>CM067366.1:8802231-9332231 GCA_034401795.1 Chaetoderma sp. LZ-2023a
AGACGAATATATCCTGTACTGATTAGACAAATGGGTGTAAAGTGAAAAATAGCGTTCATAAAAATCAGTTCTTGATTAATTTCCAACACATAGAAAAAAACTTCAATTTATCTGTTAGCACTTTAACTGTCAAACTTTGTGGAAAAAAATCCAAAACTGTTCTTATTGAATGTCCATTTGCATGCCCAGAGAAGGCTATTTTTTGAAAATTTACATATCTGGCTCAGTAATTGAGCCAGTCATTCCAGTGATAATATTTCAAAAATAGTCTTCTCTTGGTCTACAAATTGACATTCCTTAAGGCCACTGCAAAGTCCATTTTTGTCTGGCTTGACCATTACAGGGTCAATGATCAGGTCAAAAACAATAATCTTGAATGTCCATTTGCAGACCAATAGAAAACTATTTTTGAACATTTATGACTGGAAATGGAAAGAACGGCTCGATAGCTGGGCCAATCATTCCAATGATAAATTTTCTTCTCTTGGTCTGCAAATTGACCTTTTCTATGAGAAAACTGAAATCTTCTTGAACAAATTTGAGGGCAAAATGGTTAAAACTGTAATCGAACCAATAAAATTTCTGTGATTGTTTTATCACACCTACCACCATACAGAAATGGACCTTTCCATTTTTAGCTATGCCCCACCCATCACTAGCTAAGCTCCACCCACACCTCGCCGTGTTTGATTGATCGATCCCCAAATGCCCTAGCTATCAATTTCCTGAAAACTATACAGGGAAGCTGTTGAATATTTATTAAATAGTAAAAGCAAACAATTTGTACAACAACGCATCGACCGTCTTCAAATATGCGTTCGTGACGTACTTATTGACGTCATTCATTATGATGTCATTCTACACATCCCGCAGTTCATTATGACATCATATGATGGGTGGGTACTCTGGAAAGGTGAATTCCAGCAGTTTGGTTGAAATTGCATCAGAATTTTGGAAGCAGTACTGTACATGTAGTTGTTTAGAGAATAGAGTGACAGATAACAAATACATGCATGGATACTCTTAACCCAAAAATCATGAGGCTTCTTCAGCTCACCAACGACAACCGCCACATTGTCATTGACAAAAATCTTGTCAATAGAAGGTTGATGGACAGTCAGAATATCACAAGCTTATGTAGTCCTTGGGGACAGAAGAGCTAACAGATTCATTTTTAGCCATACACTGTACCTCTCCTCCTTCAGGTTAAGCGTTGACCACTTTGTACGCACATTTGTGTTGACGTGAATTTAATATTTTATAGGTCAAATTTGGTCAAGAAAATCAAAATCTTTGCTTTTTGAATGTCCATTTGCAGGTCAAGAGAGGATATTTTTTTTAAAGTTTATCACTGGAATAGCTGGCTCGGTTATTGAGTCTTCTCTTGGCCGGAAAATGAACGTTCCTCAAGACCACTGCAGAGGCCGGTTTTGGCCGGCTTGACCGTTAAAGCGCTATGGCATGTGTACATGTAACTGTACAGGTAAGCTGTTGGATATTTTGAAACTAATTTGATTTGGAGCTCCTATTCAAATAAGTTTCAAGATATTCAACAGAACGTCTAATTAAATTGTAAATTCATCAAAAACATACAACTCGGATGATTACTGGTTGACGTTTTTCCTGTTCGTGTTTGACCTACCTGTACATGATTTGATTATGTACGTATTATTACTGTATTCTGCGGCTGTAGTAGTAGAAACATCCAACAGCTGCAATCAGTCCTTCTTCACTTTTGCCCACTGTGTCTTGTCCTCAGCCAAATTCCTTAGCTTCCTCAGGTCCATTCTTGACTTGAGTGTACGGAGTGCTGCTTTCTTGAGGTCACCTCGTAGCACGCTTAGCAGATTTATGCAATGATGTCCTCTCCTGGCTTTGTATTTGCTGGCTCCGAGTAGGGCGAATTCCAAGGTTCTCTGTGCTGGTGTCTCTTCTGGCATCCTTAGCACATGACCAAACATGGACCATCTTTGCTGGGCGACTTTTACAGACAGCGGCGACGTATTACACATCTTGTATAGTGCATCGTTGAAAATTATGCTGTCTGGCCATAGGTGTCCAGTGATGGTGCATAGATGTTTGCGGTGGCAGGCATCAAGTTTGTCTAGAGCTGCCTTTGAAGCTGCCCAGCTGTTACAGTTATACAGCATCAAGGATACGCAGGTTGCATTGTACAACAGTAGCCTTTTTATCAAGGGCATCTTTGATCTACGAATCCATAGCTTCCAGAAGGACTGGAAAGCTATGTTCCCCATGACGCATCGTGCAGCAATGTCAGCAGTACTGCAAAGCAAGGAGCCCAGGATTTTACTTTTCTTCCATGGTTCGCCACCACAAAGTGTGTCGTCATTTTCTTTAGTTTCATGCTTTGTAGATAGGTATATGTGGGTGAACTCTGTTTTGGATTCATTCATAGAGATTCTCAATTTTTAGTTTGCTTGCGGCTATTGGGAGAAGTTAAGCAAAGGGTTTCTTTTCCTCGTCTATGAAGTCCACATCGTTGGCATATTCCATCTCTAGTAGCATACCCAGTATTGACATTGGGGGGGGGGGAAGGGGTGTGTTGGTCTTGTGGAACTTTCCCGCACAAATTTCAATGCAGCAGCAAGGTAGCAGGTGAAAGGCACAGCAGATATCCCATCTCCCTGTGGGGAGGCGATTGTTGTCTCAAACTCTACAGACTTCAATGACTTGACTCATACTCTCAGCTTGGTGTCTGCAAGCAGTAGTCTCACTAGTCGTAGCTCATCTTCATTGCAACTGGCCTGGCGCAGTATATCTAGGATCTTTGAACGCTTAATTGTGTCGAAGGCTCGTGACATACAATGTCTGTACAGCTGCGTCCACGTTTGAAGCCACTTTGACATGATCCGGTGAAGTAATCGATCTTGTCTCGGATGCGGCATAGAGCAACATTGGATAGGATTTTCCGTATGCTGTTAAGGAGCACAACGGGCCGCAGATTAGCTGGGGGCCCAGGTGGCTTCTTGGGCGTGGGTAGTGCGATAAGGGTGCCTTGGCCTACAGCATCGATGGGATGGTGGTGCATAAAAGCTGAATTGATTAGGTGCATGATCGGTTTTGAGATAATGTCACTTGCATATTTGAATATGTCATTGCTCATACCATCAGGTCCAGATGCACGTCCATTTTTCAGGGTTTAAGTGCCATCTCAACTTCTGCTGTTTTAAATGGTGTTAGTAATAGCCTGGTATCTCCTGAGAACGGGTGCAAGGGCTAATCATCTTGTCAGTGAACTGTTCCTTGAAACATTCTCAGATCGCCCCGGCTTTTCCCTGCTCAGTCCCGATAAATTGTCCTTCAGAGTTGTGTACAGTGAGTGGTGGTGTGTAGTCAGTAACTCTCAGGGCTCGGGCTGCCTGAAACATTTTGTGACAGTCATCCGTGGCAGTGATTTCATCTGCTAGGGAGTCTGCTTGTTGAATAGCAACACCGTTTAAGCATTTGCTGATGTGGCGCAGAATGTTATTGCGCTCCCGGCGTAGTTTGGTGCAGTCTTCACTTTGGCCACTTTGATAGATGTGCAGCCGTAACACTTTCTGCACTGCTGACAGATTTACTACTAGAGGGTTGTCAGTATACCTAGTTTGGTTGTTTTTAAGAACACCTATGGTGCTGGTAGCTGATCTTCTTCTTTTTGATCGCTGGTATAACACTTGGAGAGCCGTTCTCAAGACGAAATCTGTGGTTTTCTGCAGTTCTTCCACAGGCCCATACAGCTTTTCAAGAAAAGAGGTTGACAAAGGCCAGATCTCATCTCTCAGCAGCTGATACGTACTGCAACATTGAAGTATGTGCTCTGTGGTCTGTTCTGCTTCTCCACAAGGACAAGCGGGCGATGTCGTAAGGTGGAACCGCCTGTACATGTGTTGGTTTAGTCTGTTATGTCCAGTTCTGAGATGAAAAATGGTCACTTGCTCTGGCCTTGAGAGATGATGGTAGGCATCTTCTGATTGAGGTGTTCTATAGAGTGACTTGATGATAGTCTTCATCTCTGTATTGGTAACCATGTTTTCTGTCTGATTCTCTTCTGCACCCACCTTTGCCATCTTGTCGGCTTCCTCATTTCCTTGGACTCCACAGTGTGAGGGGATCCACTGCAATGCTATCCGAAAGCATTTGATGGTTTGTAGTGCTTCTTCAAGTTGTGGCAGCTTACCTTTGGTGATAGCCTCAAGGACGGAGCGGGCATCAGATAAAAAGACAATCTGTGCAATAGGGTCTGCTGTTCTGCTGATGGTATTAGCTGCATGAACCAGTGCTTCGACTTCAGCTCTGTAGTTTGTGCCGTGTTTGCCTGTCGGTATTGCAGCTCACTCATGTTGTCCGTTTGGATACTGTATGTGCAGTCCGGCACCTCCGCTCCTAATTGCATCTTTGGCTGATCCATCTGTGTAGACCCTTATCCATGTCTCCTGAGGGTACATTTCTTCCAGCATGGCTAGGGTCAGGGCCTTCTTGCTCACATCACTGTGTTCATCTTTGGTTGCGAGATGAGGTACTGTGGTGCAGCTATGCTGTCTAGTTTGTTTTCCCAGGGTGGAGGATCAAGGGTGTGGTTTGGGTCTTCTATTTGTGCTGGCAACATTTCTTGGTGTTTCCTTTGAAGTGCTTTTGTCTCTTTCACAAAACTTGATCTTTTAAGTCTTCCTGATGACAGCTGTGCATGCCTGATCTTCATCGGGTGGTTGTTGAATGATTTGAAGTGCTGGTAGCTGATGATTCCATAGATTTCAGTATTTTGGTCAGGGCTTCGTTTGGATCGGAGCTGACGTCGATGTTAGCTATCTGCTCCCCGAGGGCCTTTTTGTATGACATTTGAGTGTCAGTGTCGCTGATGAGCTTGGGTAGGTTGTAGGTGACTCTACCCTCTTGCCTGGTATGGCGTTTATATACTGAGCCAAAAAAGTTTAGCAACGGTGAAGTTTGGTTTGTTGTATTAAAACTATGCGTCCATTTATAACCAAATTTGCAGGCATTTTTCGTCAATGTAATGTCTCGCTGATCATGAAGAAATGCAAATCATTTCTTGCATTGCTCGGCCGCACGCTTACTGCATGTGAAAATGCATTTTCCATGCACTGGCCGACATTGGCGGGTAGCGAAGGCAAAAATTCACCATATTGCAAAAGCAGATAACGAACGTTAACAGAAAACGCTTAAAAGTTTACCCTACCGAACATGGGCCGCCGCTCAGGGCTACCCGAAAATCAGCGCCATGAAGCAATGGGAAGACTCGCTGCTGGGCAGAGCGTTCGCGCAGTTGCTCGACATTTTAATGTTCACGCCTCAACCATTTCCTGTCTCCGCCAACGTGAGCAGGAAACTGGACATGTTAATGACCAACAACGATCTGGCAGACTGAGAGCAACAACACCACGAGAAGACCGCTACTTAGTGACGTCATCACGACGTCACAGGTTTGAGACTGCGCCGCGGCTGTCCCGTAATTTGCACACCGCTACCGGCACTACAGTGCATGCACAAATTGTGCGAAAGAGACTCCATGATGCTGGACTGCATGCCCGTCGCCCACTTGTTGCTGTTCCGCTTACAGAGCAGCACATCGAGAATCAGTTTGCATGGGCAAGAACTCATCAGTGATGGCGTGCTCAACAATGGAGCCACGTTTTGTTCAGTGATGAGTCGAGGTTTTGTGTGGATGTGGTGGATGGTAGGCAACGGGTTTGGCGACGTTTATGAGAACGGTATCATGCAGCCAACATCATTCAGCATGACAGATTCGGTGGCGGCAGTGTCATGGTGTGGGCTGGAATCCATGAAAATGGCAAAACAGATCTTATTGTGATTCGCGGTAATTTAACGGCTCAACATTACTGTGAAGAAGTTGTCGCCCCTGTTGTCATACCTTTTATGCAGCATCATGCAGACTTTATGTTCCAGCAAGACAATGCCCGTCCTCATTCAGCTAGGGTCACCAGTTTTTTCCTTGAGGCTAACAACGTTCTGGTGTTGGACTGGCCAGCGCGATCACCGGACCTGTCTCCTATCGAACACGTGTGGGACATTCTTGGCCGTATGGTGCGTGAGAACAATCCACATCTTCACAACGTGTGGGAGCTGGAAGCTGCACTGCCCCAGGAATGGGATGCGATTCCTCTTCGTGACATCAGGTGCTTAATTCGAAGCATGAGAAAGTGATGTACGATGGTGGTTAATGCACGCGGAGGTCACAACCGGTATTGATAGCTCAGTGTCATTATTTAAATTGGACCCTTCTATTGAATGATGCCGTGTTAAAGGCGCGATGCTAGCATTACAGTAACAAGAGACTGTTGTTCAAATTGGAAACTGACCTATCAATTAAATAATATATTTGAATCAATTTATTGTTTTTGTTAAATAACATTTATACAGTAATATTCTCAGTGTTGCTAAACTTTTTTGGTTCAGTATATATTAGGTAGAGATCGTTCATCTGAAAGCATGTAATGACTGGCCTATGGTCAGAATTGAGATCTGTGCCTCTATACGAACGAGCGTTCCGGAGTAAGGGTTTTGCTCCTGTCTTGCATAGTATGAAGTCTATTTGGTTGAAGACAGCTGTTGTAGCCTTGGAACCTTTTGGGGCTTTGCGATCAGCGATGTTTCCGGTCCATGTTGTCCGGTGACGGCATGGGTGTTTGAAAGCTGTATTTGTGGTAAATAGGCCATTGGAACTAAGGAATGCCACCAGTGCATCTCCATTGCTGTTGCGTGTGCCCTCTCAATATGATCCCATGCGGTAGTTGGGCCATATGTGTTGACAATGAGACACTTAGTGGTGGTGTGTTTTCGCATAGGTATAACCAGGTCGATGAATGCAACGCGATCACTGACGTATCCAAAACTAATGACATAGTCCAAGACCCTTGGTCCGATTAGGAAGACTAAACCCCGGTATGTGGCATGTTTTTGCTTCATGAGCACTAGCTTATGGCCTGTCTGTAGTTGCTGCTCTGAGTGTTTAGCTACTTTAGTCTCTTGAATGCATGTAATATTGATGTTATATTGTTCACAGTCTGCACCTATAGTTTGCCTCTTTGATGTTGCACTCAGACCACGTACATTCCATGTAGCTATGGTAAGCTCCTGGGAAGATTGCGTCATCCGAGGACGGCAAGCAGTTTCTTGTTTGAAGAAAGTTAGACATAATCAGAGTTGCCTCTGTATGCAGATGTCAGCCTGCAATCCTTGATGACTTAGTTTCCCAACAGAGTTGGTGCTTACAGAGGAGACTTCATCTTTCTCCCCATTTATTTACGACCTCAGCTAACAAGTGACATATTTTGATCATGACATCAGCTACTTGAGCGACATATCAGATCCCGCAATAACGCAACAATAACAGGTCATGTGACATATATGTGAACAAGATGGCAGGTACGTGTAACTTATTAATGTTCTAATATACTAATAAGCCTAATGCTTCATAAACATTACACGCGAGCCAACATTATATGCCATAGGCATATTGTATGTCATAAATATATTATGCAATAGAGGCTGGGGCACAAAATGTGTTGTAAAACATGTATGTTTGTTTGGAATTTGACAGGAATTGCCTGTTTGGAGCACATTTTTATGATTGTTAAATTACACTAGGAAATTATTTAGTCATGGACCTTTCCAGAGTAATATGTAGGATGACGTCATACTCATTACGTCATAAATGATTCTATTAGGCCCGTCTTTAACTCTTAATAGTCTGACATGTTGTAAGAATTGTATGTCTCTACTATTTAATAGACATGCCATATGCAGCAACAGCACCCAGGTAAATTTAGTTTCAAAATATTCAGCAGCTTACCTGTATATTTTTCTGGAAATTGATAGACAGGGAGTTCAGAGATCGATCGATCTCAGCACGTGAGAGGTGTGGGTGGAGCTTAGCTAGAGATGGGTGGGGCATAGATGAAACTGGAAAGATCCATTAGTGATTTTCATACTGAACGTACAGTAAATCATGCTAATTTCATGTCACAGATGACAGTGTGATAGTTTGTCATTGACTGACCTCAAACATGTCAACACAGAGACATAATGGATACATGTAGATCCGATCTGTCACTCAAGTATATGACTTCGTAATCAATTACATCACATGTAGGCTCATACGACAATCAAAATGCGTAATGATTGACGTATCTAGGTCCGTCATCAGTACTGCATAGTCTGTCAAGTGTACGAATTGTGCGCTTTTACTATTTAATAAACATTGTGCTGAATATTTTGAAACTAATTTGATTGGGTGCTGTTGTTGCTGCCATAGGCATCACCAGCGCCAAGTCAAATTAGTCTTAAAATATTCAACAAGTTACCTGTATAGTTACCGTGAAATTGGGATTCTGGGAATTCAGGATTCGAAGTATATAAATCAATCCCAACACGTACGAAGCTAGAAATGGGCGGGGCATGAGTGGGCGGGCATGCCTGGAAATGAATGGATCCCTCTATTACCAGACATTGCTCCCTATACATGTAAAGAGGTGTTAGCAATGCTGCTTGGGTCTTGCATGCTTGGACCAAAAATCTGTTGCGCTAAATTGATACGAAAATCACTCACGACAATTTATCAGTAACCATGGCAACATTACTAAACCTATACATATACTACACCTGTTGATGCCAGTTGCTGCTCTACCGAAAAATGGTTCCAGTGTTTTACCAAATATAGACACGTCTCCAACAGAATCACCATCAGATATGGTGAGTTGTAATCGATAGCGATACTGTACGCCATCGCTGTCATAATCAACATGGCACCGCATACATCGCCACCTGCAAAGCAACCAAGTGTGTATAACAATTGTATAATGCCCTAAAATTGTGACACAGTTGGCATTATCAGAATCTAAACAATTTGCTATATACAATATACATTAGCCGCAAATATTTGATGTATGGATTATAAACTTAAAGTTCGCATAAATAAATAGATAAATACATGTAAATAAATAGACAAGAAGCCCAAGGAGATTGTATCGCTCACTGGAACATAGGAATTGCAACTAGAAAGGCCATCGCCTATAAGTGGAAACTTGAGGTTTTGTCAGAATTGTGATGCAGCCTCTGTCTACTAGGTTTGGTTTAAAATCGGTCCAGTGGTTCTCGAGAAGCCATGTTAAGTTTCTCATTGATTTATTATAGGATTTTTTTGGCCCAAAAAAATCCAAGATGCCCACAAACATGTTTATCCAACAGTTTCGAAAGTGAAAAAATTTGGCATTACATGTACCATACACAAAAACCTGAACAAAACCAATTTTGGTACAAAATTCATCAAATAAAAATTTCAAGATAGCCACCAAACTCTGATTGGTCGATGGCTGCAATCTTTTAAGGTATCAACTTTCCTTGAACAACTTTCAGCTGTTGTCCTAGACAAATGCTAGATGATGTTTCATGACTTTTAAATCGACCCCTCAAGTGGTTTTGGAGAATTTTATTTTAGATATGTCTAAGAATAGGACAAAATTCAAGATGGCCACCAGCCATATCGACCAATCGGCTTCGTTGAAATAAACCTGAATCTCTATGTCCTAAGGATACTTCCAGCCAAATATAATTGAAATCTGCCTAGTGGTTCTGGAGGACATTTTAAATTTCCTATTGCTTTAAGTATGGGAGTTTATGCAGGAAAAGAGATCCACGATGGCCACCAAAACGTTTATCCGATGGTTTCGAAATTGGCCAATTTGAAATCAGCATACCAAAATATCTACAGAAAACCAATTTCGGCTTCATGATCAATCAAATAAAACAAAATCCAGCATGGCCAGAAAATGCTACATTTTGATTGGTCGACGGTGATCGTGTTTTTTATGCATTAATTTCCCTTGACCAAAGTTTCATGGCACTTAGCGCCTAATCATAAAATACTCTTGTCTTGGCCCGCAAAAGCACATTTCTCAAGACCATTGCTAGTTTTTCGCTGGCATTATTTTTGGGCGGCTATCTTACCATCTTAAAATAATTTTCCGGAAACATTTAAAACGCTACATGTACGCCATGTAATCAATGGCCCAATTTGGGTGGAACGATCCTATGGTGGTACACTCCAACACTTCCAACGAGAATTTTGATTGGTCAATATTTTGGTCGACTTATTAGATTTTGGGGAATATTTTACGGTAATCCTTTAAAATATATCTCCTCCTAAAAAAAATGGACAAATTTTAATCAAATATGGCCAAAAGAATCCTCTTGAGGTACATGTAAATATTATCTTAAATGGCGTGAAAGACCAAGTGAGCTTATGTTGTGACGACCATCCGTTTGTTCAAGAAAATGTCTATTTTCTCAAAGAAAAATTTACAGACCAAAATATTATTCTTGATAATTTACCACTCGAATGACTGGCTAGTTTATTAGTCCAGCCATGCCAGTCACAGGCAGTGGTAAATTTTCAGAAGTAGTCTTCTATTGGTCTACAAATGGACTGTTTGCTAGACCAGTGGAAATGCCATTTTTGGCCTGCTTAAGTGTTAAAGGGTTAACTGTTCTTGACCGGCTAACTAAGCATAGAAACATTCCAGCAGTTTTGTCCTGATGTTTAACCCATACCACTTGAAATAGATTACCTGCTATTTCTATTAGTGGTGAAGTCTCCAGCATTTTCACGCAGCAGTTTTCCGTAACACTCTGAGCAACTGGGATAACACACCTTGCTGTCTCTTACACCAGTTACTGTGGCCAGCAAGAGTGACCGGTTGCTGGACATTAGGCATCTATATCTACAACAAACATTTGTAAAAATGATTTAACCTTTTAATGGTCATACCTGCCAAAACCGGCCTCTGCTATGGTCTTGTGGAATGTCCATTTACAGGCCGAGAGAATACAATATTTGAACATTTACCACTAGAATGACTGGCTCGATAACCGAGCCAGTCATTCCAGTGATAAATTTTCTAAATTTTTTTTCTCTGACTTCATTAAGAAAATATTGAAATTTTCTTGACCAAATTTGACCGTTAAAGGGTTAAATAATAAACATCAAACCAGGGGTGGACTTAACTTTTAAAGTTTACTGGCCATTGTGTTGGGTGTGGGGCCTAAATGTAAGTTATTTAGGTGGAAATTTTAGCTGGCCCGCTGGACTAGTTACTTAAATTTTTAACTGGCCCAATGCAAAAGCAACTGGCCTTGGGCCAGCGCTTAAGTCGACCCCTGTCAACCATAGTTAAAATTATAAAGTTAAGTTAGTGGACTTAAGCGGGTGATCCTCATGATCAATATAAATCATATAAACATGTGATAAATGGCGTCTCGCAATCATAGGTGAACTCACAAAACAAATTTGGTTGAATTCCAGCAAATGGCTTAGGAGGAGACACAGCATGATTGATGGAATTCTTATTAATATTTAAATTTATACTCTGTCCCCAGACCCCTAGCCTGGGAAAGACATTTGTAAATGTTATTTAGAAATCGGGAGATTTGAATCTTCAATCATATGCTTAACTCACATAACAGTTTTAGTTGAATTCCACCAAACAGTTTCAGATGGTTGCATTACAATCAATTTCTGCATGTTCACCACTTTGACCTTTTGACCCCTCGCTTCTCCATGGGGAGACAGAGCTAATGAAGAGACGATGCAATAAACTGTGTGTGACATTATATTTTGACTTAATAATGTACATGACTTAACAGCGAATGAGTGAGCTAAGTCATGCAAGAACAAACTTATCCAAGACCCGATTTGGTGGAGTTGTTGATCACATGACTTGATGGCGTAAATAAATTAGCGGACGGTGTCTTTCAGTCAGCTAGAAGTTTCATACATTTGATTTTTGTGAGTTAGTGATGTGCTTTGGAAGTAGGGTGCATGCGTATGTATTATAATGTTGACGTTCTTTTCTGCATTTCACCTTCCGATTATGCTCACTAATAAGTGAACCATTTTTGGAAAAAAATTGTAATCATCTTTGATTTCCTGGTAGGGGGCATTGGTTCTTATTTATAGCAACAAGTCATACTGCCGCGAGAATATGGAACCAGCGAGAATCTATGAGACTGGAGTATAACCTAGTTCGGATATGCTGTCGGGGTAAGCGGGGTACCTCGACAACATATCCGTTTTGCGTTCCATAGGTGCAAAAAAATAGTTTCGATAGGTCCGCTCTGTTAGAGCGCTCTATGACAAAACCATTCTATACGGAACGATAACGTTCGCTAAGAAAACAGTATCCCAACATTCTTAGGACTTCTTAGGATATTTCTGAGGACTCAGGCTGTGTTCAGCCTCTGTGACCGCATCTTCTTCCATTAAAAATGTTCACCGTTCCTGACTTCCCGGCATCCGATATTCGGCCATGAAATCAAATTTAATGGCCTGTTGCTCCCAAAATTTATCTACGGCCACTTCAAAGGCGAAGACAGATTTACAATTTACTATGGCGTCAGGCAAGCTATTCCAAATATCTACCACTCTATTTGTATCAAACATATATTTCCTAATGTCCGTTCTAATATGGTGCTTGGACAGTCTCAACATCCTCTGCGCGACACACTTATGACATAATATATGCCCCTGTGATGTATGACGTTGTTTCGCGTGCAATTAAGTCAGACTGAAAACATGTTTTGGTTTTCGTGAGGCACCTCCAAACATGTTTCGTGAAATAGTATAACATTCTGTTGGGGTTTCCAGATGGAAAACGGGACCAAGAGTATAATCGGACAACGGTATCATGTGGTACAAATACTGGTCACGTGGTACAATTGCTTCAAGCGAGAGTAGTGTGCGTATGCAGAGATAGGCAAAGCAACTATGTGGTACTTCAGATCGGGGTACTGCAACAATGAACTGGAATTCAACCTAACTTTAAGTATCCTATGGTACCCACATATTGTGCATGTTTGGATTATCGCCTCCTATCAAATAGTATGAGCAAAAATTGTAATTGTTGAATAAATATAAGAAACTAGTATGGGTTCTTATTCACCTGTATGAAACTTGCCGTTTTAATTGTCAGTCTACGTAAAATACACCATAAAAAGGGAAGCTACCGAATCCAATTGTGTACCAACTTTTTGCGCACAGGCAAAAGGTATATGTTGTGCAGCATATGCTACACGTACCACATCTTTAACATCTATTTCACATAAATGCATTGCTGCTGAAGATTAACCAATGGTAACATATGTATCATATTTGAAAGATCGGTTTGACACATGGTGACCCTGACTGCGTAAAAGCGTTTGTGCTATTCTTAAAGGGGAAGAAAATACAAATACAAACACAAATACAAAAAGAATATAGACGAGTCTGTAACCAAATAAGGAAAGATACAAGGAAGATTAGAAAGACATTTGAAAAGGACCTATCAAAGAAATCAAAGACAAACCCAAAAGCAATTTGGCAGTATATTAAATCTAAATCAAAGACAAAAGTGGGAATAGGCAACCTGTATATAGACCCAAAGGACCCTACATCGAAGAAAATGGAGGGAGACAAAGACAAAGCAGAGATATTGGCCACTTTCTTCAACAGCGTATTTGTAAATGAACCAGATGGTGAAATACCCAGCTTACCAACAAAAAAGACGCAACACGAAATGACAAATCTTGTGGTTGAAGTTGAGGAAACTAAGAAAATACTAAGTAAATTAAAAGTTGATAAATCACCAGGACTAGATGAACTCCACCCAAGATTCTTGAAAGAAATGGCAGAACCTGTATCTCTACCGCTAACGATACTATTTAATCAGTCGCTCCGACTGCGTAAAATCCCAGATGATTGGCGGAAAAAATTGGTGGTATAAGAAAGGTGATAAATGTCAAGCTGGAAACTATAGGCCAGTTAGCCTAACATCAGTTGTATGTAAAGTGATGGAAAATGTAGTAAGAAACCACATCATTAATTACATGAAAGATAATCAGCTTTTTTCAACACGACAGTAAGGATTCATCTCAGGCAGATCGACAACGCTGCAGCTATTAGCTGTGTTAAAAAATGGACGGAAGCACTGGACAATTGACACCCCATTGACTGTGTCTACATGGATTACCAGAAAGCATTTGACACCGTGCCTCACAAGAGACTTATAAGTAAACTGAAATCTTATAATATGAATGAAGGCATAACAGAATGGGTCAAAGACTTCCTTGATGGAAGGACACAGCGAGTAGCGGTAAATGGAGAATACTCAAGATGGACAAACGTAACTTCTGGAATATCGCAAGGTTCAGTTTTGGGTCCAATCCTTTTTGTACTATTCATAAACGACCTTCCAGACATAGTTGAGTCAGAAATGTACTTATTTGCAGATGATACGAAAATATTCAAGGCTATCACGGGCAAAAATGATCAGGACATCCTTCAAAAGGATCTAGACAAGATGGCAGAATGGAGCAATCTATGGCTGCTGAGGTTCCACCCCGAGAAATGCAAACATATGCACATTGGTAAGAAACACAACGAGGATATTAAGTATGAGCTACATAATAAACCACTTCAAACAGCAGGCACTGAGAAGGATATTGGAGTAACAATTGACTCTGATCTCACGTTCGAACAATACATCTGTGAAAAAAGCTAACTCCATGTTTACCTTAATTAGAAGGACCTTTCAATATTTAAATGAAGAAACGTTTATCCCCTTATATAAAAGCCTATGCGAACACACATGGATTTTGCAAGCCCCATATGGGCACCACAAAAAGTTAAACATGTAGAACAAATGGAAGGAGTTCAACGTAGAGCCACAAAGCAACTTCCATGAATGAAGGATCTAACATACCCTGAGAGGCTACGACGACTTAAGCTACCAACATACAGGAGAGCGAGGGGGGAGGTAATAGATGTATAAAATTCTTCACGGAGGATATGATAAAGAGGCCAGTGATTTTGTAAAATTGTGGAGCGACGTCACAGAAAGGCAAAGTATTCGAGGAAACTCTTTGACGATATATCCTCAAAGGTGCACAACGACGAAAAGACAGCATTACTTCACAGTGCGAGTAGCCAAAATATGGAATGACCTCCCTGAAGCAGTTGTAACCGCACCAACATTAAACTCATTCAAGAACAGATTGCACAAATACTGGAAAAATCAGGTCTTATACGATAACTTTAAAGCACCCATCAAAACTGGAGGAAGTCTAGAAAGACGGAGCGGAAATGATGAGTCTGGTGAAGAGACCATTTAGGACCTGTACCAGAAGCAACGCTAAGTAAGTAAGAAAATGTTATCTGGTGTTATTTAATCACCAAATATAGGTACATGCCTTCATATTTTATGTTTATAAGAACAATTTTTGCGATAGATATAACAATTCTGAATTAATATTCCAGTGTCAGAAATCAATAGCACTGCTTTAAAACTATATTGACAAGTAGTTTCACAATTTCAAGCAGAGAGTCTTGTATGAGCAAAATGAATAACCATAGCTTGACATGTGACTCAATATGTGTGTGTGCCGATCGTGAGGGACTCTCACAAGAGTTTGAATGCGTATGCGCAAAGAGAGGGGATGCGCAAATACAGGGAACACAATGATCAATATGACCGATCTGTTTGGGTTGATGTGTAAAATTAAAACTGTATTGTTACTTAGCTGATAAGATTCAAGATTCAATATTATTTATTTGCTTCTTGGATACCAATTTACATACTTTCAATACAGGTTGTCCGCTGAAGGCATTGCCTATAGTGGTGGTGGACACCTAACATTAACATACATATACAATTATACACACAGTTTAGCATAGAATGCGAGACATACTTGTGAATGTACAGATACAGTATTGAGCTAAGTAGACATAGAAAAAAGAACAAATGATACAATACATCTATGTTTTTCCTTTTAGTTATTGAGATTAGAGGTTTATATTTGGAGGGGGGGGGGGAGGAAGGAAGGGAATGGGGGTCATACATACATACATATCCTCTTCTGCTGGTTAGGCTAGTAAGCCTGTAACAGATTTTCACTTTCTTCTTGAACCTGGGTTTCATTAACCTGTTTAACTGATTGGGTGCGGATGGGTGAGACCGGGAACTGAATTGTGTAGAGGTTCTCTCGGTAGTGCTTATCACTCTTTCCTTTAAAGGCGTTGAGTGTTGGAGCTGTCAATATGTGATCAGGTAGGCTATTCCAATGCTTGTTCACTCGTATGCTAAAGAACCTCTTTCAGGTATCACTGCAGAAGCATTGTTTGGTGAGCTTGTAACTGTTACCTCTTGTGCGATCACCTACATCTGATGGCAGTAGATGCTCCCGATTGACGTCGTACATATTGTGCATGTATTTGAAAGCCTCGATAAGGTCTCAGTGAAGATGCCTATACATGAGAGTTGGTAGTTTGAGTGTTCTGGCTCTATCTTCATATGGCAAATTACTTAGCTCTGGGATCATCTTTGTCGCTCGTCGCTGGATGTTTTCAAGTAACAGCCAGACATGGGGTAATTGTAATTTGTAATTGTAATAAAATGTAATTTATTAAATTTTTCATGTAATTGAGTGTAATAAGTAATTGAGGGGTTGAAAAAGTAATAAGTAATATAATTGTAATATATTACATTCAGAAATTAGAGTAATAAAAATTGTAATTATCATATTACATTTTCAATTACAATTAAAAACCCCTATAATGTACATGTATATATGACTATTTCAGTAAAACACAATAAACAAACTCATAACAAGACCCTTTCAATCTGTTGGACTTCATTGTATCTTTAAATGGACTCACTTTCACACATAGCTAGCTAAAGAAAGACAAAATGATTCCAGATAAGGTACAGTACAGCTCAGAGATAACTTAACGTATGAACGGGTCTGAAATGCGTGCATGATGCGTTGAAGACCAGTTTCCAAAGCATCGGTTTTAAAAATACATTGCATTCAGAACGCATCTAGTTAATTTTCTTGATGCATTTAAAATAATAAATATATGCGTTGAGAACGAGCATTAAATGCATAAATAAGCAAGTTTGAACTTGTTTGATGTCCCCCAGAGATAGTGTCAAACGCGTTGTTAAAAGCAAAACGGGACAGACGCCAAATTTTAAATGCTTTTAAAAAATTCATATGTGCATTGCGTAATACCTGGCGTACATACCAACTCCACGGCTCCAACTACCCGGGATCCAATCATTATCAAACTTAGCGGTACATTACATTTCCAAGAAGGGGCAAAGGTAATTATGAGAACGTTTTCCTAAAAAAGACAGCGGGACATGATACTAAAAATCAAAATTATAAATATTACGAAACACAAAATCATGATTCACGGTTGATAATTAATGTAACGATGCGCCCCTGAATGTTTTACGCCCCTGAACATTTTGCATCTAGTGTAAGAATTGTAAGCATCGGTTTGTTTCGCATTTAACTTTTATAAACATCCAATGCAGCGAAACATGCCGACTGGCGAGATTTGACATAGGTTAATCATAGTGAAAATTGTCCGCAAGCAACTTCATTATCACTTCTACGCGTCACCTGTGTTCGCGATGAACAGACAGCGAATAAACGCAAAATTATAGATTAAAGATGTCAAAATATAGCTTATGTTTACCAATGCTCGACTAATGTACACGTTTTTAAAATTAAAACATGCAGATGGTGTGGTTTTTATTGATAATATGACGCACAAATTAGCAGATTCGTGTCCGCTATCTCAATATCCCCATCGGTGCTCTACACGAAAAAAGACTAGTTTGAACAGGGCTAGTTATGAAATACTATGCGCCCCTAAAGCTGTAACATGTACCGATATCTCATTGGCTTTTCGCGGAAATAAAACGCCTGTAGTGATTTTTAATGATTTTCTTTTTGTGACATTCGGTAGCTTTCGGATTCACTATATTGCAATGTAATGTAACCGAGTACAACAGCGGTCAATTTTCAAAAATCGTTTTAGGCCTACTTGTGTGTTAAAGGGCTAATATGTAAGCATAATTCATCTTTTGTTTTGCTAGTGCTCTAAGCTGCTATATATTATATATACATATATTTTGATTATGAAATAATAAGAGGTTTGTTGATTTCAAAATAAAATATGATTGTTTGTTTATTTATTCACCACACACGCACATTGGAAAAAAGTAATTGTAATTGTAATATATTACTTTGCATAGTAATTGTAATATATTACTTCTGCAAAAATGAGTAATTGTAATATAATATATTACTTTTGCAAAGTAATAGTAATTGTAATATATTACTTTTGCAATGTAATCGCCCCATGTCTGGTAACAGCACATCTCTTTTGTACAGTGGAGACCATACCACGTTTCCATATTCTAGGTGGGGTTGTACAAGGCTTTTGAAGAGCAGTACGAATGTGACTGGATCTAGGAAGTCGAACGATCTTCTAATCATCCCAACGATTTTGTTGGCTTTGTTTACTGGTCTCTGCATGGCTGTTAAACTTCAGTCCATTGTCAACAAAAATGCCCAGATCTTTTTCACAGATTGTTTCGCCAAGTGTTATGTTTTGACCATTTTCATTCATGCTGTAAGGCTGTTTCTTAATGCATCTACCCAAGTGCATGGTTTTGCACTTGGATACGTTAAAGCGTGGTTGCCAAGTATTTGACCAGTCTTTTAGATTGTTGAGATCTGTCTGTAGCTGCTGATGGTCCTCTTCTGAAGCTATCGTTGAGTAGAGCTTAGTATCATCTGCAAAGAGCTTTATCATACTGCTTAATACTTCGGGCATGTCATAATGCTGGTCCCAGCACACTGCCTTGTGGGATTCCACTGAGGACTGGAGACCAATTTGAGCTAGAGCCGTTAACGACAACTTTCTGCCTTCTGTAACTAAAAAAGTCTTGAATCCAGCCCAAGGCATCTCCACTGATGCCGTAGCATGCTGTCATGCATGCTAATTACCCCAGCTCAACCCATAGGTTGCTATTTAGTAGTAGCACTTGTTGAGGTGTGTCAGATTGAAGGAAGCAGTAGTCACGATAGCTGTAATAGTGCATTATGGTGGAGTAGTAGTAGTAGTAGTAGTAGTAGTGGTAGTAGTAGTGGGTGGTTGTTATGATAGTAGCTATGGCAATGATACAGGAGTGTGTGATCTTAGTTATCTTGGCATTGTGTTCTCCAGATCTAGTATGTATTGAGTATGCTAGTTTTAATTATGTCTTTGTATGATTTTAGTGTTAGTATTTTTTCGCTTGTGTGTTTATCTATATTATTCCACGCTTTGTTTGACGACACCAACTGAAATTCTACGTTTCCCTGTGTCTGTTCATGTGTATCTAATGTGGAGATCATGTTTTTTCTTAGTGTTATGTGTGGATTTCGATGTTGTTTGTAAAGTGAATAATGTGACCATACTTAGTCCGAACCAGGGAAGTCTGAATTGGGGAAGTCGATTTAGGGCGGTTAAATGCATACCAGAGCAAATATAACCATTTCGCACAATAAGATAAAGAAATTGGCAATATTTCAACCATCTTTGCTTATACAGCTAATGCATTTTACCTCTATGGATATAACTTTCCCCAAATGGACTTCCCTGATTCAGACCAAGTATGATCATTGCTTTCACTCTATAAAGAGAAACTACATTTCAATCAATCACATTCTATTTCTGTAAGTAGGCTGCTACTAGCCTGTTATGACAGATTTTAAAATCAATTAAATTTGCTTATATGTCAGCATGATAGTAATCTGTGTTTATGTCGGCAGCATAATAGTCGTAATATACCGGTTGGGTAGCCCACAGTTTATCAAGGCGCCCCTCAAATGATGCTATTGTTGGTGCTTCTATTACATTGGATGGGAGGCTATTCCATATGTTCACCACTCTATACTTAAAGGAGTATTTTAGGATGTTTAAGCGGGGCCGAGGTTTATACAATTTTAAACTATGCCCTCTGGTTATAGATTCTTGTCTTAGTTAAAAGAAATCGCATACAAGTACATCTGGGTCATACTTTTTCGTTATTATTTTATAAGCTTCTATAATGTCGCCTCTTAATCTACGATATGCAAGTGTTGGTATGTTAGGTTTTCTAAGCCTTATTTCATAGTTTAGGTGTGACAATCCTGGAACAGTTTTGGATGCTCTGCGCTGGACATTTTCTAACAAATCCATATGCTTTTTGAGATATAGACTCCAAACCTGGCTAGTGAATTCTAGATGTGGTCTTACCAGTGATGTGTAGAGTTTTGAATGTTTTTATATCTAGAAATACGAATGTTCGTCTTATAACCCCCATTATGGAATTTGCTTTATTAACCTTATCTAATATGTGTTTCTCAAAAGAAAGCTTACTATCAATAATAACACCAATGTCTTTTTCAAACTCGGTATAGTTAATTGGAGACCCATTTTTAGTCATTGTATAACTGTAATTGGTAAGAGTGGTATTAGCTCTTGACCCGCGAATTGACATATTTTCTCTTTGAAATTTAAACTGTTTATGTGGATCAAGGGCCAAAGGGGTAATAAGGAAGTAGTAAATGTAATGTCTGAATTTATAATTGTTTGTGTAAGTACTGTCTTGTCAAATTTAGATATACCTGTATATATGTGTGGAAGGTGTCCGCCATAACAATAGCCTAGGCACTGCCTTGGGCGGACAACCTGGTATGATTTGTGAATTTGTTTACCTTGGAATTATTGAATAAATAATCTTGAATCTTGACCAATTCTCATAATTTTACACTTTTAGTTAGTGAATATGGTTGAATTATATTAAATTATTTTATCTAATTGTGCTCTAAAGTGCGCTCTTGCCATCTAAGAAATATCACCATTTCCCTACGTGGATGTAGGCACAGGCCTTTGAATTTTCGTCCATCCATCCCTCTACCACAGATCCCTCCTACTATATATATTTATATATACAGTAGGAGGATTATGTGGTAGAGGGATGGATAGACGAAAATTCAAAGGCCTGTGATGTACTCATCGTCTCATGTAGGTATGAAAATGATCCCCCAACTCGACTTCCCCAATTCAATTTCAGACTTCCATGATTCAGATCAAGCATGATCACCTTTCTCTGCAAAGCTGCAAATAGGGTGCAATGTGGGAAAACTAAACATTATAATATTCACTATCATACTGACATTGTTATTGACGAACTCAGTTGTGGCACAAACTATCCAATCCCACAAATGTGTCAAAATCATGATTGAATTTCCCAGAATAATGTTTTCTTCATTTTTGCGCCTCCATGTAGAAAAGAGCTCCACATTCCACAAATTAATTTCACAGCCTAATTTGGAAGATCCGGCTCTTGAAAGAAAGACCAAATCTTAGAAATAAGTAAAATGAATGTAGATACGTTTGTAGAGAAAACATTAGTTTTGATAGACAAGGAAAGAGAAGCAGAAATAGAAGAATCCCGGTGAATACAACTTTTATCACTAAGAACCTGTTTTCGTACGTTAACGTACTGCAAATAGGGTGTGTCAAAACCCATGACACAAGAGTTCTTGAGTATTTCGGGGCTAATATGACTGGAAGCCATTACAATAATGACTTCCGGTCATATTAATTTCAAAATATTCAACGTAAAGATTGTATCTGCACGCACCTCAATGAATCCACTTACCATTTCATTGGTTGTTAAAAGGGTTAGTGTGAGCAGTTTTCTCCAAAATAATTAATTAGTATTTCTCAACCATCCATGACTTCAGTAGACCTACGGACCCACTGCGTTTCGTTTTGGGAGTACCAAGCCATATTCTTGGGATAAATACGCTCTACGCTCAATAGGATAATGTAACTTCCAGTGCTCTGTAAATAGTAAATAATATAGATTGCATATTTATATACATATATATTTTTATATATTCATATACTCATATTCTGTCCGTCATGTACATATTTCACGTCACTTGATGTTTGGTTATATCTATATGTATGTAGATTCATGCCAATAAAATATTCTGATTCTGATTCTGATTCGTTAATTACCGTATTCGTTCATCTCTGGGCGCGCTGTTCACAACATTTATTATTTAGTTATTATCGATAATACTGAACTTAGGCCTTATAGGCCTCTATATTCAGGCGCATGAGTGACGCTAGGTTTTGAAATGGTTACTTAATGGTGAAGGTTCCTCGAAGTTAAATTTAATGTATGCATTGTCCCAGTATTTATCGAATGTTACACCCGGCAGACATTCAGAAGATTCTGAACACTTCAGAAATGCCGCCATATTCAAATGAGACTGGTTGAGTCACGTCGCTGATTGGCCTAAATAATAAGATGCATCCACGGAAAGCGCAAATGTTTCTATTGGCTGTCTATTTTTAGAGCCGTGAATCCCAAAACAAACGCGAGGAGTGTAAAACGACCCAGACGTATATATACTGGTCTGGCGTTTTGTTAGCTTACTAAAATACTTACCACTCAATTCACTGTTTACTAAAAGTCACCTGACTTAGATATCTCAGAAAATTTTAACCTATTCATTCCCATGGTGTAGGTTCCCTTGAAACAAGTTTAGCAGAGATACATCCCTCCATTGGGTAGTCTTGATAGTATCTCTTTAACTCTAAAGCAGTCATTGCTCTAGGGAACCGGTTCCTCTATTCCTATAGAGAACATATAAATGAGTCTGTGAGCATGCGCACTTATGCTACTATGCATGCGACCGAGTCCAAGCCGTCATTAATTAATTCCACAAATTTTTAATGATTTGCAATTTAACGATGAGGGGTGGCTGAGGTGGGCCCCAGTGAATTGAGTGGTAAGTATTTTAGTAAGCTAACAAAACGCCAGACCAGTATATATACGTCTGGGTCGTTTTGTAACACAACAAAAATACTAAGCCACTCAATTCACTGTTTGCTAAAACATAGAATTGGTCAGAGCCCAAATACTAGGTGGGTTGGTAAATTGCAAATCAGGAATGAAAGGTTAATCACCAAAAATACTAAAACCAACTAAATCGCTGAAGTGCTGAAATAGCACGAACAAACAAATGTTCGAAATAAAATACAATAATATAATGATAATTAGAAAATCTCAGCAAAGAGAATTTAAAAACAGCCGTGAGATGGTGAAGAAGACGGCTGACTAAAGAATCTAGGCAATTGAGCCTAGTTTTGAGTGGCGAAACGAGAAATGTCAGATTGTGAATTGAATCTGATCTTTCAGATAAAAATAATGTAGAATCTGACATTTATACTGCAACTTACATAATGTCGTCCACTGATAGATCTGCATAGAATGCGAAGGAGAAGGCCATACCACGAACATCGTGTGCCTTAACACAAACTGAGTGTCTCCTGGAGATACATTCTAGTGTCAATTAATGGTGTCTGTAATCCAGTTGATGAGATGCGCGCTTACTAAACAAATTCGCATAAGTAATCTGAACGGTAGATCTGCATAGAATGCGAAGGAGAAGGCCATACCACGAACATCGTGTGCCTTAACACTTACTGAGTGTCTCCTGGAGATACATTCTAGTGTCGATTAATGGTGTCTGTAATCCAGTTGATGAGATGCGCGCTTACTAAACAAATTTGCATAAGTAACCTGAACGGTGTTTCAAAAAGATCTTTTAAATTGGGCATAGTTTTCGGAAAGGATTGAAAACAAGTAATTAGGTTTTATATATATAAGATCTCTTCAAGGGCAAAGAATGAGGCCAGATCTCCTACCACCTAGAAAAGATCATTCACAAAAAGAATATGAATATCAAAATGCCATCTAACAAACGCGGCCGCTAGTACAAAAAGAATGATTTCAGAGTTATACAATTAAACAGATGGACCCAAGAATGAATTAATAGAGGAATTTATTATAGGTATTTGCCTTTGTGCTATACCCTAAAAATACAGGTACCATGGATAAATGATGTAAATACTTAATAACTCTCAAACCGGCTTCCAGAAAACAAAGAAGGATAGATGCTAGTGAAAACGATAACACCACCCCAGCATACAGGGATTTAAATCATCAAAAAATATGCCATGAATCTATGACTTGATGATGGGATGCAGAATCGGGCGAGATAATGTGCTGTTCTAACAACCATTTGAAAACCTTAAATATGCTCTGGTAAATTCTCCTGTAACAGATAGTTTGAATTGATTAAGAATACTAAAGTTCAGACAAAAAATCAATTTCTGAAAAACAGGTCTCTTGGAAAATACCATATATACATATTGAAGATTTGTGGAATGATGAACTGAAAGCTGCTGTTAAACGAGATAGAAAATCAGCAAAATTGGTAAGACGCTTTGGATTTCCACAAAGAGGACTACGAGATCCACTGAATAACTCTCATTGGGCCAAGCAGGAGTGATTAAAGGGATAATACATTCTGCTGACAAAAGTTCTTAAAGACAATTGTACTAGAAACCGCTGACAAAAGTTCTTAAATACAATTGGCACTAGAAAGTTAAATTGAAGATAATTAAAAAAAAAAAAAAAAATGTGAAGTCTATGACTGGGCCAGAGCATCTACCGCCAGAGCCTAGCCTGGAGGAAGAATATGAACATCAAATCTGGACACTATACTGAGTAGAAACTTAATGGGATGTAATAAATGAGCTACAAGGAAAATCATTCTACCTGGAATGTGAGCTGCTGAAAGTTTTGCTGACATCTCCACCGCAGGAGGAAGACCAAGACTCCAGACAAAATATGATAACCTCAACTGCCCTGCTTGTTGATGAAGGTCACTACTATAGAAATGACTGCATGAGCAGATAGGTGCTTGTGAAAGAGACAATATCTCTTCATTCTCCAATATTCCTGAATATTGAAGAGGAATACTAGAGTATTAGTTCCTGTTCTAGTTCCTGAAAAGGAAGAGAGTAGTAAGACTACTTTATCTGATTCCATAGACACAAGAACGAGATCCCCTCCCCCAAACACGTAAGAACAAGACATCAAACTGGACCTGCAGATGGATAAACTGGTGAATTGGTACCGATGACACCCAACGAATGAAAATGCAGTGTATGCAGTCGTGGTGAGGGACAAAATTCTGAATTACCAGACTTGACCTTCGTACACAAAACTGACTCCATTCGGCCCAAATTTTAACACAATTAAGCAACCTTCCAAGCCAGAGGAATCCCAGACTGGCTATGATGTAATTAAAAGAACCCAGATCCAGTTAGGACAAATTCTGTATATATAGAAATATCAGAAAACACTGTCCCTTATCCTTGACTAGACCAGTGATGACTAGGCAAAATGACTCCATGTCCATATTATTCCTTTCATCGATGAACTCCATTTCTGAGACAACATAGTAGGAAAAGAGTTGAATATAAAACGATTGACTAAGTAATTTTTGTCTCAAACAGTATCAAAGCAGCCATGGGTTCCAGACAAAATAATTCCAAAATATACAACAGAATTAGTATTAAATCATGAAGTGTAAATTTTTTGGAAGTTGTCAGAAAAGGATAAATATATGAGTTGAAGATAAGAGCCGAGACCCTATAAAAGATGATCTGCCAGCACATCATAATCCTTAAAGTCTGGATTCTGCCATTCCTCCACTGTATCCTACTTGAAAAGAGCAGAAAATTATTGATCAGGAACAGAAGCAGGACTAATGTCAAAGGACACCAACATGGTTTGATAGAAAAAAGGGGGATTCAATGACTACATTGATTGTACCTTATATGTAGGAAATCTGCTACCTAAGACATGCATGAGGCTAGCTATACCCATCCCACCCCTGATAGAGTAGAGATTATATAGAAGCGCTTAAGCATGACAGCTAGGACCAGAATAAACCTGCAGAATCTTATTTTACAAATCTAATTTTAAAACAAAGCTAGTATGATATGAGCCCAATTGTTAATATCTTTATCAGATGATTAAACAGAAAAGAAGTCCATCAAACCTGTGACCAGATCAATGTTGGATAAGGACAAAGGACTGAAACTACACAGAAGGGTGAAAGGAAAAAACCATATTCCACAATCCATGCGAAGGCAATAATCCAATCATCTTGGTTAGGCCCCCTTGAGGAATTTATTTAATAATGCCTGGGAAAGTTAGAATTTAGAAGAATAAAAAATAGGCTTGAATAGATAAGGCTGAGAAGACCTCTCCATAATTCAATAATAGAAATAGATATATCCCTAGACAAATAAAAAGATCAAAATTTCTACTGAACTCGAGAAAGGAGCGGTGTAAATCTTGATAAGACAAAAAAGATTTTGTTATTGTGACAAGCTTACATTCACCCATAGATATGCTTCATCATGGCGAGGGATCCTACTGACAGAAAAGAGACTGAAAAACTATGTTAAAAATAAATCAGGCCAGATATGATACTAAAAGATAGCAAACCACTATTCACAATTAAAATAATAAAGTCTGACGCGCTTATTTGCAGATTGATATTAGGAGAATCGAAAGATGATTGATTCCAATTTTTTGAGAGAACAGGTCGAAAGATGGAGGCTGATAGGAAGAGTGTAATACATGAGAAGATTCAGGCGCAAAACGAAATCTAGTGAAATCAAAACGACAAAAGCACTGCTAGGATCATAAGAAAAAATTAAATCATTCCTAGAAGATAAATGCGAAGAGTTGGGTGTACACAAGGTTTCGAAGGATGAGGATAATTGGATGGTTCAGCCATTGCACTAAGAGCAACTAATAAAGAATTAAAGAATAAAAAATAAGAGCCCCTGAAATAGGGCATTTAAACTGTCAAGTGATTTAGAAACAAACAATACCAGCAAAACAGCAGAAGTGATTTGATTTGGCATACCTAAACCAGAAGTTTAATTATAATCACTTGCTATGCCATAAAAATTGAGTTATAATCTAGGTAATAATACTGAGCACAGGACAATTAGGCCTCATGGTCATCTCTTCTTCATTTATCTCCATGCCTGTGCCGTCACTTCTAGTCATGGGTTGCGTGTACGGTGTAGTCATACATTGGCTTGACTATGCCAAAGCCTACCTAAACCATTTTCGAATGTTTTAAGAGATGGTGTCGAAACAACATGTTCAGACCAACATTTCACAGTTTACACACCCCTTAGAGAGAAAATTGTTCTAACTAGGTTAGTTCTCCCCCTCTTCTAGACTTTCAGATGATTTCCACGAGTAATAGTCCATTTGCAAGCAGAATGTTATATTTGACTATAACAATTAATCGATTGAGAGCCGATAGAATGATTCCTCATAGCCTGGTTACGTGCTCTATATATCCAATTTCACCCAAGTTAAGTACCCGCAGAAAGAATTTACAAAATGATGAGAGATTAGATTATACATTAAGTAGGGAAAAACCCCATCTTAGGGCTAATAAAAGTGGCTGATAGTCAAGAACTTTCCTGATCCAAAGGCTATGCTTGCTACTAAAACACTGAGATCAACACACATCTCTGATATAGTAAAACTTGGTCATCAAAGTTTGTAGCGTTTACTATCAAAATATCAACCATTTAACTCTCGAAGTTATTAGTCATAAGTTGCAACTGAAATAAGTTGAATCTGAATGAGTACCAGCAAATATGGGAGTGGCGTATTTACTTAAAAATCCATAAATAGGTCGCACATTTATGCTCAATTTACATGTTCTAAAAAATTTGCGCGCACTATATACAAGGATAAAACTTATTTTCCTCTGAATTTTTAAACATCTTAACGTCTGAAGATACCACGAAAAAACCCTTCACAAATCTTGTCACCTCGCGGCTATGCTTAATGTATACCTCAAAACATCATTCGCAGAAGTGAAATTATTAAATTGAGCAGCCTAAATATTGCGTATCCTTTAATAAAGATTGTTTTTTCCCTCAAAATTAATCCTAACTTGACATAAATGTCGTCTTTATAATATATAAATCAGAATCACGTGATAATCACATGATATATAAATCACGTGATATTATCTGACCAGATTAGGTTAAAGCAAATTTTAATGAAGTAGCTTAAGCGAGTACTCGGATATAGATATCCTGGAATCGGAAATTCGGCAATGAGATCTACGCTTCTCGTCAGCGCCTCCAAACGGAGATTTACTTTGCCACTGTCCGGCTCGCTAACAATAGACGCTGGCTACCCAGTTTAATTATCGGCCGTTCATGCAATTTTTCTAGAACATCGCATTACGTTTTAGATCATTTTATGTTGGTCACTCACATTACAATATAACCATGCAGTAATATATATGATAAATTTTATCGCTAGACTTAGAAATCAAGTGAACGCAAGTTTCTCGCTAGATTTACAAATCAAGTGAACCTGATAATCTGGCACAGGCTTAATAGCCTATCTAACAAAAGAGGGTTATACGATTACGAGGATTCGAATCAGTATCGTAATTTTGAACATCCGGGCATTCCGAGATCGTCCAACATTTGCCAATTTACGACACACTAACGAGGATATCCCATAGCAACGCAATGTTTAAATTTTTCATGAAACTAAGGCCATAAAAAATACTTGCGTCGAATAACCCCGCCAGGTATTAGAAAACATAAAATCTCGAGTAATTTTTATAAGATATTAAATAAATGGTAAAAAGGTTTCACGGCCCATTGCTAGTATTGTTAAATTAGCCTGCAAAAACGCCGCCAATTGAAAACGAACACCGAATCGCGAATTAATACTGATGGTCTCGTCTTTATTGTAATACGACTGACTTGACTGGTCATCATGAAGTAATTGCGAGTTTCATGTTAGTTGGTTAGTAACGGTCCTTAGAAGGACCACTCGCTTTTCTTCAGGGGATGATCGTGGTGTATCCTTGTGGTGTTCATCCGGTCCACCACGCCTGTTTGCACCACTGTCACATTCTTAATAGATCCAATAACTTCCCAACCGGTATATGACATAGTTATGTAGGATACCTTATGTAGGATTCGATCCAAACCGGTATGTAGTATACCTTATGTAGGAAAGAATGACGCTCGGAAATACGTACCTAGTCAAAACTCTTAATTGATCCACTAACTTCCCAACCGGTATGTTACATATGTTATGTAGGATACCTTTCGTAGGAGATGTTCCAAACCGGTATATAGTATACCTTTCGTAGGAACGAGCCTCGTGGCTAAAAAAAAGGATCAGAGTTATTGACTCCACCTGGCTTGTAATGTGAAGCTGGCGCCATTTTCTTTCAACTTAGTAACAACAAACTTTCCGTTCATATTCACGTAAATTATAAACATTTTACATAAGTACTATAACTTATTCAACAAAGACCGCTTGTACTGTGGTATTCATGAAAAATCAAATGTGGATGTAGCGCCACAAGATTATGGAATGAATAGGATTTGTTGAGATAAAAGTTAGGTGTTTCCCGGAATACAGAAAATTAATTAATGACGGCTTGGACTCGGTCGCATGCATAGTAGCATAAGTGCGCATGCTCACAGACTCGTTTATATGTTCTCTATAGGAATAGAGGAACCGGTTCCCTAGAGCAATGACTGCTTTAGAGTTAAAGAGATACTATCAAGACTACCCAATGGAGGGATGTATCTCTGCTAAACTTGTTTCAAGGGAACCTACACCATGGGAATGAATAGGTTAAAATTTTCTGAGATATCTAAGTCCGGTGACTTTTAGCAAACAGTGAATTGAGTGGCTTAGTATTTTTGTTGTGTTACAAAACAGCTGATTACGAGTATGGCAATACATCGCTTAAAACGGCAATTATTAAGTACCTAATTCTAATCTATTGTTAAGTATCTATCTGATCTTAGAAATGCAACTACCATTGTTTGATATTCGGTTGTACAAATAGACTATTGACCAATTCAAGCGACTGAAATGCAATTCTATCAGCGCGTTAATTATAATTCCTAGAAGTAGAGTTCGTTCACGGGGAGTGTGAGGGGCGGGGTGTGGGGGGGGGCTCTGTTGTAATAGCAATGAGTCAATAATTTTGAACTAGGATTTTAACTTGAGTTCAGTGGCGGATCTATGTGAGGGGAGGATTTCTTCCATCCACCCACCACCCCCACCTTCCATACCCCCAGTGTCAACTTATTTATATACCGGAATAGGCAGATAATATATTTTAGTCGAGCGGTTCTCATCGAGTCGATAGTTTGCAACGCGCTAGGCTAATTATGTGTTATCATGCTGCTTACTAATATCACCGTTCGGTTTGTGGATCTGGGGGACGATCCACCCTCAAGCGGATGATAATCTCTCAAAACACAATGATGTCCGTTAAGTTTCAATATTCAGTGGTTCTTATTCTCTGAACGAATTAAGCTAAATCACAACTTTGAGACAATGTAGGGTCACTTATCTAATCTTTATTAATCATTATTGCATGAGATCTTCATTCCACAGTTTATAATTTAAGATGAATTATTCTCTTTTATCAAATATTTATTATCTAACATTTAAACTTTCCTTCTTAATTAACTAATTTCCTAAGCAAATTTCTTATAACACTTTCTTTATTCTTGTCAATATTATCTTTATATTTCAGTACAATCATTATCCAACACGAGACCTTATGAAAGACTTATATTTCTTTTAAACAAATGATTCTGAATCTTAGTGTTTCTAAGTCCAAAACTTATAACGAGAATGACAAGTGATTCCAAGAATGATCAAAAACGGAATGCCCAAAGTGGGCGCTTTTCCCTTTATAAAGGTTTCTGGACCTTCACGTGACCATTATTGACTTCTGGACACGTGTTCAATGAATTTCACCTACGTCATAATCAGATCCAGCCTAGGTCATAATTTATTCCTGTATGTCATAGTGTCTCAGCCTGGATAACAAATTGGAACTGTCAAACTGAATAGTATGCATGGATTCTTGTAATTGCAAATCTGATAGAATCGAATCCAGTAATGGACTTTTATACCGTATAGCATCCATGCATCAAGCTTCAGTTCTATTCCAGTACCAAATCTGACAGTTTTCGCATTAGTTTGGACCAACTTCTCCCATTACTGAGAGTGTAATGTGATCACTGTATGATTTAGTACACTTTTAGGACCCTGTCTTTTACCCAAACTAATTACTATAGAGAACAGTTAACACGCACTGGCACTATGTATAATTCGTCTGCTCTGTATAATCTCTTCTTTCCTTATTCCTTCTATCTAATTCTTAATTTTGTTATTTATTAGAACAAAGCAATTTGCCTTGAATGAACTATTGAAGGCCCAGCATATGATACTAACATTAAACATAACCATGCATTCGAGTTTAGTTCCAAAAGGATTAACCAATCCTGAAATATAAGTAATTTGCTGAATGGAAAAAACTTGAAACTGAAAAATCAGAGATAAAATAGCAAGGTCAGAATGACCTTGACCTTTAGCCTAGTGACCTTGATGACACCATCATGTACCCTCTTGGTTTAAGCAACCATGTACCCAAGTTGTGTTCCATTAAGGTTAAGCAATCCCAAAATATAACATGATAAGATTTGCTAAGCCTAAAAACGTAACATTGGAAAATAACAAGGTTTTGTAGAGGTCAGAATGACCTTGACATTCAGCCTTCTGAATTCAGTGTCATCATGCTGCTTCCTAACATCATAAGTAAAAATGTATCAAAGTTTAGTCCCAATAAGATTAATCAATCTTGAAAGATAAGCCGAGTAGTTTTGCTAAACACAAAAACGTAACATTGAAAAACCCCAGAGTTTGTATCAATGTCACAGTGACCTTGGCCTTTGGCCTTGTGATCTCAGTATCATCATGCTGCTTCGTAACAGTATACTGAGTATAGGCAACCACATAGCCAAGTTTAGTTGCAATAGGATTAACTGATCCTGTATTATAAGCTGAAAATTGACACATATGTCTCTCTTTCTGCTTCGCAGGCGAGACAAAAATGATAATGTGACATATAATATAGTTTAAGCTCTCCGGTACGGACCGGTAAGGTAGGGTATGGTTGACTTATCCCGTAGCCAGGCTTAACTATGCCATACTTATGAGTCATTCTACAGAGATGTCCAACTGTAGAGCGAGTAATAATGTTGGGCAATGAGCATAAAGGTAATAGATTTAATGATTTTGTTTGTTTTTAATTTCTATAACAATTACATCAAAGGTCAGCAGTAACGATAACCACCAAATAAACGTGCAACACATTTTCAATAACAGGCTATGAGAAAATATGTTAACTCCGTGACATAGGGTTGGGCGATTTTTCGATATTATTGTCAATATCGCGATATACTGAATACCGATACCGAAATCGTCATAAATTCGAAAAATCGTAAATATCGTCAATACCGACAGGACGATATTGCACTTTTAACTGTGAGTATAATATAAATAATTAAGTTAGAAATGTCATACTCTTACCTCTATTTGGTCCAGTAATAGTCTTTAAGTAAAAATCCAGTCTTTGTCTAAGGTAATAAAAACTTAATAAACTCAAAAATAATCTGTGCTCATTTAATTCATGGTTTGTTTGCGCTAATAAAATGATTTAAAGTACAAAATAATCCAAATAGACGACGCCATGTTTTTTCATGCCTCATTCTGAGTATTAGTCAGTGGGAAATACCATTTGCACTACCCACATTCCATTCTGATGATGTCATTACTACAGGTCAAGCTATTATCCATTAGTCATTGATCTGCATGGTTAAACATAGGGCTGCACGATATACCGATACCATATTTAAAACCGATATCCTGCACTGACGGTTTCATAACCGATTATAAAAAATAAATATCGAAAAACCGAATATGAACATATTTTCGGTTTTTCGTATCAGGATTGTTAAAAATAAAAGATACTAACGAGCATGAAAATCGTAATGAATAATAATGGCCATACTTTCCATTAAGCTATGTTCGGGGCAACTAATAATTGAACGTGGCCCCAATTGCGCATATTGTGTAACTCCATGTAACTCGCTGTACGCCGAGAGAAATCAAGCAGCGAATTAATTAAATAAATATCCACTCGTCTTTTCTCTGGTAGTCTCAGATAAATTTGCAATATAAAACACAATACTAATGTGGGAATTTGTCATTAAAATTTGTATCGGGGAAAACATTTCTAAACAACGGCATCCATTTTATTTATGTCACCGGCTAATTAACATAATGCAAAGTCGTCCCAACACTAAATCGCCTGAATGCATCAAAATCTCGCCAATAAATATAATGCTGAATACATTTTGCTGATTAGGATATAATTTTAAATAAAATTATTACTCAAACCGTTTTTAAAACGGTATCTTCTAAACACAATATCATATTAACTTATGAAATTCGCGATCGCAATATTACAGTTAATATTTTCTTCAAGGCATGATTTCGTCCTTGGGCCGAATTGGAAATGAAAGAAGAAAGGGAGATAATTACATCATAATTAATTACGATCGCGTGTTTTACGTCTTTTCGCAACCTGTTTTGCTGATTTTTGATTAATTTTGACAAAATAAACGATGTTTATTTAACTGTGCGATAATTTAGGCGGTCTAATTAATAATTTCACTCCCGCGATGATGAATATTATAAGGTATATTAAGCTTTAAAGGCGTAAAACGTTACGAATGTATCAGGGCATGAAAATACGTTCTGTTTTCATGCTAATTTTTATCATTTAAATTTTTTGTTTCATGTCCATAAAACCGATATTCGGTTAAAACCGATATGAAAAGTCATATCGAAACCGATATGGCTGTAAGCCAAACCGCGCAGCCCTAGTTAAACATACTTCTGACCATGAAAGATTTAAACTTTAAAACTTTTGAGGTCGCTAGGAAACCACACACACTTAATCCCTTATCAGTACCACAGCTTGGAACGGTGGGTGAGGGGGAAGTTAATCTCTTGCTTTACCGTTATACGTTTTTATGTAACTTTATACAACATATTTAGCATTTTTAAACGAATCAAATCAAAATTCATTCCACATATAACATTACGGATTTATTCTAAGTGAGAAACGTCATTAAAATAAAGAATTTAGGCCTAATTATTTCCAGTCTTCTATCTGTTGTGGCAGTCTTGGCTGCAGAGTTAACTGGGTTAATTTCACACATCCCGGCTACGCCTTGAGATCAATGGATAAACCCGCTAAGTAGTGAGCGAATTTGAATAGGTCTACAATGGGGCAAATTAGTATTTAATATTACAGACCAAATTAAATCTGATATAATTGTTTCCAGTCTTCACGCTGGTTCTCGTTCAAAATCGTGCAGTGTTATTTTATTAATTAGCGGCGGGCGTGATAACAGCTGTCGGAATTCAGCAGTGTGAATTCTGATTGGCTCAAGTATGATACGACGGCCAATCAGATTTCGCTCTGCGGAATTCCTTTCTGCACAAGGAAGTTAATGCGTATTCCTTGCTCAATCTTTTGACAGTTGTCGTGAGGTAAAGATAACACAAAATACAACACAAGAACAGAAGAAAATCCTTTATTTTTCTTATTTGTGATGAATACGGTTAGTTGCATTACATTCGTTGCTTTAAACTGTATATTGAAGGGTGTCAAAGTGTGGAATTTCGTGTAGTAAATATGCGGAAATGGCAATCATGGCGTCTCAATTTATGGTTTCAATGCAACAAATTTAATGAAAATAACTTGCAGACGCCACCAATTAGAAATACATGTTATTCTATGTTTACACCATAACTCCACACCCCACCCAAATGACAATATATCGTGATACCGCGGTATTTTAATGAGATACCGATATCGTCATGCCTTGAGCAATATCGCCCAACCCTACCGTGACATAAAAATAAAAGAATATAGATGCCAGAGGATACAGACAAATGAAGAATTATTGTGTTGATCATCGAAGTAGACATGATATCTCTCTGTCAATCACAGAATTACTTACATTTACCCAGAACCTTTGAATTATAAACACAACTTGTATACGCTTTTTATTGCATAATTACAAAGTGTGCATGGTTTGCGTTAGTTACTCAATACATAAATATGTTGCACGTTAGCAAAGGTTATTGAGATGGCTGTAATCATATATCAGATGCAGAATGAAATGGTAGCATGGATAGCATATATTTCGAAATATATGGCCTGTCGTGGTGTTGCCAATTTGTAACGGTGTTGACTATCACATAAAGGGGTTGCATAAAATCATAAAATTGTTATTTTAAAATATTTAGAGTTTTGCAAACTTGAGTAATTAGCTACTTTATCGTTCAATTATGCATTGTCCAGCAGGCTTAAGCTAGGATTCCATTAACGCGTATGCGTATCCATATCCAAACTTTTTAGATAGTATGATTCCATATGTCCGTATGCATATGCGAACCCTGTCCGTGTCCGAATCCGATCGCTACATGTAGCGATTTTATTTGGATACGGACAGCATTCGGATGTGGGATTCCTTGAAAATGACGTTTTCATTACGTCATTCTTGGGCTTAAGCTAAATTCGTAGTAAGTGCGTGCTTGAATGTGAAACTCACTGATAGACTATTTTAGAACATATTCATGCCAGTCCAATTGACTGAATAAAATCACTACTTTCGGATACACATACGCATTATACGTACAAATGGAATCATGTATTCGGATACGCATACACGTTACAATAAGTGTCTAATGCATTTTCATAGTCCATCAGAGAAGTTATCATGCCATGGAGTTGACCATAAACAAGAAAATTATTAAATCAAAATTTTAATCCCCTTTACATATTACCCCCACTATAATAAACAAAGTAATCAATACAATCACGTTTGTCCATAGCAACCACACGTTTTGGGGCCAAAATACGGTATTTCTTTAAGATGGGTGGGCATAAGAATCATAACCGCTTGGCCCCATGTGCAATTTAACCTCAATAATTAAATGCATAAAAAACCACTAGGGGGAGGGGTGGAGTTGGCACTGTTGAATACCCACAAGGCTTGACTGTAAATGTTAGCCAACTGGCCAATCAACATGGTCAAATTGCCTCGAAAACCTTGGTGCAGTTGTTAACCATAAAAGATGTATCGCATAGCCTAGTCAAGACTAATATATATAGCATAGCTTAGCCTGGACTAGTATAGCATAACAGCCTGGACTAGTATAGCTTAGCTTAGCCTAGACTAGTATAGCTTAGCCTAGACTGGTATAGCATAGCTTAGCCCATACTTGTATAGCATAGCTTAGCGTGGACTAGTATAGCATAGCTTGGCCTAGACTAGTATAGCTTAGACTAGACTAATATAGCATGGTTTAGGCTATACTAGTATTGCATAGCTTAGCCTAGATATAGCATAGCCTAGCGTAGAGTAGATTAGTATAGTTTAGCCTAGACTAGTTTAGCTTATCCTAGACTAGTTTAGCTTAGCCTAACCTAGTATAGTTTAGAGTATCGCTTAGACTATGGTGTATTTATAGCTTAGACTAGACTAGGAATAGCTTAAGTAGTCTAATATAGGGCCAGCCAACCCGCTTAATTAGGCTACACTAGACTTAGATATAGCTTACCCTACCCTGACCTGCCCTACCATACTCTGCACCATACCATAGGGCCTATACACTTAGTAATTCCCATACACAGTAAAACCTGCCTTATTGAACCACCTTAGACCAGACACCATAGACTATAAAACATGTCTTATTAGACCACCGTATAGACTATATAGGGGCAGCTATGTGTGTATTGGCAGTGTTAGACGGTAATGTGTTGGGGAAAAAGTTACGGATTGCCGATTATTGTCCACTTGTTAACTTATAACCAATAAAAAAAACCCGTATATGCCGTCATGGAAATGAGTGCTTTTTGCGTTTTAGCAGCATCTATAAATAGTTAATTATTTAATTACAGCTGCGCTTTGTCATTATATTGTTAAACCTGCATGAAAATTATTGAGTACACGTTGATTTAATAAAAGGTATTTGCTAATCAATAAAACGTAGTTGAAAAGCCTGCTTTAAAAGACCGAATGAGAGTCTCTGAAATCGATGCTTCTGATTGGTCATATGCAAATGAAGTTGAAGGGAATCCCGAAGACTGCTTACAATTATAATCTCGTCACTGATTGGTCGGTCCAAAATCTTCTGAAAGTCTGCCCGGTGTAACATTCGTATTTATCCAGTCGGTTTTCAAAGCTTTGAATGGTCGGGGCATTAAAAATATGGTCAGTTAGGCTATTCCATACTTTTGCTATTCTGTAATAAGATGAAAACCTGGATATATTGTATTGTAATCAAACAGCAGCTGGATCAAATTTTGAGATTGTCAACTTACATTTCATTTGAACTGAGTTTGAACCAATTTTCATTATTCGATTGTGGTGCTCCTTACATAGGAGGGATATTCTTCTTCAGTTTGTTTACCGGTCATTTTTGTGAAATGACATTTGCTGTTCGACGGACTTAATATAGCTGGAGTTTATTTTAGTGCTTATCAGATGCACGCAATTACTCTGATAGATTTATATTGGAATGTGTTCACTTGAGGAATAGTTATCAAAGACTAGGTGATGAACGGGAATTTTAGACAGCGTGGCTTTTGGTAGGTTCCAGATTTGCGTATCAACAGGGTTCGTACGCATGTATGGAAGTCTGGAAAAAGTATGGAAAATTAGGAAAGCCTTTTCCAGGGCTGTAAAGTTGCGGGATGGGGTGCGGGAGGGTTAACATTTAATTTATGATCAAATTATTTGAAGATTATTTGTCTGCCTTCCATTCCTGTTTCGTTCCGATTGCTTATTGTAGGTTTGTGCTTGTTTATAGGCCAAGCCAGCCCCACCTTCATGTGACGAGTGCCATAAATTCGTGAGGGTTCTGTTCAAGGACCATTTCTCCTTCGATCAATACTCACCATTCTGTTACTTTCTGATACACAGCTGGCCCTGACAGCTGGCTCTAGGACTATAGACTTAGAAAGCTTTACCGACTCCTTGGAACCGGGTACTCGGCTCCCAACTGCCGAGTACCCGTCTATCATAGAGCTCATTCTTGTTTGCATAGCGACAAGAGCTGTCCACATTTTTTTTGCAGGAGAAAGATTAAAGTTTTTTGAAAAGAAATCTAAGTCTTTTATACTGTGATTTGATAGTTTGTGCGTTCTTGAAAGGATCTAACTGGATAAAATGGAGAATACCGCCAATGATGAGCAGGTTGTATTATTCCTTATTATCCATAGTTAAAAGACTTAGGTCTCTAAATTTTGTTGTGTCGCATGTCCCAATTTCTGACCCCATAGAATCTGGAACGTGTGCTAACAACGTGATATGCCAGACGATCGCCTTCTTTAAATCCCAACAGGCGATCGGCAGATATGAAAATAGGTGTTTGCTACGGTATTTCTAACACGAATATCAGCTGACGTCATTCTCCGTAGGGTCTGAGCGGGTGACGTCACACCCGTGATGCTCGGATGTTTATGTGAAGAAAATTTTTTCATTAATTCGCGCATCTTGTTCTGGGTGCTGCGTACTAAAAATGGTACCAGAAAACTTTGGAATGGTCAAGTTTACGTGTGATCACGATCGGTTTGCAATGATCGTTGGTGTCAAAATTCTTGAGTGATGCGTGGTCTGCGGTTTTACCGTGTGCTACAGCAGTTTGTTTACATTTTGTTGTTTCTTCACATATCGTGTCAGCTTTCGTTAGGAGTATAATTTATATTGATTGGTAAATATACCCCGAATGCTATGTGATATGATTCCTGGTTCCGTTATACATCCTGGAGGATCAATTTATGGGTGTATTTATGCCCGCTTCGTTCTTGTCGTCATAATCAATGCGATCTTTGCTGTAACGTTGCGGGGTGGGGTGCGGGAGGGTTTGCAGTTAATGTATGGTCAAATTATTTGAAAATTAATTGTCTGCCTTCCACTTTTGTTTCGTTCCGCTGGCTTATTGTAGGTTTGGCCATCCCCGCCATCATGTGTCGATTGCCACATATCGTACGGGTTCTATACAAGGACCATGTCTGTTTCCACTGTACTAAGTGTAGTCTTGACAGTAGGTGTAACGTTTGCGCGGTGTGGTCGGTCGATATGATGCTTAAGTTCCTTGCCAGAAGGACTTGGGAGGATCTGACGCGGGGTCAGGCGGTCCGAAAGTAAATCGTGGAGCGTCCGTTTCGGCCCGTGGGGGCATTCCATGTCTGCAACCGGAGATGGCACCGCCGGCGTGGTTTGGTCCGGCTAGGCAAGGTGTCTTGCATAGCGTTCTGCCCACGCTGGTGTCGTCCCTGCTGCCAAAAGTTGTAGGGCCATCTCTCACCATGTTTGATTCAGACCCTGTCCTTGGACAGGGTTCTGGACTGGACACCGAGGGAGCCGTTTGGTACGGCCCCCTGGCAGTCCCGTCGGGCGCTGGCCTGATGGGTTCTGTCTCTCTGCGGCCACCTCCGGGTGGTCCAGTAGCGGTGGCCGGTCCGTCAGGCATGGGAGCCATCCGCCAGGAGGGCTCCATGGTTTTCCATGTCTAGTGACGACTCTTAGGGGTCTGAAGATGAGGAGGAGAGTGTGCTGCGGCCTGTGAGGCCACGGGTGGAGAGCATGGAGGTCGATTCCGTCCCGATGGAACCCGACCTCCATCTATCTGGCCTGGCGCAAGCCAGGGCAGCGGCTCCGCCCGTGGTTGAGGCCACTCCGGTACCAGGCACCGGTCCCGTGATGGTTGGTTTGCTGCCAACCGCCACAGTGACGGGTGTGGCCGGCCAGGCATGGTACTCACCTATCTCGCCTGGTCCGGCGGTCAGACATGGGGTGCCGTTGGCGCCCGTGTTTGGCCACGGTTCCTTAACCGCTACGGGTCCGCACGGTTTCCGTGCAGGCCTACTCCATGGATTGGTGTGTTCCATGGGGTGGCGGCGGAACCGTACGGTACCGGAGTTCCAGGCATATCAGCAATGGCTTCTAGCCAGGAGGCCGTTGCTGGTAGGGCCGTGAACATGTCAACGGGTGACGTGTTCACGGGAGTGTCCTCCTCGGAGACGGATTGGTCTGAGGCTCTGGCTTGGCTAGCCAGGGTGGACCCGTCTGTGGTTTCGACCACGGCCGAGGAGGATGTACCCCGTCCATCGGTGCATCGATTAGGACGGGGATCTTGCCCGCTGCCCTGATCCAGTCTGTTGGACTGGATCCATGGTTTATGGTGTTGCTTGATACTATGTATAGCAAACAACGCATGAACAAGGGCCAGCTTCTTGCGGCCTCCATGGAGGTGCGGGCGAGGGGTCGTATTCCACGGGGGGAATACGACAGGTATGGTGTTGTCCCGTCGGTCACCGAGAATGACCGCTGGGTACTGGGTGTTCAGAGTGCTGGAGCGTGTGGCCCCGGTCCGGCACTTGTGGACAAGTCCCAGGCACACCAGGATGAAGTCCTGTCCCTATGCGATGTGGGTGTGAGGGCAGCTATGAATGCTGTCAACCAATCGTATCGCCTTCTTCAGTCGGTGTGGGCTGAAGCGGGGGCAGGCCACCCTGTGCCACCTGTGGCGCTTTCGTGCGTCAATGACGGCTTGGTGCTGTCTATGGACGCACTGGCAAGGGTGCAGGTGCGTGTGACAAAGTCCAGGAGGCAAATGGTTCTTGACCATATGCATCCGGCTACGGCAGTCAGGGAGCGTCTTCTTGGGACACCCCTGACAGGGCCTAGCATCTTCGGTGGCCAGGCGCGGGCCATCCTAGAGGACACTGCCAGCATTGCGCAGAATCGGTTGGCTGTAGGCCTACAGCTGGCGCGAGTGCGGCGCTTGCACACACTAGGGGCTGTAGGGAAACGGTTAGCTGTCCAACTTTCGAAGACGCAGAAGAAGCAGAAAGGCAAGGCGAAAGCTAAGCCTACTGCGACTTCTGCTTCGTCTGGATTTTCTCAGCCGCCGCGGCTAAGAAAGCCAGGAAGGTTGTGGAGGCCCCTACCCTCCCCACTGTTGCTCATGATCGCCCTAGAGGCGGGAAGGGCAGGGGGAGGGGTAAGGGTAAGTCCTCCAAGGGCGGAAAGAAGGGAGCGGATCGTACCTGAGGGTACGAGGGCTCCCTTCATATCCGCCTGGACCGCACCTGTGCGACAGGAACAGCGGTGCCGCTTATACCTGCCGAGCCAAGACGGAAATGGTTCTCTCTCTCGTTAAGAATGGGGGGGGGGGGGAGCGGACCGCGAGCCGGACAACCCCGTTAGACGTCGAGGCATCTATGGTGGGTGGAAGGCTCATGCGTTTCGTTGAGGCCTGGCGAGGTGTGACGTCAGACAGTCTGGTCCCGGGATGGTTATCCCAGGGGTACATGCCGGAGTGGTGGGACTTTCCACCGCAGAATCTGTCTTTGGCACCTGTCTGGACACCCGTACCACGGGACCCAGACAAGTTAGAAGCCGTTCAAAATGAAGTGTCTGGTTTGCTCCTGAAGGGAGCAATAAACCCAGCGAACCAGAACACTCCGGGCTTCTATTCAATTATGTTCCTTGTCCCCAAGAGCACGGGTGGATGGAGACCCATACTCAATCTCAGGCCATTGAATTGGTTTATCCATACGCCTCGGTTCCAGAGTGGTGGTAAATCCAGTGCAGTTGCCCGAGATTCTGAACATAATCTCCCAGGCCAAGGGACGCTTCCTACACGAGCGTCCCGAAATGTTATTGACTGCGTGGTTGTTGTCAAACAACGTTCCACGTCGGGAGGCTTTTCTCGACAGGCTGCTGATTTCATCGCGGCTGCGAGAAGGAGGCCAACCTTCAAGTCATATAACGACAAGGTTAACGGATTTGCAGACTGGTGTGAGGAAAGGGGATTGTACCTTTCATTCCACTATTCAGCAAATAGCAGACTTTCTCTGTGAGCTGTTCTTTTCAGGACTAGCTCCTATCACAATTGCTGGATACAAGTCAGCTTTGGCATCATTTATCCCTTGTCTAGCCAACAGGGATAGTCCAGAGGTGGCCCAGTTGAGTGTGATGGTGAAAGGAATGAGCAATCTCCGACCGAGACAACCGGTAGTCATTCCAGCCTGGAGTCTATCTTTAGTGCTTAATGTACTGGCCAAGCACCCTTTCGAACCATTGCGTTCGGCTAGTCTAAAGCATTTGACTCTAAAGGCGGTCTTTCTATTGGCAGCTTCCTCAGCTAGAAGGCGCAGTGTGATCCATGCACTTTCAGCAGAGAGGGACCGATTATTGTCTCCAGAGAGGGTCTGCGTCTACTGCCAAGAGCAGAGTTTATGTCAAAGATCTCGGTCTTTGAGATATCCCGGCAAACCGATCGTTATACCGAAACTGAGTAGGTTAGATCGTGATGCCAGTGTCTGGTGCCCAGTCCGTGCTTTGACTAAGTACAAAACGGACAGACTCGTTACGGTCGAATGGTAGACATCTGTGGATCTGCCATATGGCGCCGCATCCATGGATTCTATCTCTCGTTGGGTATTCGAATGCATTCAGATTACCCGTGAGATTACGACTGGGCACCAAGTGCAAGGCGCAAGGGCACGTTGTTAGAGGAATAGCCGCCTCTTCCGCCCTTGACAATGGTGTTCCGTTTACGGACATCAGGGCTGTCGCACAAGGGCACTGTGAGTCCTCTTTCACGGATTGCTATATGAGGGATGTGTCAGACTTCGCCATTCCACTCGCTTTAGCTGTTTTGAGATGATAGCTATATGACCGCACTGCTCTTCTTCCTTTTTTGGCATTTGTAAGAGAGAATTTAGAAGCAGGCTTGGTCGAGCGAGAGGATATCAACCAGTTGTGTCACTGAGGCCGGACAAGTGATTGGTTGGAGGCTCCAGGTCTGAATTCCAAATATGAGGTAATTCACGATTGAGAGTGTTTTGTATAATATGTCTATATATCATGATCATTCATCTTATATATTCATGCTCATTCCCAGGCTAATATATGCAAAGAGCAGTTAACCCTCTTGGCATATTTGTGTTTCAGGCGAGATGCATGTTCGTGAGTTCTCTCCCTTTTCTTAGGAGAAAAAAGGGGGGTGGGGCAGTGATGCGAATATGATTCGGTTCCGTTAACTTGACGGTCCTTTTTAGGTCTCCGTTAGTCAAGTTTTAAGTCTAACTCTTTCTCCAAGGGGCAAAAGTAGCAATTATGGCTTGCCCCTTCCCACCAGGTTACTGACCAAATCTGGTGTATATCAGAAGTAACAGAATGGTGAGTATTGATCGAAGGAGAATGAAGGAAATTTAAATTTCCCTTTCTCCGGGATCTAACAATACTCACAATTCTGTTACGGACCCAGCCTCCCAGCCCCACGGAGGCAAGCCATGGATTTCTCTTGTTTGGTGGCTATGCAAACATTATGAGCTCTATGGTAGACGGGTACTCCGCAGTTGGGAGCCGAGTACCCGGTTCCAAGGAGTCGGTAAAGCTTTCTAAGTCTATAGTCCTAGAGCCAGCTGTCAGGGCCAGCTGTATATCAGAAGTAACAGAATGGTGAGTATTGTTAGATCTCGGAGAAAGGGAAATTTAAATTTCCTTCATTCACACACATTCCCTCCATATCTTCGGATACTTAGTAGTTAGCACTTTAGCCACGGTAGGAAAGCACTGCAAAAACATATCTTAATTATTATTTTATTTCCTGAACTATCCTCCCGCACCGCAGTGCAAAACTGGGCAGCTTGTATATAAACCTAATGACAGGTTAAACGGTTAGTTCCATAGGACCCGGTGACGGGCGAGATGCGTTTCCCCACCAAATTCCATAAGAATGTCTGGGCATGATATTTAGATCTGCCACGCCCTGGTGGGAAGGACATTTACGGTGGGTATTCGTCTCTTACCCCCACCATAACGATAGGACAATTGTCTAATAATGCTTTTGTGAAAAGTAACATGTGTCCTGTAACGTTTTATGTGGTTACGAAGCGGGATGTCCGGATTCTTATCCAGTTCGGAGATATTACTAAGTAAGATGTATGAGCGCTGTCTTCAGTATTGATGTCTTGGGGCATCTGTTCTCAATTTTAGCAGTGTTTAATAGCTAGGTAGATACCAGCCATTTGCGGCCAAAAATAGTTCTTGTTTCAAAAACAACTAAAAGCTAATTAAGCGAAGCAGAAGGCCCGCATAAATAAAGCGGGAACTACTAATTCAGCATACTAAGAATCACATAAGACGGTGAAGTGGGAATCCATCGGGAATCGTTCGTCCCGTAAAACAGTGCGCAACCCTATTGTCATAATCTCACTAGATATGGTCTTTTCTTTCTCAAGCATTTTGGTTGAAATATTAGGGTGGGCCCATTTTTGCCTACTACTCTTCCCCTGCTTTAAGCAGTGATGACACCTTCCCGAGACGGAGGCCGGCGCGAGGCACTTGCCTCTCGCAAGGATTCAGCGATGACTGTCCACGCGAGGATAATACTCCTCACCCAAACTAGCACTAGGAGTAGTGCCCGCGTAAGGCGCATAACTTTTCGTCCGAGATAATCTTCTTCCTTTCAGCTTAGAGGTATAATAACTTATAATAAGTTAATTAGTTAAGTCTCATGTACGGGCGGGAGCCTCTCTTGCGGAGTGAAAGAGGGAATTTACATTCATAACGGTGAACGTTGGGAATATGCAATGATGATCAACTGAGCAGTCTGGTTTATTTATCTTTGTTAAATTTATTTTTAGTATCTTGATTGAAAAATTACCGGCCCGAGAATTACAAAGACGTGGAGTATGTCTGCTGAAACTGCACATTGGTGGACAGAAAAGTGGCATGTACGGCCGGACTGTGGTCAGCTTTGAGCCATATTGGGCAGGCAATGAACTGCCCTCAAACAACTTCAGTCCAGGTATGAAGATATGCATATAAGTATACAGTAAATACTGCAGGGACCAAATGTTTGTAAAAATGAGAAATAGTTGGCTAATGATTGAAATCATACTGTAGATAATATTTATACCCCACTTGGGGGGTGGGGGTGGGGGGTATATAGTAATCACTTTCTGTGAGTCCGTCCATACATCTGTCCCTGATTTTTTGTCTGGACCACATTTTCAATTTTTTTTCACATATACGGTAGTCACCAAGCTTGGTGTATGCATGCATCATGGCCGAAAGGTGTGTCATGTATCAAAACTAGGTCAGCATGGCCTACTTTTCACATTTCACCGAAGATCAAGGATTATTCTTCTCCAGAGTTTTTTGTATGCAATAACCGAACTTTGTATATTGATGCAACATGATGTAAAGTTGTGTCATGTACCAAAGGTAGGTAAAGATAGGTCAGCATAATCTACTTTTCCTGGTTCACTGAACACCATAGATTATTCTTGTACTTAAGTTTTTGTATACAGTAACCAAACTTGGTATATAGATGCATCGTGGCCTAAAGGTGTGTCATTTGTCAAAAGTTTGACTTACTTTTCACAGTTCATTGAGCATTCACAGAAAATTCTATGTGTCTGGGCATTAATTTTATGAGTCTTTTGTATACCGTACATACGCCAATCTTGGTGTATGGATGGATGCATTCTACTTGTATCAATTCATGGTTCACCTAACTTCAAGATTAATTGCATGCATTCAGCAGTGGATATCCTTTGTGATGCATTTGCATTACTACAACTCTAGTTATTTTTCTATATGTATGTTTATTGTTTAGTCTGCAGACTACATTTTCCATCGGTTTTAACTCTGGATATGTTGAATATTTTGGAAACAATTTGACTGAAAGCTGTTGGTTGTTAAGCCCATTGAAATTATTGTCTGGTGGCTTGAAACAGTTGGACAGCTACGGTAAATATATTCAGAAAATATGTAGGTCATAATGTTAAAGTGTCAGCCATACAGTCAAATCTGTGAATATTTTGAATGAAACTAAGGCCATACTAATTTATATTTTTGTTTTACAAACACTCCTTAGAACTTGGTTTTTACATACAGTATCTAGAATAAAAATCAATTTTTTGCACCCAAATCCTTATCACTCAGAATTTCTCAGAATTTTCTGTAACTGTGTTCTTTATTAACCCTTTAATGGTCAAGCCGCTCAAAATGGCTTTGCAGTGGTCATGAGAAAAGTCCATTTGCTGGCGAAGAGAAGGCTATTTTTGAAAATTTACTACTGCCATTCTAGTGGTAAATTTTCAAAAATATTCTCTTGACCTGCAAATGGACACTCACTGAGAAAATGTTTTGGATTTTCTTGATCTATTCTGACAATTAACATTATGAAAGGAGTAATACTGTAATAGGTTCAAACTTTTGAGATTGAAATTGTGTATTTTTTCTCCCATCTCCGATCGTGTGTTTTGTGTTGGGATTTTCGTAAAACAAAACATTAAATTACTCTTGCCTAATTTAACTGGAGCTTGTTGCTGCCTTATATTTGAACTCTCACAAGTCCTGCCCGTACAAACTCAATAATGGAAATTCTTAGGCTGGCCAACTTATGGGGCACAATTTGGCATACATTGTATCTTGTCTGTGAAGAACAAATCATGTATTTTCTTTTGCTTGTATATCTTCACCCTTTAGCCCTCGTATCGGCCAAAAACGGCTTCAGCAGTGGTCTTGAGGAAAGGTCATTTGCAGACCAAATGAAGACTATTTTTGAAAATTTTACCACTGGAATGACAGGCTCGATAACCGAGCCAGTCATTCCAGTGGTAAATTTTCAAAAATAGTCTTCTCTTGGTCTGCAAATAGATATTTTCTGTGAGAAAATTGAAATTTTCTTGAATAAATTCGAGAGTTAAAGGGGAAAGGATGTCGATGAGCATATAGATATACAGTTTAGTGTTGCCATCATTCATGTGTCTGTTGCTAGCGTAATACTACTCTGTCGATCTTATTACAGTCCCACCACACATTTAAAAAAGTGGAAGAAATAAAATCCCCCCTTTTAATCCATCCGTGGTCCATCCATCCATCTGTCCTTCCTGCTATCTCCTCCGAAACCGTTTCCTGGAATTCAAGCAAATTTGGTATTCATGTTTGTAATTTACCGATAGGGTTGGGGACTGCAAGACGACATTTACATTGGGGTTGGGTGGTCTGGAGGTGGTGGAATTCAACAAAATTTGGTATGTTAGTTATTCATATTATTGGATTGTGTGGTGTGGTGAGGTGGGGTCGGGTTTGGAGAACAGCAAAGTTGGTGAAAATAATGGGATTTGCAATAACCTGCCATGGACTGCACATCCTCATTCATGATCGACCCTTCAAAGTTTACCCATCCATCATATGACATCATAATCAACTTAGTGACATGTAGGATGATGTCATAATCATGACATCATGAATGATTTGAAATAGTCCATCTTTAGCGCTTAATAGTCCGACACGTATGAATTGTATATCTTTACCATTTAATAAACGTTCTGTGGAATGTTTTGAAAAGTCTACATGTAATTTGACTGGACGCTGTTGCTGCCATCTACAGCAACAGCGGCCAGTCAAATTAGTTTGAAACTATTTAACAGCTTACCTGTATAGCTTTCTGAAAATTGATAGTCAGGCAGTTCAGGGATCAATCGATCCCAACACGAGCGATGTGTGGGTGGAGCTTGGCTAGTGATGGGCGGGGCTAGTTAAAACTAGAAATGTCCATTAAAGGTACATAGAGCTTGTTGCTGCCTTATATTTTAGCTTCTCATATTCACTGCAAAATGCATGAAAACTAAATTGTTTAATTTGTCTACGTTTAGATGCTTAATTGGTACACTGCAATGTGATGAATTAAAATAAATCTTAACATATGATGATTTCATTCCGTACAAGTTATTATAATTTTTCTAAATCAATTTTGCAACTTAAAAATATTATCTTAATTTGTACGTAATGGAGTCATACATGTATGCTAAGATTTATTTCATTTTATTACATCTAGGCCAACAATTTAAGCCTCTAAATGTATATAATTTTGACAATTTTATTTTCAAACATTTTGCTGTGAGTACACACCTTTAATATTGTCTTCATACAGGAGATATCATTGGCTTGAGTCTGTCTGAAGGTCAAAGCGAGTCAATCAGTTCAGGAATTGTTGCCAAAATCACCCAGTCATCTATCAGTATAGCATTTGATGAATCACTTGACACTTTGGCCCTGAATGAGGATAGCAAGTACAAGCTGACAAAACTTGCGAATGATGTCACGTATAAGCGATTAAAGAGGTTTGTAATATTTTATCTATTATCGGAGGGGGAAAACTAAGTATTCTGAGTACCAAGATAGAATGATCTGTCAATTACCTTTATTTTAACTTGTTACTAAATTTTAATTACAGGTAAGTCAGGTTCAGTTGAATGTTTTGACTGTTCTGATAGTACACTTTTGTGTTGTCAGTAAAAGCAGATGGATGTTTTGGTTAATACATGTTTATTTTATCTTTTATTTTTTGTAAGGAGAATTTAACCAACATCACTGATAAAAATTAAATACTAAAATATCATGTACTTATTGGCTAACTAATTTAAACTTATTAAACAATGTCTTACATGCTAAAACTGACTGATAAATCTTTAACAGTATAAACATTAAAACATTGTTTGCTAAATATAAACTAGTGCATCATCTAGTTTGCATTATTGTTGTTAGTAATTGTCTGCGGTCTCCTGAGAATGGGCGCAAGGGATCATCATCGTGGTCAGTGAACTGTATTTTAATATAATTATCAACCAGACCTTATGGGACATCTAACCATGCCGTACTCTTGATTTATCAAGACGGAGTTGCTGTGCCAAATGTACGATAGAGGGTTTGGGCAGCCAGTTTGTCATGACGTAATAGCATGGTTAAAAGCTACATTATCAAGATCATCGATATGGTTAAAGGTGTTAAATGCAAAATAGATGATGCACTAGTTTATAGCTTGAACTTTGGATTGTTAGAATTCAAGATACACAATACACATGTATATAAATCGATTCCAACACACGCATTTAGCATGGGCGACACTGAGCTAGAAATGGGCGACGCTTAGCTAGAAATAGCAGGCCTGCCCAAATTGCGCGAACGAAACGGTCGTTCGCGTGGCGGTTACGCAAATGTTTTTTGCATAACCCATTTTTCGTTCGCGCAGTCTAGTCACTTGAAACATTGAATTTACATTGGTCTATGTCCTAATAGAAGCCGTCGCCAACACCAACCCCTAGAATTTCATAGCACTTTCTGAAAGGAGACACTCCCTTATAGAAGCTAACCCCCAAACTCAAAATATTGGTTTGATAAAAAATGTTTCACGCTGGCTCAATAAGAATGGAAAAGATAATGTCAACGTCATTTTGAACAGGCCTATAGAATTTTGATGGGAAGTTCCTACCGGGTTGGTTGTACCAGCCCATTTCTACCTATGCTCCACCCTTTTCTAGTTATACCCCACCCATTTCTAGCTATGCACAACACATTTCTAGCTATGCCCCATCCATTTCTATCTATGCCCTGCCCAGTTCTACCTATGACCCACCCATTTCTAGCTAAGTGTCACCAATTTCTAGCTACTGTAAGCATCTCCTATTCAGGCCTGCCCAAATTGAAAATTTGTGTAACCCAAAAATGGGTTACGCAAATTTCTTTGGCGCAACCCATTTGAGTTCGCGTAACCCATTTTGAATATGATACTATTTGAAGGTAAAATTCATCTCGGTTACATAATGGAAATGACATGACAGTAGTAACCCTATAATGGTCAAGATCAATGTATTCTCATATTAAATACCCATTTACGGGCCATAAGACTATATTTGAAAATATCTATGTCCTAATAGAAGCCGTCGCCAACACCAACCCCTAGAATTTCATAGCATCAGTGTCAGGGGAATGGGATCGGACCAATGCGCAGAAACATATCAATGTGCTCGAACTATTAGCGGTGGTATTGGCACTTCGAAAGTTTGAGAGTCTATTTCAAGACAAGATTGCCCTAATAAGGACAGACAACTCAACAGTGGTGTCTTGTTTGAACCGCCAGGGCGGGACGAGATCACCAGATTTGTGTATGATGATTTGGAACCTTCTGCTGTGGTGCCAAGAGAGGAATGTTATTCTTCGGGCAGCACACATTCCAGGAAGATTGAACATCCTAGCGGATGCTCTCAGTCGAAGGATGGTTTGTCGTCCGACGGAATGGCAGCTCAACCAGTCGGTAGTGGAGGTTCTATTCAAACAATGGGGCAAGCCAAATGTCGACCTGTTTGCGATGAATCAAAATGCAAAGATGGTCACTTACGTGTCACCGATCCCAGACCCGCTAGCTCTAGCGGTAGACGCACTGGCGATAAGTTGGAAGGGAATGTACGCGTATGCGTATCCTCCAACAATTCTCATCCCAAAAGTTCTGGCAAAGATAAGAGAGGGGATGTGCCAAGTACGTCTGATCACCCCTTATTGGCCAGGCCGATCATGGTTTACGGATCTGCTGGACCTTCTGGTCTGCAATCCAATCCCTCTTCCAGACAGAAGAGATCTAATCTCTCAGAACATGGGTCTGTACTTTCACGACAGACCAGAAATGTTCAAATTGAGTGCATGGATGTTATCAAGCAGCGTGCAATTGAGGGTGGCTTTTCTGAGCAAGCAGCGAAGTTTGTTGCTTCAGCCAGAAGAGGTTCAACCACGAAAACATATAATTATAGAATCAACAAATTTGCAGAGTGGTGTGAGGGAAGAGATATTAATCCCTTTTCTGCATCTGTTCAACACGTAGCAGATTTTATGTCATTTATACGAAGTTGACAAACTTGTACCTTCAACCCTAGCAGCATATAAGTCTGCATTAGCTTCAGTCATTCCCAGTCTGGCCATTGAAGGAGTGGAGAATGACACCTTGAATGAAGTTATTAAAGAATGAACAATCTGCGACCTAGACAGCCAATTCCTATCCCATCATGGAATCTATCTCTTGTTCTACAGGTTTTAGGGCATGCTCCCTTTGAACCGATTAGATCTATTGACATTAAACTGTTAACTATTCAATCAGTTTTCTTGGTTGCAGCAGCGTCGGCGAGAAGGAGAAGCGAAATACATGCGCTTTCTGCCGAACAAGACCGTTTTGTCGTCACGGGTGACGGTTTAAGACTACTTCCACGTCTTTGTTTCCTGGCAAAGAATCAGTCACTTAAATATCCAGGACAGCCGATCAATTTGCCAAGTTTAACTAGACATGACCCAAACTCTTCTGCTTGGTGTCCTGTCAGATGTCTGAAAATGTATAAGAAACGTACTGATGAGTGGAGAGATGACCCAAAATCTCTGTGGTTATGTCTCAAAGCTCCTCATTTACGCGCCTCGAAAGATACTATTTCTCGTTGGATAGTTGCCGCTATTCAGATGTCGCACAAAATTGCTACAGGAAAGCAGATTGATCGTGCGAATGCCCATCAGGTCCGAGCACTAGCAGCATCATCGGCCCTTTATAAGGGTGTCTCATTAGAGGAGGTGATGTCTGTAGCACAATGGCATGCCGAGTCATCATTCACTGATTTCTACCTTCGCGACATCTCCAGCGCACTTAATCCGATAGCCCTTGCCAATTTTTCGAATCTAAACTAAGCCACATCCGACCACTACTTCGCACACATCACAAAGTCTTCCACTTACACTGAACAATCGCTATGCACATGACTGAGTACGACCGTAGATTGGGCCGAGCTCCTGTGATGAACAAGAAAAGATCAAGCACTCAAAATGGTGAGTGTTTACATTAATTAAGTGACTATAAATATGTTTACTTACAGTCGAAATACCAGACTGCTTAGGTGAATAGGCTTGTACAAGAGTATACTTATCCTCTCAAACAGACATTAGACTCATTCCAATTTGAAAATCTAATCGATATACTGGTGTTTTTTCAAAATTAGAAGTTGTAGTAGCTTCTTTGCACTCTACTGGACTGCCCTAGCTGAGACTTGGGGCTGACACGGGTCTGGTGGGTGTTGCATCCCCATTGACAGCCTTCTGAATTTTGTGCGGACAAAAGAGGGGGGGGGAGCGTGGTCTAGACCATGGAAGTTTAGCACTCTATGAGTCAGATGGCAGAACCCAAGCGTATGCCAGGGTTTTTAGTCTCTTCACAACCTTCTCTGTTGGATGGTAGATGAGTGCTGGTTCGAGCCTCACCTCCTCTCACCAGCATTTCCTGGCTGTCGAAATCCGGAGTTTATCATAATAGTACATCTGGTAAGTATTATTCGAAGTAGAATCAAAAAAGCATCCGCTTTTGTTTCTACGAGAATTCTTAATACTTACCAGATGTACTATGGTCCCCCCTCAGCCGCCCCGCTGAGGTGAGGCTGAGCTGCTTTCGCTGTTTGTCAAGGCAAATATAAGACAAATCTGACTGTGATTGGGAATTGACTGGGTACCTGCGCCTATGGTAGTTCCCGGACACAGTATGGGCAGGACCAGGAGAGTGCGGAGTTTTTAATTGTTTATTTTGAGCTAGACTAGATAATAGACATTATCATAATAGTACATCTGGTAAGTATTAATAATTCTCTTAGAAACAAAAGCGGATGCTTTTTTAGTCTTTGGGCATTTTGAGGCTTAAAGGGGTCAACTGTAAAACATCTGTTGAATATTTTGAAGCTAATTTGATCGTCTTGAGATTTATGTTCTGGAGGTTGAGGATTCAAAGGGTTAAGACATTGAGATATAATCAAATTTTAACCAAAATTTTGCGACCACCAGATTGTTAGTCACAAAATGGTGCTTCTTTAAGACAGATGGTGGTGGATTAGATATTATTTTTATGACCATGTTTTGAAAAAATGGAGGGTATATTACAATCACCTCTGTCTGGCGCTCCGGCTATTTCATCCGAAACCACTTGGTTATATTCAATCAAATCTTTTATGTGTTACCCATATGACTGCAAGACAGCATTTACATTTGATGGTGGGTGTGGGAGTGGGGTTAGGGCATGGGGCAGAAAGACAACGGCAGAATTCAACCAAATTTGGTATGTTAGTTAGTGCGGGTTGAGAGACAATGTTTTCATTAGGCTCCGCTCCCAGGGTGGGTTTGGGCTAAGATGGGGGTAGGTTGGGGGGGGGGTAGAGTTTTTAGCTCACCTAACATTGCCTAAAGTGAGTTTATGCCATGGCAGCCATTTGTCGTCCGTCTGCCCGTCAAATCGTATCTCCTCTTTAACGGGTTGACGTATTTCAACCAAATTTGTCTTGAAGGATCCTATGGTAGTAGGCTCCAGAACCTTTGAATTCAGAATTTTGAATCATCATTTTTTTGGTAAAAACACCTCAGATGTTATAAAAAATTTACCGTAAGTTGTCAAAATGCATCTCCTCCTTAGCCGCTTAAAGGATTTCAACTAAATTTGGCTAGAATGGCTGTAGGCTCCGGAAAATATATTCCAAATTTTGCTTGGTCAATTTTTTCAAGTAAAAATCTTAGATTTTATGAAAAATTTACCGGAAATTGTCAAAATGCATATCTTCCTTGGGTGCTTTACAGATTTTTCAACCAAGTTTGGCTAAAAGAACCATATGGCCATTAGAGCTGGGCGGTATTGATATTTACATGATGGTATCGGTACCATGAAAAAATACTGCGGTACCACGGTATACCTTCATCTGAGCTTGAGGCATGCCACCAAATTAGAAAAAAAAATTCCATTTCCTTTTCACTTCCATCTCCAATCAACGGTAAATATAGGTAAAATAAATAAATTGGCTTCCTGATTTAGAGAAGAAAAACATGGCTGTTTAGTTTCACGATTTTATTATGTCACTATTTTTATTGACGTAATATCATTCACGGGAATATCGGTCAAAGGGTGTGGTCGACTCGCTAACTATAACCCGCTGTTTGAGACATTGGGGTGCACTATTTTCAATCTGGATTGTTCTTGCTATTAATGCGTGCGACCAGCAAACGGTAAATTTTATTTTGGAGTCCAGACAAAATCCGCGAGTATTTAAACGGGGCGAGTGTTGTACTCTTTTATTTCTGTTGGAGTCGTATATTCTGTTACTCGCGAAAACAGGCCTATACACATACATATAACACGACATTGAATATAGCCGATTCCAAAGCTTCTGATAATTACCGAGTACCCGATGTGCAGACTTGTTACTCGCCATGCTTCACGTGAACAATGCGTGTAAAAAGCTATTTCCGCGCACTTCCGACGTGTAGCCAGTTGAAAAATGAATTACAAAAGCTAAAACACTATAATTTTTAGGTGTCGTTACTTAAACTGGATTTAATCCTTAAAGAAATTTCTTAAAACAAGCCAGAAAAATAACAAATAGGCCCCCTAATGACTTCAACGCTGCTCGTTGTTAATAAATTAGCACGTGATCAAAACGGCACGAGCAAATACTACGTTTTAGTAAATTTTCATTGATAAATTCAGCATAGTAATGTATTTTCCCACGGTCTAGTTCATGAACAACCAATCAGATACGTCTTTGCGAGATCGCTGTTATGTTTGAATAGCGCGCAGATTGTATGTTATTTTGTTATTCTAGCCTGTTTGTTCTGTGACAAAATGCTTGGAGTAATAAATTACAAATAATAGAAACGGGAATAGGGAATATATTATAGTGTAATTACTACCGGCGGACGGCCAGAGAATGAGTTTAGATGTTTTAAATAAAGCAATTTTACCGTGAGACTTTCAAGACGTATGTTTGACATACAATTCTGCCTGTCATTATTTTGTAATTGACGTCTTGATATTTGTTTTTACAACGTCCCTTTAACCTCAACTCGGCTAATAGTTAGGGATGTCTGTATTTTTGGCACCATTAGCACGTATTTACCCTTGGTCAAGTCAGATTTTATGAATATATTTCTCAAATATTGCTCAAACATTATGGACGGTATTCACGGTATTTGGAAATGTCAATGGTCACGGTATCGGTTCACGGTATACTGCGGTCCTCACGGTACTACCGTCAGACCGCCCAGCTCTAATGGCCATAGGCGGCAAAATATCTATTCCAAATTTCATTTGGTAAATTTTTGGGGTAAAAACACCTCAGATGTTATGAAAAATTTACCGTAAGTTGTCAAAATGCATCTCCTCCTTAGCCGCTTAAAGGATTTCAACTAAATTTGGCTAGAATGGCTGTAGGCTCTGGAAAATATATTCCAAATTTTGCTTGGTCAATTTTTTCAAGTAAAAATCTTAGATTTTATGAAAAATTTACCGGAAATTGTCAAAATGCATATCTTCCTTGGGCGCTTTACAGATTTTTCAACCAAGTTTGGCTAAAAGAACCATATGGCCATAGGCGGCACAATATCTATTCCAAATTTCATTTGGTAAATTTTTGGGGTAAAAATCTTAGATTTTATGGAAAATTTACTGGAATTGTCAAAACACATATCCTCCTCAGCTGCTTGATGGATTTCAACTAAATTTAGGCTTATGTTAGAATTACCATATGGCTGTAGGCTCCGGAACGTCTAATCAGAGTTTTGATTGGTCAATTTCTTGAATGAAAATCTTAGATTTTATGGAAAATTAGCAGAAATTGTCAAATTGTTTGCCACTTGATGGATTTCAACCAAATTTAGCTGTAAAGATTCTATCATGTTAGGCTCTGGAACTTTTATTCAAAGTTTTAATTGGTCAATGTTTATGATGAATATCTTGGACTTTATGTAAGATCTACTGGAAATTGTCAAAATGCATCTCTTCCATAGCTATTTGGTCGATTTCATCTGAATTTGCCTAGAAGGACCCATTGGTGGTACACTCCAGAATTTCTGTACAGAAGTTTGATTGGTTATTTAAAAAAATGAAAATCTGAGTTTTGGATGGAAAATTTCGAGAAATTCTTTAAAACGCTACTCATCTGTAATCAATGGCCCGATTTTAACCAAACTATCAATCACAATTTCAATTGTTCGATTTTTTCGGTGGCCATCTTGGGTTTTCATAACTTCCGGATGTCCTACCATATATGAAATGAATGGGAACAGCATTAAATGACTTCTCAAAAACCACATTGCGAATTTCAACGAAAGTTAGATGATTGGACCTGTGGTAATTGGCTCTAGAACATCCCGTTGGAATTTCATAAATTTATGATAATGACTAGCTTTGAGGTGTCATGAGAATATTGTAGTCACCCGATGTGCGTTTGTCTATCTCTGGCGCGATAAGTCAAACTATATATATGTATATAGAGAGAAATCTACATTCTGGAGCTTGAGCTTTCAAAGCTCATTTGCAGATCAAGAGAAGACTATTTTTGAAAATTTACCACTGGAATAACCGAGCCAGTCATTCCAGTCATAAATTTTCAAAAATAGGTTTCTTTTTGTCTGCAAATGGACATTTTTTGAGAAAATTGCAATTTTCTTGAACAAATTCAAATGTTAAAGGGTTTAAAAAGACATCTGATTTTAACCAAAATTTAGTAACCATACAATGCTGGTTCTTTAACCATTTAACCATTGAACTTATTTTTAAAATTTGAATCTTATCATAGAAAATGTCCATTTGCATACCAAGAGAAGACTATTTAAAACATATTTACCACTAGAATGACTGGCTCGGTTATCGAGCCAGCCATTCCAGTGGTAAATTTTCAAAAATAGTCTTCTCTTGGTCTGCAAATTTACATTTATCGAGACCACCGCAGAAGCCGTTTTTGGCTGATATGAGTGTTACAGGGTTAAGGTAGATAGCAGTGGACTAGAAATTGTTGTGTTTATTGTAACAATAAATATGCGATAATGACTCTTGTTAGGACTATTGTAGTCACCCGATGTGTGCATGTCTATCTCTTGCGCGATAACTATAGCTCTACTGGATGGATGTTAAATGGAGGAATCCAGTTTTAGCGATGCCCCACTAAGCTCTACCCACGCTTCTCCCATGTTTGGATAGATTGATCCCTGAACTCCCTGACTATCTATATCCAGAAAACTGTACAGGTAAGCTATTGAATATTTTGGTACTAATCCAGCCTAGTCAAATTAGTTTCAAAATATTCAACAGCATGTTTATTAAATGTAGTAAAGACATATAATTCATACAACAATGCTTAGTCCATCATCAATTAGACGTTTATGATGAACTATATCGCGTCATTCATGACGTAATTGATTATGACATCATGCATGTATGATTGATGGATGAACTGGAAAGGTCCATTTGGGGCAAGGTTGCCATTGGCTCCTCAAAAAGCCTCTGGATTTTGAGCTCAAAACGTCAAGGGAAAAGTCGGTGTGGGGTAGTTTGGGGGGTGGGGCACGGGGGTTGGGGTGGTATGTGTGTGGGCGTTGGTGGCCAGACACATCATTCTTCGAATAACTGTTTAAATTTGCTTTATGGTGTTGCTTAATCCACGGACATGTATCCCAAAGTTTGACATTGATGATGTTTTCTGATTAGTGTTGTCAATGATTGTGTTTGTGATGAAAAATGGGCGATATAAATTATATTCCTATTTCAGAGCATTGCATGATCTCCGGTCATGTGTGTCAGGTCCAGCGTGTTCTCTAGTTAATGTGCTGTTTGGTCTGACTCAGCCAGGCCCGCCTACAAAGCATCAAGGTCATTATATAATGATTGCATGATTCATACTTAGCTAGTATGTTTTAAAACTAGCAGTATTAATATCTTCGAATTTCATGTAGCACATTTATCATGTTTATCTATGTCATGCATACCCTTGAACCCTGTTATGTTACTTACCAGGCTAACAGTACTACCAAGTATTTAATGGTCAAGATAGGTCAATAAATCAAATTATTGTTTGCTTATTGAATGACCAACAGAGGACTATTTTTAGCTCACTTGGCCTGTCAACTTTTCCTTTAAACGACTTCTTCTCAAGAACCGCTGGGCCAATTTCAATTATATTTGGCAGGAAGCATCCTTAGGACATAGGGATCCAAGTTTGTTCAAATAAAGCCGATCGGCCAATTAGGCCGGTGGCCATCTTGGATTTTGACCAATTTTTAGAAACGTCTTTAAAAATCTCCGAAACCGCTTGAGGGATTGAATGAAACCGCAAGAAATATGATCTAGGGCAAGAGCTCAACCAAATTTGTTCAAGGGAACTTAATTGGTCAAATAATTTGGCGGCCATCTTGGTTGACCTAGTTTTAGCGAAAATAACTTCTCCAGAACCGCTGAAGGGACCAGGCCAAAATTTGGCAGATATGATTAGGGACTAAGGGCCAGTAAAGTTTGTTAAAGGGAAGTTAATCCATCAAAAAACATGGCCGCCGTGGGCCAATCAAAATATGGCATGTTTGGCGGCCATATTGGATTTTTTTATTTGATGGATTTTGAGGCCGAAATTGGTCTTATAGAGGTTTTTGGGTATCCTGATCTCAAATTTGCAATTTTCGAAACTGTCGGATAAACGGTTTGGCGGCCATTTTGGATCATTTTCCCGCCAAAAACTCCCATACTAAAGCAATGGGAAATTTAAAATATCTTCTCGAGAACTACTGGGCCGATTTCAATTATATTGGGCATGAAGCATCCTTAAGGCATAGAGATTCAAGTTTGTTCAAACGAACCCGATCGGCCAATTTGGCCGGCGACCATCTTGGATTTCGGCCGATTTTTAGAAATGTCTAAGAATCTCGTTCTCCGAAACAGCTTAGGGAGTCGATTCAAAACTTATGAAACCTCATCTAGGCAAAGCGGTAAGCCAAGTTTGTTCAAGACAACTTGATTGACCAAATGGTTCGGCAGCCATCTTGGATGACCTAGTTTTCCCGAAAACGACTTCTCCAGAACCACTGAATGGATCAGGCCAAAATTCGGGAGATATGATTAGGGACCAAAGGCCATTAAAGTTTGCTCAAGGGAAGTTGCTCCGTCAAAAACATGGCCACCATGGGCCAATCAAAATGTAGCATGTTTGGCGGACATATTGGATTTTTTTATTTGATAAGTTTTGATGCCAAAATTGGTTCTGTATATGTTTTTGGGTATTCTGAGCTCAAATTTGCAATTTTCGAAACTGTTGGATAAACGGTTTGGCGGCCATCTTGCATAATTTTCTCGTCAAAAGCTTGCATGCTAAAGCAATGGGAAATTTAAAATGTCTTCTTCTCGAGAACTACTGGGCCGATTTGAATTATATTTGGCAGGAATCATCCTTATGGCATAGAGATTTCATTTTGTTCAAATGAACCCGATCGGCCAATTTTCCCAACGGCCATTTTGGATTTCAGCCAATTTAAGGAAATGTCTTTAAAAATCTTCTCCGAAACCACTTGGGGAATCTTCATCTAGGCCAAGAGGTAAGCCATGTTTGTTCAAGAGGACTTGATTGACCAAATGGTTCGGCGACCGTCTTGGATGACCTGGTTTTCACGAAAATGACTCCTCCAGAACCGCTGAAGGGATCAAAATTTGTTTAAGGGATGTTGATCCATCAAAAAAACATGGATGCCGTGGGCAAATCAAAATGTGGTGTGTTTGGCGGCCATATTGCACTTGCAAAAATGCCCACAAACTCATTTAAAAGACTGCTAAACCACCTACTGTACGAACAATTTTGACAAAAATTGATGGTGCTCCAGGTGAGCGACACAGGCCCCTTGGCCCTCTTGTTATAAATTTACCACTGGACTCGTTGACTCGGTTGTGAACCAAGCGATCGCAGTGATAAGCGGAAAAAAAAATTCTTCTCTTGGCCTACAAATGGGAATTTCTCCATGCAGGCCAGATCAAGCCTATTTTGTGTCCTAGGCGATCCAAATGTGAACGGACCCCTAAGCTTGGTTTGGGGTGGAAGGTCTGGTAGTCGTCCACGATAAAATTTTGAAATCTAGATGCTCTCGTGTGACACTTTCAGCATTTCTTCATGTAAATTTGAACCATCAGGCGGCTGCCAAAATTGCTCATTTACCTCTAAAATACCAATGACCTTGTAAAATTATGAGGTCAAGATATTTTCACCACTTGTATTGCTTTCTTTTTTCATATGGTTGGGAATTGGGACTGATAGTGGCTTAAACCACCCACACACCCATGTTGATTGTGTGTTTGTGCCGACATACATGTAGAAGAAGCAGTGGCTTATCTCTCTAAAGTCCAGTATTTCATTTGTGAAATCCTGATTTTACCAAGAATTGAGATCTAGAATTCTTAGAAGCCAGAGAGTTTTAATAATAAATTACTAAATCTATGATTCAAATATTATTTAGGTCATCCAACTAGATCTATGCATCTGGAGAGGATACATGTATCTATCATTTGGCAACACCCGTTGTAGTGTATTCACACGATTCAGCAGCATTTCTCAGCCACCACCCTACAAACATCATTTCACATGCAAGCATTATGCCATTCACAGACTAACTAATTAGCTCACACTAATTCCATTTTACCATTTGAATTTGTTACTAATTAAAATATAATTAAAGGTGAAATTTTATCTTGTAACAACTTTATAACTATTTACATGTGTATATATTTCAATAACTATTAAGTTAATAACGAAAAATTAGTTACCTCCGGGATGTAGAAATTGTTTGAGTGTAACTTCCGTGACCATCTCGGTCTGTTCTTCATAGTGTTGTTCCAATTAATCGATAGTCCAGTCAAATTATTTTCAAAATATTCAACAGGTTATTTCTTCAGTTATAAAGAATTTGTCATACCTGCGACTTGGTTTGAAAGGGGTAATTATCCTTGAATATGCTATGGTACCAATTGGGATTCCAGTGATTTTCCTCGTCTCGGTTCATGGTTGGTTGATGCTTGTAGATTTTTATGGCCTCTTTAACTTTCCGTTTAACTAGGTTGGTCTCGATGTTGATGACCGAGGCACTGCAGGCGGGGATGACGTGGCCAGTGGATTCTGGTTGTTCTGCCACAGCTGAGTTGGAATTGATTTTGAGATGTTCTTTGACGCTGGTACTGAGAGACCTTTTGGTTTCGCCTATGTATGTCCCCTCACATTGGTCACATTCGATCTTGTAGATGACTCCAGAAACGTTCATCTGTGGTCAGTTTATCTTTGGGTCTTACTAATTGTAATCTTACGGTGTTGATGGGCTTGTGGTAAGTTTTGATGTGGTGTTGTCTGAAGAGTCTACCAAGGTGTTCTGATAGGCCTTGGATGTATGGAAGTCTGACTAGTGGAAGTTTTTCGACATCTGGTTGTTTTGTTACGAGGTGGAGGAGGTGGTTTTCTCATCCACGTAGTGTAACCGTTGGCTAGGAGAGACTGTTGGATGTGATGATGGTCTTCTTTTTTGTCTGATGTGTCTGTGATGATGGAGTCTGCACGGTGAAATAGAGTTCTGACGACTGACCTTTTGTGCTCCAAATGGTGATTAGAGTGAAAACTTAGATATTGATCTGTGTGTGTGGGTTTTCTAGACACTAAGTTTGGTAGTTGAATCACTGACATGTACCAAGACGTCCAGGAAGGCAATCTGGCCTTCTTCTTTGACTTCGCTGGTGAATTGGATGCATTGGTCAATACTGTTGATGTGATCAATTTGAAACTAATTAAAAATTATTCAACAGTTTTCCTGTATGGTAGCAATGAAAATGAGATATGGGGAAATTATCTGTGAAAGGGTTAATTGTCTAATTTGGTCCAAGAAAAATTTTAGTGTCCATTTGCTGGCCAAAAGAAGACTATTCTCTAAAAGTAATGACTGGAGTGACTGGCCTTGTTACCAAGACAGGCATTCCAGTGGTAAATTTCCATAAACGGTCTTCTCCCAGCTCACAAATGTACATTCCTCAATGCCACTGCAAAGGCAGGTTTGAGAACTGGCTTGGCCATTCAAATGTTTGGGGACCAGCTCTCCTTCATAACCACGTTTTGATGGACCATACTGTATTTTAAACTGGTCTATGAGGCCGAGTTTAGCCCCTAGTAGGGTAGCTACTCAAGCTACTAGAGTAGCGCCTAAACGGCTGGAGTATGTACTCTAATGCCTACTCGCGGCTACCCACCTATCAGCAAGGGTAAATCGAGTAGTCACATGTTTGCATTGAAATCAATGTAATTTAAACACGTGCTCATCTACCCGAGAGTACCTACGAGAATTTTCTCCCAAACTCGACCTCACATAGAATCTTAATGTCCACAGCAAATGAGTGCTCAATGAGTTGTCACTAATGCCACGTCTGTCTGTCTTGCTGGTTGTCTGTATGTCGCTGTCTGTCTGAGAAACTACTGATCTGATTTGGCACAGATTTTGATACAGCTGTAGGCACAGATTTTGATACAGCTGTATAACCTGTGATGCGGAAAAATATAGTACAGCTCAGAAATCACTTAACATACTTTCAAAACAAAATAAAACATGTGTTAAATATTTTGGATTTCCAATCAAATTAAGTCCAAAATATTCAATAGAACATTTCTTAGATGTTCAAATGTGTACTAACTAACATGTTTCTTTTTCTTTTGTGTTCCGTTGTTCATAAGGTGTGCTGGAGCTCAAATATAAGGTAGAATGGTTTCTCATAAGGGTCATTTTGAGGGTATAGACCCCCAAAATGCTACATGTACTTGGGACCCCCAAAGGTTGTGGCAGTGGGTCCCATGGGATTACTGATAATCTTATATGATTGTTAATTGCTAATTAGTCCCCTGACATCGTTGATGGGGACTATAGAAATGGGCCCCATCCGTCCTTGCTTCCATCCACATTTAGTTTCCGCTCGATAACTTCAGTTAGCTTGGATTCATTTCAAATTTGGTATGTCAACTCATGACAAAACCTTGGTGGGGATTGCATATCGGCGAAATGTATCCGGACCCACCGGAGTTAATCTCTTTTATTTCTTGAAAATCGTAAAATATGTGCTTTCCGCTCGATAACTTCAGTTAGGTTGAATGGATTCATTTCAAATTCGAAATACCAGCTCCTTATGACAAGACCTCAGTGGGGATTGCATATCAGCAAAATGTGTCCTGACATACTGGGGTTATCCCCCTTGATTTCTTGAAAAAATTGTAAAATATGTGGTTTCCGCATGATAACTTCAGTTAGCTTAAATGGATTCATTTCAAATTTGGAATGTCAAACCACCAGAGTTATGTTTATGTTTGATAACTTCAGTTAGCCTGGATGGATTCAATTCAAATCTCGGAAATACATCCCTCTGCATGAGACCTTGACTGGGACTGCATTTGGCTGAAATCTGTCTGTAATTACCAGAGTAATCCCCATTAATTTCTTGAAAGAGTGTACAATATGTGGATTTTAAAAATTGGGGTTGTACTAAAAAGCCCTGGTCTGGGGATGTGTGACCAGAACTGGTTTTTTTATTAGTTTTATTTGTTTTTGGACAAAAATACCCACAAAATCTAGCATGGGATGGACACCCATAATTCATATGTACTCTCAAATTTTAGCATGGATGAGAAAAACTTCATTGGCATCCAAATTTTCAGTTTGGGACCCCCAGATGTCAGGTTGGGACCCCTAGATTTCTATGTGTGAGCTCCCTGGGACCTTGAAAATTTAGATTCCATGACAAACACCAAGTTAGGATTCCACTTTCATCCCTTATCTCGTCATTTGAACACTCATTGCTTAAGTTGTCAACACATGAACTAATTACAGTCAAGGTTTTAACCCCCCCCGATCTGTAAGCCATCCTTGTATCTACTGACTGTCTCTTAAAGACTATTTATGAGGATTGACTCAAAATCTTCACACAATTATGGATATTCCTGAGAACTAGAATTCTCCAATGCGGAATAAACCAGAATAATACAGCGATTTAAAGGATCTGCAATCTCTGATCAATTATTGTATTGTGTCTATTGCAGCATTGAGTTTTGTGAACACGGCACTTGATGACTCGCAGAAAGAAGCTGTTAGTTTTGCGCTGCATCAACGCGAGATTGCTGTGATACATGGACCACCAGGCACGGGGAAAACTACCACAGTGGTGGAGATTATATTGCAAGCTGTTAAGCAAGGGTCAAAGGTTAGAAAGATAGTGTATCTATTGTTCTGGCTGACTGATGGATTTAACCCGCAGCTAAATTTGGTTAGGAAAATCAAATTGTATGCTTATTGAATGTCCATTTCCAAGCCAATACATGTAGGAAACAATTTTAGAAATTTTACCACTTAAATGACTGGCTCGTTTATCAAAATTTTTCGGAAATTGGCTTCTCTTGTGCTGAACATGGACATTTTTACATCCTCATCCTTAGGCTTACATCCCTGGATATCATCAATACCACTACAGAGGCCGACTTCGCCATGAAAGGGTTAATATACCGTACAGTGAACCATCCCTAAGGTGAACCATTTATAAGTGGAAAACTTCCCTAAGCTGAAAACATCTCATAGACTGGAGGAATTATATTTCCTTATTCAAATTTAACCCTTTTACCTCCGAAATCCCAGTATCTCAACTACAAGACACCTATACAGACCTGTTACTGCTTGAGGTTGCAACTGCTCCCAGTCAAACTAGTTTCAAAATATTCAAAAGAATATTTGCTGCATCACAATGACTCTGTTGTTTCAGGACTTTAAGGGTTAATGGCTTAACATCTGTTAATCCTTTCACTGACGAATCTCATTTTCAAGCCAACCATACAGGAAAACTGTTGAATATTTTGAAATTAATTCGACTGGAAGCCTTAGACATTACCGTCTTCCCATCAAATTAATTTCAAAATATTCAACAGAGTAAGTTTTATATCATAAAGAATGTCCTTTTCAGGCAAATGTAGATGAAAGGGTTAATCAGAAACGCTCTAGAACGGACAGCATTCACTGCATTCACTTCATTTGGTGGGGTGGGGGTTGTTTGGGTGGGGGTGGGGGGAGGGATACAGAGTGGTTCCAAAATGTGATCAAATTGATTTGTCATATTTTATTACAAGTTGTTAAAAGTTGTGGGGTTAATCTATTGCTTAACCATATGTGTAATTCTTATTAGTTACAGTCTAAGTTCGAGTTTCGGGCGTATGCATCAATTTTTGATTGAGTTATGCCACCTTTCTACTTAAGAAATACGAAAAATATTAGTTTTCCGTACTTTTTTTCAGTTTTTCAAGATGATATACTGAGAATTGGTACATTGCTTTGTTATGAGAAGTTACAGACCAAGTTCGAGTTTCAGGCATATATGTACATTTTTGATGGAGTTATGTCCCCTTTCGACTTAAGAAATACAAAAAGTATCAGCTTTTCGCACTTTTTCACACTCCATGATAATTAATGGAAAATCGGTTCATCGCTTTAGTATGAGTTACAGAGCAAGTTCGAGTTTCAGACATTTTCGTCAGTTTTTCATGGAGTTATACCCCCTTTTTGGCATATGAAATACGAAAATTATTAGTTTTCTACACTTTTCGCAGTCTGAAGATATTCTACTGAGAATTGCTACATTGCTTTGTTATAAGAAGTTACAGACAACGTTCGAGTTTCAGGCGTGTGCATCAATCTTTTACTTTCGACTTAAGAAATACGAAAAACATCAGTTTCCCCCCCCCCCCCACTTTTTTTCCCACACCTTCAAGATATTTAACGGAAAAGTGGTACATCGCTTTAGTATAAGGAGTTACAGAGCAAGTTTGAGTTTCAGACATTTTCGCCGATTTTTCATGTGGTTAATGTCCCCCTTTCAACTTATGAAATACAAAAAATGTTAGTTTTCCACACTATTTTTCGCAGTCTTTCAAGATATTCAACTGAGAATTGATGCACTGCTTTGTTATGAGAAATTACAGAGCAAGTTCGAGTTTCAGGAGTTTCCATCAATTTTGATGGAGTTATGTCCCCTTTAGACTTATGAAATACGAAAACTATCCGTTTTCCGCATTTTTTTTTGCACTCCTTCAAGGGATTCAAATGAGAATGGGTAGGTTCCTTTATTATAGGGCATTATTGCGCAGGTTATAGTTCCAGACATTTTCATAAATTTATCCCCCTCCCCCTCCTTATGCGTTATAGAGCAGGCTATAGGGGACATGTACTGCTTGTTAATAAATATGTTAACTCTCTTATTCTAAAGTCCCAGTATCATAATTTCAGGTTAACCATACAACTAAGCTGTTAAATATGTTGAAACTAATTTGACTTGAAGTTGTTGCAATAACTCCCAGGCAAATCAAGTTCAAAATAGTCAACAGCATAGTTCTTACATCAAGGGGGACTTGCACTATGTGGGTTGTAAGATTCAGATAGCACATTTATATTGCACTCAACTCAGTATTTCTTGTGGTATCTAAATTGTGGAGGTCCAAGAGACCCAACTCATAGAAATCTGGGGCTCCAAACCTGAAATTTGGTTGTCCCAAGCTGAAATTTTGGATTCCCATGCAGTTTTTCTCATCCAGGCTAAAATTAAAGAGTACCATAGGTACACAGCTATGAATTACGACGTCACATGCTAGATTTTCTTGGCATGTTTGTGGAAAAACCTATAAAACTAATTAGAATTTAACATTCATACAAGATTTTCAAGGGTCACTGGGCACTCACTGCCACATCCTTTGGGGTCCCATTTATTATCAAAAGAACCCTTATGAGAAACTGGACCATGGGAACTCCACACAATTGCATACTTTAAGCGTTATACATCTCATTCACTGCTCATTTGACAGTCCAAGCTTGGCAGGCCGGTGTTACAGCCACATATGGTGCACAGAGAGTTCTACATGTATCATTGCTCGTACCTATTTACAGCTAGGTCGACTGGTGCAACACAGAGTTAAGTGATTTGCTCAAGGACGCAACCGGGTGGATGGGCGGGGAATTGAACCCGTAGAGTTATGGGCTCAAGTCCCTAACCACTTGCCCACCTCATCTTTGGAGTGTTGAATGGTTTGAGGATCCATGAAATGTATTGATTAAGAAACAAGTGGCATGTAAATTTCTGAATTAACTGAGATATATAAATTGGTCATATGGTCAAAAAATTAATTTATGTTGAACAATAAGATTAATTTATAATTAAGATCTAATTGAGCATGTATAAATTTTATCGATATATTATCATAGATTCTTGCGTGTGCTCCGTCGAACATCGCCGTTGATAACCTTGTAGAACGGTTAGCCAATCAGAAGCAGAGAATTGTTCGCTTAGGTCACCCGGCACGGTTACTTCCCGAGATTCAGCGTTACTCGCTGGATGCTATTCTAATGCACAGTGATGATACACAGATAGTGCAGGACGTGAGGCGAGACATGGATAAAACACTGGTGAGAATGAATCCATAGACTCTTACACAGACTTCAATTTGGAGGCCAGTCGGTTCGGGACCCGGTCTACCTCTGTAGTGCCACTGTAAATGGCTGCTATCTTTATTTCTAAATATTGACACCTTGATTGACAGTTGGTTGAGAGAAATAAAAAGGAGACAATCTGAATAGTAGTATGATATAGCGTTGCAATATTAACCCCTTCACAGACAAATACCTGAAAAAGTAAACTTTTTATGATGCATAGCATATTCTGTTGAATAGTTTGAAATTAATATGACGGGAAGCCGTTGCTGCTTTAGGCAGCAACAGCTTCGGGTCATATTAATTACAAAATATACAACAGCTTCCCTGTATTATTGTCTTGAAATTTAATTTAGATGTGGGGAATTCATCAATGGAAGGGTTAGCATGTGCCGTCATATTGTCATAGTAAGGAATCACATTGTCATAAAACCATTCATCCAATCACAGCTGTGGACACAATAGTCGTTTCCAGACTCTTAACATTTGAGAGGATGTGTTAGAGACTAAATAAAACCAGTCACTGACCTAGCTGCAGTGCAGCTCATAAAAAGTTAACATCTTTCCAAAACTGTTCTGTTGAATATTTTGAAATTACTGTATTTGGAAGCCATTGCTACCTTATTAAGTAGCAATGGCTTCCAATCAAATTAAGTCCAAAATGTTCAACAGTATGTTTTATTGTTTTGGAAACATGTTAAGTTATTTCCGAGTTGTACTGCAATAAATCAGATATTAGTAATATTGAAGTTAGTTTCATCGTTTAACCTTTGAAATTCAATAGTTTCTCATTTTCAAAACTTGCTTTACTTAATTTACTGGGAGCTGTAGCTGCCTATGGCAACAACAGGTTCCAGTTGAATTAATTTCAAAATATTCAACAGCTTTCCTGTATAGTTGTCGAGAAATCGAGAAACTGGCATTTCAAGGGTTAAAGATGAATTCCTTTGTATTTTATTTGCAGTCAATGCTTCGGAAAACCAGACATAAAGGCGAACGTCAAAGCATGAGAGAAGAATTAAAATATTTGCGCCGTGAGTTAAGACAACGAGAGGATACTGCCATCCAAGAGGTTTTGAAACGAGCGGACATTGTCCTTGTGACACTGACCAGTGCGGTGGACAGAGGCCCCCTGAAACACCTGACAGAGAAACATTTTGATTTGGTCATCATTGATGAATGTTCGCAGGTGTGTAATGAACCCTTTGACCCTCGAATTTGTTCAAGAAAATTTAAATTTTCTCGTATAAAATGTCCATTTGCAGACCAGGAGGAGACTATTTTTGAAAATTTACCATTGGAATGCCTCCCTCAATTATGGGTTAAATTCTTTAATATTTACATAATGCAAGGTGTTTGGTTTCTTATATATCAATATCTTAAATTGTTGTATTGCCATGTTAAATAAGCATATATCATTTAACAAACATATGTTTGCATTAGTTTTGGACAGTTTTGTACGGGTTTAGACAGGTTTAAAGCCTTTTGGACAGGTTTTGGACAGTCCAAAGTGCACCCCATGACATCATGAATGACGTAGGTAAATTTGTCACGAACACTTAATTGATGACGGACTAAGCATTGTTGTACGAATTGTATGTCTATTTAATAAACATTTTGAATATTTTGAAGCTAATTTGACTTGGCACCCAGTGAAAATGAGTTTCAAAATGTAACAGCTTACCTGTATAGTTTTCTGGAAATTGACTGTCAGGGATCGATCGATTTTAACACGGGTGAAGTGTTAGTGAAGCTCGGCTAAAGATTTGTGGGCCATAGCTAAAACTGGATTCTGCCATTGTGTTTACTATTGTCGTTGTTGTTGTGTGTTTCAGGCTTTAGAAGCAGCATGCTGGCTATCTCTGCTTAGAGCTCCTAAATGTGTTCTTGCTGGTGATCATAAACAGCTGCCTCCTACAATTCTCTCTCAGGAGTATGTATTATACCCACAAACACACACATCGATAGTATTGCAAAGAATATAGGAATACACATACCAGGGGTAGATTTTAAGGATTTTTCTACTAACCGAGACGGAATAGCGCATCATCAATTTTACTATCCCGCAGCAAATTTCACTAACCGAATGTTTGTAAGCTCAAAGCTGATCACTTCTTAAATCCATTCACAGATGGATCCCTATAAAACTAATTTCCAGGGCAACCATACAGAGGTGTTGAATATTTTGAAATTAATTTGTTCGGAAAGCCGCTTAAGGCAGCAATGGCTTTCCAGACAAATTAATTTCAAAATATTCAATAAAGAATTGAATGTAGCAGAAAATCTGTTCTTTTGTCAATTTTTAGTGGGAACTGAACATAATGACATTATAGCTGTTAGTGGTTTTTAATTGTTCCTCTTTTGAGGGCATTACTAACCCCGTCGGGTTAGCGCAGGTGTAGTTTTACTAACCCATATCAAATATTACTATCCTCTAGTTAAAGGGTTAGTGTTAAAATCTAACCTTACATGCAGTGTAAAAGTAGCTCAATTGGAGGAATCCAGTTTTTCAGTCAATCATATGACATTATAATGAACTATGTGACGTGTAGGCTGACGTCATAATCAATTACGTCATGAATGACTCGATTTAGTCCGTCTTAAATGCTTAATAGTCCATCAGGTTGTGTGAATTATGTCTTTACTATTTAATAAACATTCTGCTGAATATTTTGAAATTAATTTGACTGGCTACTGTTGCTGCGATAGGGAGCAACAGCACCCAGTCAAGAGTAGCTTCAAAATATTCAACAGCTTACCTGTATAATTTTCTGGAAATTGAAATTCAGAGAGTACAGGGATCGATTGATCCCAACACGGTCAAATGGTTGGTGGAGATTAGCTAGAGATGTGCAGGGTCGAATTAAAACTGGATACCTCCATTGCTCGATGTATGTATTTTTGGTCGTCAAGAAGATTTGTGCTTAGTGAATGTCCATTTGCAGGTCGAGAGTTGATTTTTTAAATTTTACTACTGGAATGACTGCCTCGGTTATCGAGCCAGTTAGTCCAGTGGTAAATTAAAAAAGTAGTCTTCTGGCCTGCCAAATGGACATATCGCGGGGACTATTGCAGAGTCCAGTTCTGGCCGGCTTGATCAGTAAAGGGTTATGGTAAATTACATGTAGACTATCTGCAAGAAGGCTATCAAATTCAAGGATTAGTGGAAAACTTATATGGCTGGCACACACCGGTGGTCAGCTTGAAAATCATTCTCAGGATGATGATTCTGATGCAATTTGTCTAAGCTGTCAAATTTTATATAGCTTTAGATTACATATTAGACAGTGTATTAGACTAAATGTTGAGAAGATATCTCTGATAAGCTGTCTCACTGCTGGTTTCAATTTCCTTTATAGCACAAGTAGATAATTATCTTGTGTGAATGAGTGCTCTCACTTGGACCAGTAGTAACAGAAAAATAATTATCATTAGTTGCAATGCAATCAATGAGCTTGTAATTATTCTTGTGATGAATTGTGATCTTATGAGACTTACAATAATAGCCGTCAATGGAGGGTACATGTACCAATCTGTCACTCAAGTATCTGACATCATAATGAAAATACATCGCTAGTTAGCTGATGGTATACCGAGCCGTATCTTCCAGTCAAATTAGTTATAAATTATTCAACAGCTTACCTATATAGTTACCTTGAAATTGAGGATCTGGGAATTTGGGGTTCAGTGTTAAAGTCTATTTCAAATGTGTGTATGAAGTGGGTAGAGCGTATCTAGAAATGAGCGTGGCTTAGCTAGAAATGAGCGTGGCTTAGCTAGAAATGAGCGTGGCTTAGCTAGAAATGAGCGTGGCTTAGCTAGAAATGAGCGTGGCTTAGCTAGAAATGAGCGTGGCTTAGCTAGAAATGAGCGTGGCTTAGCTAGAAATGAGCGTGGCGTAGCTAGAAATGAGCGTGGCTTAGCTAGAAATGAGCGTGGCTTAGCTAGAAATGGATCCCTGTGTTGGTAATCATTCTTATTCCTGTTGTAGAGCTGCAAATTCTGGTCTTGACCTGACATTAATGGAGCGTGTTCTTGATCTGCACGGTGATAGCGTGGTGCGCATGTTGACCACGCAGTATCGTATGCATGAAGATATCATGAGCTGGTCATCTCGGCAACTCTACGATGATAAACTACTCGCTCATTCATCGGTCAAGTCGCACTTACTCAGGTGAGGCTACAGAATTGAATTTGTGCATCGTTGTCCTTTTGTATTTGGTCTTCAGCCAACATCCCACAATTCATTGCGCTTACTAGAGTTTAACGTTAACCAGAACACTTCCTGGTACAGGTTCCGGTTTAGCGTTAAACAGTAGTAAGCGCAGTGCATTGTGGGATGTTGGCTGGAGACCGAATGTATATGAAACAGATTGTCCATATTAGTTTAACCCTTTAACACTCATATCAGCCAAAAATGGCCTCTGCAGTGTTCTTGAGAAATGTCCATTTGCAGGCCAAGAGAATACTATTTTTTGAAAATTTACAGCCGCTGATTCCAGTCGTAAATTTTCAAAAAAAGTCCTCTTGGTCTGCAAATGGACAATTTCTATGTAAAAAATTACAATTTTCTCAAACAAATTCGAGGGTTAAAGGGTTAACACCTAACCCTTACCACTCTGATGACAGAATTTTAAAATTTCAAATTAAATTAAAAAGTGAACGGGTATTCATTCTCCATCAAATTTGGTGGAAGATGCAACATCGCCTACCAAAATTGTTGGAAAATGCCCACTACAATGTAGCTACCTTTGCTATTGACACAGTGAAAGACAGAATATTGACATCAGAGTGGTAAGGGATAATGACCAATCCAGTCAGAAACAGCTGTTGCAATGGTCTTGATAAATATCCATTTGCAGGCAAAGATGGAACGATACATGTGTTTTGAAGATTCACCAACATGACCAATCCATTGTAGTGTTGTTAAATTTTTTAAAGTATTTTTCACTTAGCCTGTGAATAGACATTGACTAAGCAAATATGATATTCTGGATCACTCGGGATATGTCACAATATAAATAACGTAGGTACATCACAAAACCATGAAATGAGCAAAGGTCTGACAATAGCCATTTAAATTGTATGTGTTTAGGTGAATTTACAGTTTAATCCTTTAACCCTTGAATTTATTCAAGAAAATTTTCTCATAGAAAAAGTCCATTTGCAGACCAAAAGAAGACTATTTTTGAAAATTTACCACTGGAATGACTGGCTCGGTTATCGAGCCAGTCATTCCAGTGGTAAATTTTCAAGAATAGTCTTCTCTTGATCGGCAAAGGTTGATTTTTTAAGATCACTGCAGAAGCCGTTTCTGACTGACATGAGGGTTACTAAACATTCTGTTGAGTATTTTGAAATCAATTTGAATGGCTACTGTTGCTTTCTTCCAGGCGAATTAATTAAAAAACATACTCAACAACTTACCTGTATAGTTACCTTGAAATTGAGAATCAGAATTCAGGGTTCAGTATGTTAAAATCGATTCAAGGGCATGTACAAAGTGGGCAGAGTTTAGATAGAAATGGGCGGGGCATAGCTAAAAATGAACCCCCCTCTGGAAGGCTATGGGTGATTTTGTTTGTTTGTTTTTCTAGAGATCTTGCTCACATTGACGCCTCCTCTGAGCTGGCAGGAGTTCCACTTGTGCTCATTGATACAGCCGGATGTGATGTCAAAGAGCTGGATCTACCTGAAGAAATATCTAAAGGAAACGAAGGTCAGTACCTACCTGTGAATAGTGAACAAGTTCTGTGTTTTGGGACGAAAAGCTTGCATATGTTTGTGATGGTGGTTATAAGATTTAGACTTGTGCGATTATTACTTTGAGTGATCACGATCGATTATTTAAGAATAATTGCGATTAGTTGATTAATCAGCCTGGATACAAATTACTCGGACAACAAAAGCCTATTTTGCCCTGTAGGTGGGGCTTAGAATACACCTGTATCCTCTGCATGTCGTAAGAGGCGACTAAAGGAGGTAAGGGTGAGGTAACCCTGACAGAAACCTCGATTGCTGAAGACAGAGGTTCCAGGCGCACGGCGCACTCTAATAAACCATGGATCCACGCACTTAACGCATATGATCATGTCGATAGTCACTTACAGGACTGGCGGTATGATCAGCGAACGAAAAGAAGAAGAAGAAGACAAAAGCCTATCGATGACGAAAGCTGCAATTTTGTTTAGAAAAGTCCATTTGCAGGCCAAGAGAAGACGATTTTTTAGAATGTATCTGCCTGGCTCGATTCTCGAGCCAGTAATTCCAGTGATACATTTTCCAAAAATAGTCTCTTGGACTGCAAATGGGCACCGAGCAAAATGTCAATTTTCATGATCGATCTCATTAAAAAGTAATTAAAGGGTTAGAATTGAAATATTATATGCAGTAAGAATTATTCACGATTATTCGATTATTTATAAATTTGTAATCATATAAATTCACGATTTAAAAAATATTGCGATTTTCGATTTAATCACATAATCGTGCAAGCATAACTCGACTACTCCTCATCCATAGGTGAGTAGCCTCGATTAGGTACTAGAATACGTACATGTACTCTAGTTGGTTAGGCACTACTCTAGTACCTCTAGTAGCTACTCTACTAGGGTCTATGCTCACTCATAGGCACTGTGTGGGATTCAGTAACCACCTGTCTTCAGTGACCATGTTTGATGACCATATTATGTCCATACTTTACAGGTTACGCTTATTTCAAAGACAACTCTGACTGAAGTGAAACTTGTTAAAGCGGCAACCTTTAGTTAATTTACACTTTTAAGTCATCAACTTCTTTATTTAGATGCTTTTAACCCTTTAATGGTCAAGTCAACCAAAACCAGCCTCCGCAGTGGTCCTGGAGAATGTCCATTTACAGACCAAAGGAAGATTATTTTTGGAATTTTACCACTGGAATGACTGGTTCGGTCATCGGGCCAGTCATTCCGGTGGTAAATTAAAAAAAAAAATCTTCCGTTGGCCTTAAATGGAGCAAAAATTTTAATTTTGTTTGACAAATAGTGATCATTAAAGAGTTATATGAATTCACTAGAAGAATTAAATGCGATGTGAAGTTGTGAACGACATTGATACCTCCTGAATAACCAAGCCAGTCATTCCAGTGATAAATCTTCAAAAATAGGCTTCTTTTGGTCTCCAAATGGACATTATCTGTGAGAAAATTAAATTTTTTAAATAAATTGATGGTTACAGGGTTAACTACTAAGTACTATGATGATATTTTATTTTTTTGTTTTTTTTTGTTTTCAGGTGAAGCAGACATAGTGGCTGCTTATGTTCATGAGTTAGTCACATTAGGACTAGACCCAGCTGATATAGCTGTTATAGCGCCATACAATCTACAGGTAAGTGTGATTAATTCTGTATACAATGATACAGCTCAGAAGTAATTATTCCCCCGCTTTAGCGAAAAGTGGTGGGATTAGGTTTTCGCTTCCGTTCGTTTGTCCGTCCGTCTGTTTGTGCAAATTTTGTGTTTTCGGTCAATAACTTTATCTTTGCTTGGAGTGTTGTGACGAAACTTCATGGGAAGGTTGGCTATGGTGGTAGGGTATTATGGAAATGCACCTTAGTTTGAGGGTCGGTCAGCCCGTCCCTCCATCCATCCATTTGTCTGAATTTGTGTCTGTCTGTCCGTGCAAATTTTGGGTTTTCGTATAATAACTTTATCTTTGCTTAGAGTATTGTGAGGAAACTTCATGGGAACATTGGCTATGGTACTAGGGAAATGTACATTATTTTGTGGATCAGTCAGCCCATCCCTCCATCCATCCATCCCTTTGTCTCTGAATTTGTGTCCGTCCGTCCGTGCAAATTTTAGGCTTTCGTTCAGTAGCTTTCTATTTGCTTGGAGTAGTGTGAGGAAACTTCATGGGAGCATTGGATATGGTACTAGGGAAATGTACATTATTTTGTGGGTCAGTCAGCCCATCCCTCCATCCGTCCATCCCTTTGTCTCTGAATTTGTCTGTCCGTCCGTGCAAATTTTAGGCTTTCGTTCAGTAGCTTTCTCTTTGCTTGGAGTAGTGTGAGGAAACTTCATGGGAGCATTGGCTATGGTACTAGGGAAATGTGCATTATTTTGTGGGTCAGTCAGCCCATCCCTCCATCCGTCCATCCCTTTGTCTCTGAATTTGTCTGTTCGTCCGTGCAAATTTTAGGCTTTCGTTCAGTAGCTTTATCTTTGCTTGGAGTAGTGTGAGGAAACTTCATGGGAGCATTGGCTATGGTACTAGGGAAATGTACATTATTTTGTGGGTCTGTCAGCCCATCCCTCCATCCGCCCATCCCTTTGTCTCTGAATTTGTCTGTCCGTCCGTATCATCTCGTTTAACATGTTTCCAATACAAAAACGGAAACGTGTTAGTTTGTACAATTTTGAACACCATAATACTTCGTGTTCTGTTGAATATTTTGAGCATAATTGGATTCGACTAAGGCAGCAATGTCTTCCAATCCAATCATGTTTCAAAATATTCAATAGTACATGTTTTGAAGTTATTTCGCTTGTTAGCCAATGTCACAATCTAACTGACAGGTCTGACACAAAAGGGGTAAAGGTATGAGAGTTGCCCTTTGAATAGTAAATCTTTTGTGCATTTAAAATTTAACCCTTTAACACTCAAGCTGGCCAAAATCTGCTTCTGTAGTGGTCTTCAGAAATGTCAACTTGCAGACTAAGAGAAGACAGTTTTTGAAAATATACAACTTGAATGACTTGCTCAGATTACCGAGCCAGTCATTCCAGTGGTAAATTTTCAACAATAATCTCTTGGTCTGCAAATTGACAGTTTGTTTGAGAAAATTGAAATTTTCATGAACAAATTTAAGGCTTAATGGTTTAATAAACATTTTGTTGAATATTTTAAAACTAAATGACCGGGAGGAGTGGTAGCCGTTACTATTCAGCAGCTTACCTGTGTACATGTAGTTACGTTGAAACTGAGATTCTGTGAATTCAAAGTTCATAGTTGATTCAAACACTCGTACAAAGTTGCCAGAACTAAGCTAGAAATGGGCAGGGGCATAACTTTCAGACATGCTATGTATCATACTCGGTAAATAATTTGACTTCAAATTTGGATATACGATACATGTATCTGCTTTAGGTGGCCTTGCTGTTGCCGATGATAAAGTTTGATATCTGAATACCGACTTGGTTTAATGATAAACCTCATAATAACTACCTTACTACAATATTAAAATCATAACTTGTTACCAATTAGAGCCCGAAGGTTTCCAGGGACTGTTTAAATGATTAAGGCATTTCATTCCTATTAGCCAGAAACCTGCTTAATCTATTAACTCGTTAACTCTCAAATTTATTCAAGAAAATTTCAATTTTCTCATAGAAAATGTCCATTTGCGACCAAGAGTTATAGAGCCAGTCATTTCAGTGATACATTGTCAAAAATAGTATTCTTTTGGTCTGCAAATGGACGTTTCTCAAGATAACCGCAGAAGGCATTTTTGGCTGATATGTGTGTTAAAGGGTTACGGGCAATTTGACTGAATGCTGTTGACCGGAGCATGTAGTAAATATTATCAATGGTCTATGTATACTATAGAATAAAATATATTAAATAATATTTAAATGTTTGGCTAATATTTATATTACAGTTTTCTAACATGTCTAATGTTAGATAGATCAGAATATAGCATCCTAGTAAGGTAATTGTGAGCTGTTCGTCAGACTTGCTTAAAATACAGACAATATACATTTTCTGTTAACTATCTTCTAATCCCACAGGTGGAACTTCTGCGTATTCGTTTGAGCTCTAAGTTCCCGAGACTGGAGATCAAGTCAGTAGATGGATTCCAGGGCCGTGAGAAGGAAGCCGTGGTAATCTCCATGGTCAGGAGTAATGACATAGGTAATATATGACTTTATAAGATATAAATTGTTCTCAAACATACAAACCATACAAACATGATAGCAGATTATTTAACCCGTTACTGATGAAGCTGGTGAAATTCGGCCTCTGCAATAATCTTGGGTAATGTCCATTCGCATGTCAAGAAGAGCCTGTTTTTTGAAGATTTACAACTGGAATGACTGGCACGTTAACTGAGCCGGTCATTCCAATTGTACATTTGTTAAAAAGACTCCAATGGATATTGACTAGAAGCAAATTAAAAAAATTATCTTGAGCAATCATGACCATTAAAGGGTTAATTTAATGAATAAGAAATAAGTTGTATACCAGTATTTGAATATTTTAAAAATAATTTGACTTGACATACTGTGTATATTCAAGTATTAGACGCTAGAGTGTAGTATTGGACTCATGCTAAATTTCTTCCAAAAAATTCTTATACTCATATGTAGGTTGCGTAGAGTATATCGGAAAGCTGACAACAAGTATTCTGCCTATTAGTAGCCTAGGCTTCTATTAGGACAAGAGGTGTTCCAAACCAACATCTCTGAGAAAGGGGGTTCAGTTGACATGAATGTTAGGTATATTTCAAGAAAAATTTGAAATCCATCTAAAAAAACTCAATTTCCTTATACCACTATGTTTATGTATGCAATGGAACTGCCTAAATACAGCGTGTGCTTCAATAAAGATGCAAAATTTGACATAAAATATTGTCGCGAAAATATAGACAGCACGTGATGTTAGGAATGCTGTAAGATTAACTCGAATTAAGAAGGGTTATAGCGAGTACTCGGCAGATATAAATATACTGGACTCGGAACTCGGAAATTACCTTATATTATCATTGGGTGACGGTGACTGAGTACTTTAGATCTGATCCAGATAGTGTGTACCCCTGTGATAACTTCTTGGACTTGTTTCAGACAAGTAGGGATCTAACCATCCCTTGTGTGATACTCCCGTTAGCGCCTCCAAACAGAAAAGATGTTTAACCTCTTCTGTGATTGGAGGCGCATATCCACAAGCAAGTGTTTGTAATCGTGAATAAACTTTTGGATGTGGAATAGACAAACACAGAATTGTGGATTTCAGAGCTTTATATCCTCATTTTACAAATGATATATTGTACAGGTTATGATTACAAACATTAGGTTTATTACATATGATACCTCCAGCTATTTTAGTCCCTATGTTAATGAATCTTTCCGGTTTTAGCTATGCCCCGCCCATCTCTAACTAAGCTCCACCCACACCTCGCTCGTGTTGGGATCGATTGATCTCTGAACACCCTGACTATCAATTTCCAAAAAACTACACATTTAAGCTGTTGAATATTTTGAAACCAATTTGACTGGGTGCTGTTGCTGCCTAAGGCAGCAACAGCGCCCAGTCAAATTAGTTTCAAAATATTCAACAGCATGTTTATTAAATAGCGAAGAATTACAACGATATACAATTCATACAATGTGTCGGCGTATTTGAGATTTGGTGGCGGTCGATATGAAACCCTTTGTGACGTAATGATTGTGACATCATCATACACGCGCTGAGCTGATTATGACGTCATATGAGGTCAGATGATAGATGGATACTCTGAAAAGGTGAATTATCTATTTAGACTCAATAGCAAAAATGTTTTCCCACTCGATGAGGTCCTATTTTTGTGTCATTTTCCACTCAGAAAATGCTGTTTTGACTTCAAAATTTGAGCAAAAAAAGGCCTCAGCTATGTTCTCATGTATAAAACGCTCACGTTTTTAAAGCCTTTAAAACAGCAGCTGTCTAACCACAGCTACTCATTAAATTATTTCTCTAAATACATGTATTCAATGTCTGGTGTCTTGTATATACATGTTTCTTTTTTTTTATATGGATGAAATGAGATTTTGTGTTTGAAAAGGACCGAGACCAAATGCATTTAACTAGCAAGACTCTGATGCTGTTATTAAGCCAGTCGTTCCAGTGATAAGATTTAAAAAGTGATATTCTCTTGAACTGTAAATGGACTCCATAGGATGTCAGAAAAAGAAATGTTGCGTAACCGAGACATCAAAATGTGACTAGGCTTGTGGGGTTATTGATTTGAGTGATCACGATCAATTATTTAAAGATAATCATGATTACTTGATTAATCAGCCTTGGTACAAATTACCCAGACTGTTCAACAATACCATATCAATGACGAAGGCTAAAATGGTGTTTAGAAGTGTCCATTTCACATCAAGAGTATACTAACCTCCCTAATACTTTTGATATTGCTAAATATTGGCTTTCACTCAATAAACACTCAGATTAAAACAGTTAGGTGCCCCTACTGGGCAGGGAGTCAGAGCGTAGTCTGGCGGATGCCAGCCCCACCACCGCGCATGCGCAGACTAGCACTACCTCTTTGCTAATTTATTGGCTGAGAGACAACACATGCTTTTGTGATAGTGCTTTTTGTAGCTCAATTATAAGCGTTTTTGGCAAAATTCAGAACTGTTGATACCTGAGAAAGATGGCAGAGAGAGTATCTTCGCCACAGGAGGGCCTTGGACCTTTAAATCAGGTGACTTCTAGTAAAATTAGCGAGTTTTGTCCCGTTGTAATGTGTTTCCGGGACTCGCGCTAAACGTGATAAGCGCCTTGATTAGTTGGTTTATTTCAACTAGGTGCTATATAAGACTAATCTCTCTTTGTGTTTATGTCCACAGGTCTGTGTGAAGAAATATTATGGACATGACATCAGCAGAGGGTTTGTGTCTCTCCACCATGGTTCCATTTCCTACTAATACTGTTAGGTTATCTAACCAAAAATTCTATGTCCAGTGAGTTGGAGGCCTATTATAAAGGTCTTCTCACTTTGCCCTCTTGATCCAATTCCTTCCCCTAGAGGTGGAGAGAGTTAAGAGGCGTTCAGTGGTGGAGTGCTCCAGTTCATCAGGTTGGATGGTTTGTCTAGACAAGGTGTCAGGTATCTAATTATTGATATGAGGTGATGTTAATTATTTAGAGGAAAGGGAGAAAATTAACTTTATTTGCCATTGTTATCAGTATATATCTGATGCTTGTGTAGTCGAAATGTCCATTCTGCACATGTTCTGGTTAGAGATACAATTCGTCCTTGCACTGGGATGTTTGTTGGGGATCGATTTTTTCCTGTCATAGGATTAATGACGTCATAATCAGCCTTGCTCTTTATTAACAATTAAAGTTGTCCGAAGCTGGTTTTCTGATAAATTATGATCTTTATGATCATTTTCCTTCTCTTGAGTTGGTGAGTTTTCTAAGCTTAACTAGTTTGTTCATACTCCTCGTCCTTTGGCCTTTTTCAGAGACCTGGTTGTGCGTCCTGTGGACGATTTTTGAGGGACAAGTTTGGCCCTCATCTCTGTTTTCAGTGTAGCCCCTGTGGTCCCTTGCTTAATTGCGAGATATGTAAGCACTGGGGGGGGCGAGCTAATGTCCGAATTCTTGTGCTTGCAGGCGAAGGACAAGGTGGAGGAGGAGAAGAAGAAGCTGAAAAAAGAGGGTGTAAGTAAGAAGGGTAAGAGGAAGGCCTCGTCCGCGGTGGACATGGAGGCCTTCCGGACCGAGATGTTGGGAGAGATGAGGAGGACAATCAAGGATTTGGTTCCAGAGTTGCTTCGTGGCATGCTTCCTGGACCAAATCCTTTATTGACCTCATCATCTGCTTCGGAGCAGGTAATCCCCACCTCTGAATCAACGTTCCTTAGTACGCTTCCGTTGTTTGAAGATTCAGAGGTGGCCCCATTAGAGGGGGCGTTCCACGGCCCTGGCAGCAGGCTTATTGCCGCGCCCAATAGGGACCGTGGACGGTCGTCGCTGGAACCCGCGGGCTGCTTATCAGTCCAGGGGTATCCGCACACCGCGGGTGCCAGTACCTCGTATGGCACCTTCCCTGGCCAGTCCGGGTTAGCTCTCTTTGCTGACCCAGAGTCTAATCTGTCTGGCCAGGAGGATGAGGATTACCTGTTGGGGTCGCCGTCTGAAGACGTGGACATGGATTATGACGTCTGTGCACCCCTCGCGGGGAATACAGGCACCTTTTTCCACGGTTCTACTCTCCCAGGGGTAGAATCCACGGTTCAGACTGTGGCCCTTGGCGCTGAAGGCCAGCGGTACCGCATACTTCGGCTTGCCGAGAGTGTCGCTGGTGCTGGCCGGGGCCGTGGTGGGGCGGTATATGCCCCGCGCTCTACCACGGCGCCTGCTCCTGGTCAAACCAGTGATATTAGCATGCCGGTATTGTCAGGCCCGCATGTTCTCCCTGGCTTGCCAGGGATATCAGCGTACCCGCCGTCAAGCTCTGTTGCTTGCGCTCTGGAGGAAGACGAAGGCCCCCGTCTTGTAGAGCGCTCGCAGCTAGCCACGGAGGAGGATTGGTCTGACGCTTGCCAGTGGTTGGTGAGTGTTAGACCAGATCTGCCCGTGGAGCAGTCGGCTAGCCAGCGTGAGCATAGGCCGTGGTTAGCTGGTAAGCCTACTGCTAACGCTATGCCTTCTCTACCGCTGGCAGAGCATGTCGTAGACATGTTCGAGGCGGCGGAGACGTCCATTAAGTCGAGTGGACGTCTCGCTAAGGCCCCGCGCGAGGTGGCCAGGCGTTGCCGCATCGTGCCCCTGGACTACCAGCGGTACGGTGTGGTACCGAAGCCGAGCGTGGATGACCGCGCGGCTTTGGGTGAGGATGCGCGGCCAGGCTCCCGTTCTGACACGGGAGTCTTGTGTTCGAACGCGTTGCGTTCAGCAAATGCCGCGTTGCGTGATGCGGAGGAGAGTGGGAGGGCTTCGATTGCCGCTCTGTCCCACGTCTCCCAGCTGTTACAAGGGGTAGTAACAGCATCCGCATCGCGCCAGCCAAGTCCGGTCACAGTCCAGCGAGCCATCCAGGATGGTATCAACCTGGCTCTGGACTGTATGACGCGGGCGGTGACCAGGAGTGTCCGGGCAAGGCGCACTTTTGCCTTGGATAATCTGTGCCCGTCCCAGGACCTCTACAATAGGCTACTACGTACGCCTATGACAGGTCCTGGTCTCTTTGGAGGTGAGGGGTGTAGGCACCTCCAGGAGACGGTTACTCTGGTCAATAACCAGAGGGCGCTGCGCGAGCAGTTTGAGGTGCTTCGTCGTGCCAACGTTCGCGCCGCACCCCCTGCGTATCGTCCCCTGCAGGCTCGAGGTGGTAGTGGCCAGGTCAGAGGCCAACCACCATCGCAGCGCCGGCCTCGGCCGCGTGCGATTCGGCCAGCAGCGAGGGGGGAGCAGGCTCCTCAGGCGCAGTCAGCCAGGCAGCCGCCCGCGCACCGAGGTGCGCGCGGTGCTGGTCGTGGCGCGCGAGGATCTGGGCGGGGTAATCATTCCTGATGGGACGGTTACCGCGGTGAGAACCGCGCCGGTGTTTCTGGCAGAGGAGACAGTGCCGCTCTTGCACTCCTTATGTCCACCTCTATCCCTAGGTGGACCGGTGGGAGGCCGGCTAGCCGACCACATGCAAGAGTGGGAACGGTTAACTCAGGACCGTTTAGTCTTGCGATGGCTTTCAGTCGGGTATCATCCCGATTGGATGACAGGCCCGCCATCGCGACTGTCTCTAGTGCCGATCTGGACTCCAAATCCGAGAGATCCAGATCAAAGGTTGTGTATCGAGGAGGAAATAAATTCCCTCATACAAAAAGGAGCTATTCAGCCGGCACAGAGGTGTCCGGGCTTCTATTCAACCCTGTTCTTAGTAACAAAGAACACCGGAGGGTGGAGACCAATTCTCAACCTCAAGCCATTGAACAAGTTCATAGAGACGCCCAGTTTCAAGATGGAGACTGTGCGCTCGGTGTTGGCGGGGTTAGAGAGGGGAATGTGGACAGCGTCGATAGATTTGAAGGACGCTTATTTCCACATCCCCATACACAGGAGTTTCCGTCGCTTCCTGAGATTTGCATTCCAGGGCAGACAGTGGGAATTCAGGGTGCTACCCTTCGGAATTTCCACGGCTCCTCGGGTTTTCACCCGTGTGGTTCTTGCGATCACCGCATACCTCCGCAGGAGAAGCATAGCAGTCCACACGTACATAGACGACTGGCTGTTGAAAGCGCACACCCGGGAAAGTTTATCGGCCAGTCTGGAGATTGTTTTGAAAACTCTCACAGACTTAGGCTGGATGATCAATTTCCCAAAATCAGAGCTGATTCCATCCCAGAAGTTTGTTTACCTGGGGATGTTCTTCGATCTAGAGACAGGATATGTTTATCCTACTCAGGAGAGAGTTCAGAAACTCATCTCATTAATTCACTCAGTGTGCGACAGTCGTCATGTCCTGGCACGGGTTTACTTGAGAATGCTGGGGTTGATGGTTTCATTGGAACCAGTCATTCCTCAGGCCGCCTTACGCAGGTGGCCGATCCAGTTATTTCTCATGACACAATGGACCCAGAGTACAGGTTCGCTGGACTCGAATGTGCCAGTGTTGGCGCCTCTGATTCATCACCTGCAATGGTGGTTGGACACAGAGAATCTCTTGGTGGGGGTTATGCTAACCCCTCCCCACCCTCAGGTGACTGTGTATACAGATGCATCGATGGAGGGCTGGGGAGCTTGCCTGGAAGAGTCCACGATATCAGGGCTTTGGAATCTGGAACAGTCAAAGGAACATATAAATCTACTGGAGCTAAGAGCAGTAGTCCTGGGCCTGGAACATTTCTTACAGAAAGTTCAGGGCAAGATTGTTCTTATTCGTTCAGACAACTCAACAGTTGTGACTTACATAAACCGCCAGGGCGGAACGAAGTCGCCCAGTCTCTGTATGATGACATGGAGACTGCTTTGTTGGTGTCTGGATCACCAGATTACCTTGAAAGCAGTTCATATTCCGGGAAGGTTAAATCTGCTAGCAGACTCATTGAGCCGAAGGATGAGTGTTTTACCCACGGAATGGCAACTAAATCAATGTGTGGCGGATCGTCTGTTCGACCATTGGGGGAAACCCAACATCGATTTGTTCGCAACGAAGAAGAATGCGAAGATGACGACGTACGTCTCTCCGATTCCGGATCCAAGCGCTTTCGCAACAGATGCGTTAGCTATCAGCTGGGGGAGAATGTATGCATACGCATTCCCTCCAGCAATCCTGATTCCAAAAATTCTTCAGAAAATCAGACAAGAGGCATGCCAAGTGCTTCTGATCGCCCCGGATTGGCCAAGCCGATCATGGTATACGGATCTGCTGGACCTTCTGGTCTGCAATCCGGTTCCTCTGCCTCTGATGGACGATATTATCTTCCAGGGCAAGGCCCTTCACAACAATCCGTCAATGTTCAGATTGACTGCGTGGATGTTGTCAAGGAATCTAGAATTAAGGAGGGCTTTTCTGAGCAAGCAGCCATGTTTATGGCCAAAGCCAGGAGGGGGTCAACCTCCAGAGCATATAATTATAAAATCAACAGATTTGCAGAATGGTGCTCAAAAAGATGTATTGATCCAATGGATTCATCTATTCAGGTAGTAGCTGATTTCCTCTGTCACCTCTATGATGCCTATTAATTTAATTGCTGCAGCCTCGGCTAGGCGTAGGAGTGAAATTCATGCCTTATCAGCCGAGGATGACCGTTTTGTGGTTTCAGGGGAAGGCCTTAAGCTGCTACCTAGGATTAATTTCTTGGCTAAAAATCAGTCGTTGAAATATCCAGGTCAACCTATTGTTTTGCCTGCTTTAACTAGATATGATCCTAATTCTAAAGCATGGTGTCCCATCCGGGCGCTTTGCCGGTACAAGCAACGTACGGCGGAGTGGCGCACCGACCAGTCGGCGTTATGGTTGTCTTATATTGAACCCCATGGCAGGGCTTCTAAGGACACCATTTCCAGGTGGATTGTAGAATGCATTCAGTTTTGCCATAAATCCGCCACCGGGAAGCAGGTTGACGTGGCCAAGGCTCACAGTGTCCGCGGCGTAGTGACATCCACTGCCCTATTTAATGGGGTCCCGGTGGATGATATTATGTCGGTGGCTCAGTGGCACTGTGAGTCAAGTTTTACAGACCATTATCTCCGTGACACCTCTAATCCTCTCGCCTTGTCGATTTTGAAAAAATAACTTGGCATATATTTTTGATGGAGTTTCCTCATTGCTTATATATTTCACAATTAATTTATGGAAACAACCACTAATTTGGGACTGCATCGTGCTTCACCAATGGGAAGAGGATGTCAGCAGCCATTTCAACAAGGTCAGTCTTGTGTATGTGTTGTCCATTGTTGATTGTCTTGTCACGTTACCCGTTATTAATATGATGATGGTTTTGTGTATTTATGTGGTTCATTGTTGAGAGTATACGAAAATGGAGTTTTTTCGTCTCTGTCCTGTAGTACATGGCACTTGTACGTAGAGAGCGTATAGGACATTGAGGTCATTCGACTCTTCCTCTCAGGAAGGAGGGGGGGGGAGCGCATATGACATTCGGTCATCTCTCATTCATCGGGGGTGTTATCCGATGGTTAGTCAAATCCTGACTGTTTTTTCATACAGTTTCAGAAGTTTAAGTGCCTTAAACGCAGAAAAGCGTATAGGGATGAGCTGGTCTTTTGACCTCGCCTCCCTCCCGCCGAATTCACTGTCGAATTCTGGCAATATCAAAAGTATTAGGGAGGTAAGTATACTCTTGATGTGAAATAAACGAAATCAAGGATTTCTTTTTTCACGAGAGAGTTGATACTTACCTCCCTAGATACGGACCCGGCCTCTCCACCCCACAGAGGCTCGGTCTTCAGGCTCTTTATAGTTGCATGTGTATCAGCCAATAAATTAGTCAGAGGAAGTGCTAGTCTGCGCATGCGCGGTGGTGGGGCTGGCATCCGCCAGACTACGCTCTGACTCCCTGCCCAGTAGGGGCACCTAACTGTTTAATCTGAGTTTTTATTGAGTGAAAGCCAATATTTAGCAATATCAAAAGTATTAGGGAGGTAAGTATCAACTCTCTCGTGAAAAAAGAAATCCTTGATTTCGTTTATTTCCAGGCCAAAGCGAAAACTAATTTTGAAAATGTATCACTGGAATGCGTGGCTCGATGCTCAAGCCAGTCATTCCAGTGATACATTTTCAAAAAATAGTCTTCTCGTGGCCTGGAAACGGACATTTCCTGAGCAAAGGGTAAATTTTCTTGACCAGTCGCATCAATGAGTTATTATAAGGTAGCTTTTGAAATAGTTTATGCAGTAGAAAGCGTTCACGATTATTTGATTATTTAATTTTTAATCATATAAATTCATGATTTAAAAGAGAATCACAATTTTTGATTTACTCACGTAATGGTGGAAGCCTAAATGTGACGCCGATGTTACCTAAGAGAATGTGTTCGATTAGGTGGCATTTTTATTAAAAAAAACAAAAAAATGTTACCATTCAATAACTGATCTCAATCTTGATTACCAGATATGATATAGGTTTCTTTATAATGAATTTTCATGTTTTAACACACAAAAAATATTTGAACTTCTAAAATCTGACAACAGATTCAGCGATTTTGAACAATTCATATACTGGCTTCAATGGTTTTACAGAGGTTTGAGGAGTCATCTAACTGAAGTTAGTTCGAGGGTAATTTCCGCATGGTAACATTTTGTATTTAACTCTGTGATTTAATGTTCTTGTCTCATACATTTCCCTTGGCAGGAGAAGTAGGTTTTTTGTCCGAGAACCGTCGTATGAATGTCGCTGTGACGAGAGCGCGTCGACACCTAGCCATCATATGCGATACAGAAACTGTCAGCCATGACGACTTCCTGAATTCTTTGATCACTCACATGACATCTAAGGGTGAAGTGCATTCGGCTTTGGAGTATTTATGCAGTAAGTTTGTAAGCATTTCCTTTGTCTTCTCGGTCTGCAGTCTTTTCATATCGCTTATTGGTTACATGGACACAAGGGTGGTAAATATTCGTAACCCGTTAACCATTTAACATTCGTATCAGCCAAAAACTGCTTCTGCAGTGGTGTTGAGAAATATCAATTTGCAGACCAAGAGAAGACTATTTTTTAATATTTACCACTGGAATGACTGGCTCGATAACCGAGCCAGTCATTCCAGTGGTAAATTTTCTAAAATATTCTTCTCTGGTCTGCAAATGGACCTTTTCTATGAGAAAATTGAAATTAAAAAAACCCAAATTTACGGGTTAAAACCCTTACAGACCAGAAATGACAAATTCTTTATAATATAAGGGATATTATTTTGAATACTCTAAGACTAATTTCAGTGTGAGCTCAGGTTATACAGGTAGCTTTAAATATTTAGAAAATTATTTGAATAGAAGCTTCTGCCTGGCAGCAACAGTTTCCAGTCTAATTAGTTTTAAAATATCCATTAGAAAAAATGTGTACATTATAAAGAATTGGTCATAAGTGTACTCAATAGTTGCTGCCTGGCTGCATTTTAATATCTTATCATCCCCTCATACTATACTTAGAAACAAAAATGTTGGGAAACTACATGTATTGTCTTAAATAAACTTGGGTGGGATGTTGGTGTCCTGAATAACACTCCTAATGTTTTAGTCAAAATGTTAAAAGATCATTGTACTAAACAAGGACAAATTTCTCCAATACCTGCACCGTTCTAGTCAGGCATTTTCCACCCAGATTTCGTACAACCCGCGTTGTCATTGGAGCCGTGTTTTGCGGTTCCTAGCGGCATCCCGGTGGCGTTAGGTGTGACTCCTCTCGGAGTGCCGGCATCTACCGTGGTAAAAGCGGCTGTAGTCCCGCCTCCCGTGCTCGAGCCAATGTACTGCGGTGAATCCGTGTCTGGCGATTCGTTGGACACTGGTGCCGCAAGTAGTCAGGCTATGGACGCGCCTCATGTTGGTAGAAGTGCGGGCCATAGCTCTCAGCATGGATTGTCGGTGGCCTACTCATCCAAGGGTGAGAAGGAGGATGAAAACGGTAGTCCATTGATGGACGAGTCCGCTTTCTGCACCGAAGCTGAATGGGTGCAGGTCCTTGGCTGGATGTCCGACCGTCTTGGGTTGGCATCGGATCAAGGATCTCAGCGCCATCCGGTGATGGAACGGATGTCAGAGTGAGCGGCTAGCGCTCTGTCAAGTGGCTCTTCGGCCATGCCGACGCTCCCTTTGGACACGCAGACTTCCGACATGTTGGAGGTTGCGGCATATCGTCTGGTTCAGCCAGAGTACGCGTTGCCCAAAGCCCCGAAGGGGATAAGGAGTAGGGTCCGTTTTCCGGGGCTGGCCTATCATCAGTATGCCCGGGTTCCACGGCTTTCCGTCGGGGAGCGAGAGGCGCTGCATAGGCCGTTGGCTGGAAAATCGAAGGGGCGTTCTCGTCCCTTAGTTTCCTTCTGGCCGTGATGTCCATCGGGCTTCCGGATCACAGGGACCTGGCCGTTCGTCCTCATACAAGTCCTCTAATAAAATAAGAGGCTGTATGAGGACGATAGGAAGGGTGGCGGTTCGGGTCGCAGCGGTTACTGTAAGGATAGCCGTGGTGGCGGTTCCGGGCCATCGTATTCCAAGAAGCCGCGGGGCGGTCGTGGAGGCCGGTCCTGATGGGTTTCCGGCGGAATCAGTTCCGGTGATGTCAGGAACGAAGGGAGTCGAGAATCTTCACCCAAGCGATTTGGCGTCTTATCATGCAAACTCGACCGCCAGCTGTGTGCAGATTCCTACCATCGGAGGCAGACTTCAACTGTTCTCAAGCCAATGGGAACAGGTCATGCGAGATTGTTTAGTCTGTCAGTGGTTAAGAAACGGCTACGAACCGGACTGGCTCATCCGTCAATCGTTAGTTCCGTTAACATCGACTCCAGTGTGGACTCCCGTTCCAAGGGAATCCGATCCACTAGATGCCATTTGCTCAGAAATAGAATCTCTTCACCAGAAGACCGTGATTCATCTAATCTGCAATCAATCCTCCCTAGGCTTCTATTCGATGGTGTTCCTCGTTCCGAAACGTACCGGAGGATGGAGACCAATTCTCAATCTCAAACCGTTGAACAAATTTATTCTTTCCAAAATTTCAGATGGAGACTGTAGCAGCGGTGATGACAGGGCTGAGAAAAGGCATGTGGGCAGTGTCGATAGATCTGAAGGATGCATATTTTCATATTCCAATGTCAATTCCTTTTCAGAAATACCTTCGCTTTGCATTGCATGACAATGTTTGGGAATTCAATGCGCTTCCATTCGGCCTAACCACGGCACCGAGGGTCTTCACCAAAGTGGTTCTCGCCATGACTTCTTATCTTCGCAGGAGAAACATAGCTGTTCATACTTACATAGACGACTGGCTGCTGAAGGCGGGGAATCCAGTCACTCTGCGCAACAATCTTCATGTAGTCCTAGCCTTACTAAAGGATCTAGGGGGTGGGGGGGGGGAGAGCAGAGTCAAGAGCCTGATTGCAGTTCTGGAGTCTGATGGCGTGCCAATTTCTCAGGATACTGGGTTTACTAGTGTCTATGGAGAAAGTGGTTCCTTATGCGGCACTCCGGCGCAGGCCGATTCAGATGTATCTAATGTCATTCTGGTCTCAGAGAACGGATCCGTTATCTCTGAGGATTCCAGTAAAAGAACCATTGATATTCCACCTTCAGTGGTGGTTATCAGAACAGAATCTCCTGCAGGTGTTCCTCTACAACCTCCTCAACCACAGATGTCCATCTTCACAGATGCATCGACAACGGGTTGGGGAGCGGTATTGGACGATCAGTCAGTGTCAGGGGAATGGGATCGGATCAATGCGCAGAAACATATCAATGTTCTCGAATTATTGGCAGTGACATTAGCACTTTGAAAATTTGAGAGCTTAATCCGAGACAAGATTGTCCTAGTAAGGACAGACAACTCAACAGTGGTGTCTTATTTAAACCGCCAAGGTGGGACAAGATCACCGGAGTTGTGCATGATGATTTGGAACCTTCTGCTGTGGTGCCAAGAGAGGAGTGTTATTCTTCGGGCAGCACACATTCCAGGAAGACTGAACATCTTAGCGGATGCTCTCAGTCGAAGGATGGTTTGTCGTCCGATGGAATGGCAGCTCAACCAATCGGTAGCGGAGGTTCTATTCAAACATTGGGGCAAGCCAAATGCGGACCTGTTTGCGATGAAACAAAACGCAAAGATGGTCTCATACGTGTCACCGATCCCGGACCCGCTAGCTCTAGCAGTAGACGCACTGACGATAAGTTGGAAGGGAATATACGTGTATGCGTATCCTCCAACAATTCTCATCCCAAAAGTTCTGGCAAAGATAAGAGAGGGGATGTGCCAAGTACTACTGATCGCCCCTTATTGGCCAGGCTGATCATGGTTTACGGATCTGCTGGACCTTCTGGTCTGCAATCCAATCCCTCTTCCAGACAGAAGAGATCTAATCTCTCAGAACAAGGGTCTGTACTTCCACGACAGACCAGAAATGTTCAAATTGACTGCATGGATGTTATCAAGCAGCGTGCAGTTAAGGGTGGCTTTTCTGAGCAAGCAGCGAAGTTTGTCGCTTCAGCCAGAAGAGGATCAACCACTAAAACATATAATTATAGAATCAACAAATTTGTGGAGTGGTGTGAGGGAAGAGATATCGATCCCTTTTCTGCATCTGTTCAACACGTAACAGATTTTATCTGTCATTTATACGAAGTTGACAAACTTGTACCTTCAACCCTAGCAGCATATAAGTCTGCATTAGCTTCAGTCATTCCCAGTCTGGCCATTGAAGGAGTGGAGAATGACACATAAATTAAATTATTAAAGGAATGAGCAATGTGCGACCTAGACAGCCAATTCCTATCCCAGCATGGAATCTATCTCTTGTTCTACAGGTTTTAGGGCATGCTCCCTTTGAACCGGTTAGATCTATAGACATTAAACTGTTAACTATTAAATCAGTTTTCTTGGTTGCAGCAGCATCGGCGAGAAGGAGAAGCGAAATTCATGCGCTTTCTGCCGAACAAGACCGTTTTGTCGTCACGGGTGAAGGTTTAAGACTACTTCCACGTCTTTGTTTCCTGGCAAAGAATCAGTCACTTAAATATCCAGGACAACCGATCAATTTGCCAAGTTTAACTAGACATGACCCAAACTCTTCTGCTTGGTGTCCTGTCAGATGTCTGAAAATTTATAAGAAACGTACTGAGGAGTGGAGAGATGACCCGAAATCTCTGTGGTTATGTCTCAAAGCTCCACATTTGCGCGCCTCGAAAGATACCATTTCTCATTGGATAGTCAATGCTATTCAGATGTCGCACAAAATCGCTACAGGAAAGCAGATTGATCGTGCGAATGCCCATCAGGTCCGAGCACTAGCAGCAGCATCGGCCCTTTATAAGGGTGTCTCATTAGAGGAGGTGATGTCTGTAGCACAATGGCATGCCGAGTCGTCATTTACTGATTTCTACCTTCGCGACATCTCCAGCGCACTTAATCCGGTAGCCGTCGCCAATTTATCGAATTTGAACTAAGCCACATCCGACCACTATTTCGCACACATCACAAGTTCTTCCACTTGCACTGAACAATGGCCATGCACATGACCTGAGAACGACCGTGGATTGGGCCGAGCTCCTGTGATGAACGAGAAAAGACCAAGCACTCAAAATGGTGAGTGTTTACATTAATTAAGTGACTATAAATAATTTACTTACAGTCGAAATACCAGACTGCTTAGGTAAATAGTCTGGTGTAAGAGTATACTTATCCTCTCAAACAGACATTAGACTCATTCCAATTTGAAAACTTAATCGATATACTGATATTTTTTCAAAATTAGAAGTTGTAGTAGCTTCTTTACACTCTACTGGACTGCCCTAGCTGAGACTTGGGACTGACACGGGTCTGGTGGGTGTTGCATCCCCTTTTCGACAGCCCTCTGATTTTGTGCGGACAAAAGAGGGGGAGGGGGGGGGAGCGCTGTCTAGACCATGGAAGTTTAGCACTATGAGTCAGATAGCAGAACCCAAGCATATGCCAGGGTTCTAGTCTCTTCACAACCTTCTCTGTCTGATGGTAGATGAGTGCTGGTTCGAGCCTCACCTCCTCCCACCGGTATTTCTTGGCTGTTGAAATCCGGAGTTTATCATAATAGTACATCTGGTAAGTATTATTCGAAGTAGAACAAAAAAAGCATCCGCTTTTGTTTCTACGAGAATTCTTAATACTTACCAGATGTACTATGGCCCTCCCTCAGCCGCCTCGCTGAGGTGAGGCTAAGCTGCTTTCGCTAATTGTCAAGGCAAATATAAGACGAATCTGACTGTGCTTGGGAATTGACTCGGTACCTGGGGCTATGGTATTCCCGGACACAGTATGGGGCAGGACCATGAGAGTGCGGAGTTTTTAATTGTTTATTTTGAGCTAGACTTAGATAATAGACATTATCATAATAGTACATCTGGTAAGTATTAAGAATTCTTGTAGAAGCAAAAGCGGATGCTTCTTTTATGCTGTTGGGTTTAAGGCTTTGACCAGAAAATTGGCACACATGTTCAGGCCCACATTGGCAAGATTCCACCCAAGTTTGGAGAAGATTGCATGAATAGAACCAGAGTCTTAACCATTTAACCCTCATATCAGCCAAAAACGGCTTCTGCAGCAGTCGTGAGAAATGGCCATTTGCAGACAAAGAGAAAAGTATTTTTAGAAATTTACCACTGGAATGACTGGCTCAATAACCAACCCAGTCATCCAGTGGTAAATTTTCAAAAAACTTCTCTTGGTCTGCAAATTGACATTTTCTCTGAGAAAATTAAAATTTTCTTGAACAAATTCAAGGGTTAGGGTAAAGAACAACAGCAAGAGCAACAACAACCAGCTCTCTATTCTCGCATTAACCCCGGCATCTAGCAACACGGGTAATAATGGTAGGCCGGTGAGATTCAGACATTTTTCTAATACTTAGAGTTGAGTTAAAGGGATGATAATCTCATCTCATATTTTATATTGCAGCGATAGATTATGGTTTATAGATTCCATATCATTCATATCCTGTCACATTCCATTATCTGTACATATCACAATTATCAGTTTTGTAATATCGCGTAAATGTTGAACAGTGATCGCCGCCATTTTGTCTCCTCAAGCGATAGTGTGTAATGTCATATAAGTGCCAATGCATTAAATTCTTCATTATGTAATACTCATCTTGTTGAATATTTTGGAACTAATTTGACTGGAAGTTGTTGCTGCCTAAGGCAGCAGTTGCTGCCTAAGGCAGCAGTTGCTGCCTAAGGCAGCAACAACTTCAAGTTAAATTAGTTTCAAAATATTCAACAGCTTACCTGTATGGTTGCTTTTACACCACGTTGTCAAACTATAGATGGCGCCTCTATGACTGAGCGTGTATACCGAGGCAGACACACTAGCTTCTTTCTGATTGGTTGAAAGTAAGCCATGACAGCCATTATATGGTGTAGAAATGTATCAAAATTTAGCTACTAAAGCCTGAATATCTTTCTTGAGCAGCATGATAAAAAGCTTAAAACTACCTGCATAGTTTATGAGTGGCATATTAGATCACCTCAATAGCCATCAAGAGATAAAGTTAGCTATCCTTTAAAGTTGTAGCACATTACCTCCCTTGCATTGCTAGTAGTGGCTTCATGTCACAGTATTTCCTTGTCCTGTTTTGCATGCAGTGAGTAGACTGGAATCTGTAGCACATCATGCCTATATTACGGCCAATGGTTTTCCACAATAGGGGAAAATAAGCTGAATTTATGGAATTGGTAATTTGAAATGGGAAAATTGATATTCGAATGGTAATCAATGGAAAATATCAGTTTTCTGCAAAAAGTTGTAAATTGACACAGAAACATGATTTTCAACCAGAAATTATCGGTTTAAAGACATTTTCCGTCCAGAAAGCGAGACATTCTCACGTAAAATTATAAATTATTACCCAAGCATATGTTTGCCCCAATAAGCTTGTACTGTCTGGGCATACTAGTATCAAAATCCACAACACATTTAACACTTTAATCTACTTTGTTCAGTGTATGTGCAGCTTAGATGATATAAGTTAGTGAAACAGAAAATGGAGAATGTTGAAATGCAAAACCACTATCCCTAATATATTACTTCAGGCATCTAAGAGTTTGACTCACAGTTTGCGTGCGTGCGTGTGTGTACAAAAGACTGCTTAGACTAATAGAAGAATCCAGTCTCTCAGTCAAAATAATATGATATCATAATCAGTTACGTCACATGTAGGCTGATGTCACAATTAAAATACATCAAGAATGGCGTATCTAGTCTGTCAGGAACTCTTAATAGTCCGTCATTTGTATGAATTGTATCTCTTTACTACTTAATTACCATTCTGTTGAATATTTTGAAACTAATTTGACGTGGTGCTGCTGCTACCACAGTACCCAGTCAAACTAGTTTCAAAATATTCAACAGCTTTCCTGTATAGTTTCCAGGGAGTTCAGGATTCGATTGATCCCAACATGGGAAAAGCGTGGGCGGAGCTTAGCTAGAGATGGGCGGAGCATAGTTAAAAGCGGATTCATCCATTTTTTAATATTAATCCATTTATGGTCAACATTGGTCAAGAAACTTTTTTGTTTAATGAATGTCCATTTGGATGCCAAGAGAAGACTTTTTTAGCTCACCTGACCTGAAAGGCCAAGTGAGATTATGCCATGGCGAGTGTCTGTCGTTCGTCCGTGCATCATCCATCAACTTTTCCTTTAAACGAATTCTTCTCAAGAACGACTGGGCTGATTTCAATTATATTTGGCAGGAAGCATCCTGAGGGCATCTATAGATCCATCTTGGATTTTGGCCAATTTTTTTGACATCTTTAAAAATCTCCGAAACCTCACAGGGTATTGGTTCAAAACTTGTGAAATATCACCTAGGGCAAGAGCTGAACCAAGTTTGTTCAAGGGAACTTGATCGGTCAAATGGTTCGGTGGTCATCCGACTTCTCCAGAACCGCTGAACGGATTGGGACGAAATTTGGCAGATATGATTAGGGACTAAGGGCCATTAAAGTTTGTTCAAGGGAAGTTGATACGTAAAAAAACATGGCCACTGTGGACCAATCAAAATGTAGCATGTTTGGCGGCCATATTGGATATTTTTATTTGATGGATTTTGAAGGCGAAATTGGTTTCATATGGGGTTTTGGGTATTCTGATTTCAAATTTGCCATTTTTGAAACTGTCAGATGAGCGGTTTGGCGGCTATCTTGGATCAATTTCCCGCCAAAAACTCAAAGCAATGGGAAATTAAAAATGTCTTCGTCCAAAGGCAGTCATTCCAGTGGAAAAATTTCTAAATATTCCCTTCACTTGTAAATATCTCTTTCTCAAGACGAGATTGGAAGATATTTCTCAAGACGAGATTGGAAGATGTTTCTCAAGACGAGATTGGAAGTTTCTCAAGACGAGATTGGAAGATGTTTCTCAAGACGAGATTGGAAGATGTTTCTCAAGACGAGATTGGAAGATGTTTCTCAAGACGAGATTGGAAGATGTTTCTCAAGACGAGATTGGAAGATGTTTCTCAAGACGAGATTGGAAGATGTTTCTCAAGACGAGATTGGAAGATGTTTCTCAAGACGAGATTGGAAGATGTTTCTCGAGACGAGATTGGAAGATGTTTCTCAAGACGAGATTGGAAGATGTTTCTCAAGACGAGATTGGAAGATGTTTCTCAAGACGAGATTGGAAGATGTTTTTGGATAGCTTGTCCATTAAGCATTGACTGGTTATCAAATTCCATATTGTAGCCAACATTTAAACCTCGGGCATCTGTGTATAACAATCCATATATTTGTTGACAATTGCAGAAACCCAAAGCCACACCCTCCCCAAATCAAACACACCCTCCGATCCATACCAGGCACAGCATTACAAAATGACCTAGCTCTTATTTTTTGACTGGAACTTAGCATTAAGGCCTTGAAACAGTGCACAAAGTAGGGAATAATATTTTACCCCCTCAAAATGGATTACTAAGTGGTTAAAATTTAATGGTGTATCACTAATCATGCACTCACACGGACACACCCCCGTTTACATCCACATGTAAGTACACAGGCATGCACACACACACATGCGCATGCAGGCATGCACACACACATGCGCATGCACACGCCCACCTACATATATGTGCACACATGTGAGCGCACACCAAACGCATGCATGCATGCAGACAGACTATGACCATGTCAGATGAAATGGGCCAGTGGGCAAAACATTTGTTTTAGTCTAGTAGATCCTTTCATTGCACAAAATGTATGCCATAATGATATTAAAATATGACATATTTGACAGATGGGCTCATGCACTGATAACTATTTGCATTCATATAATGTATATTTCACCCTTTAATTGTAAAGCCAGCCTGTCCTCTGCAGTGGTCCTGGGAAATGTCTATTTTGCGGGCGAAGAGAAGGCCATTTTTGGAAATGTACCACCGGAATGACTGAATCAACAATTGAGCCAGTCATTTCAGGGGTACATTTTCAAAAATGTTCTCTTGGCCTGCAAAATAGACATTTTCTAAGAGAAAATTGGAATTTTCTTGACCAAATTTGACCATGAAAGGGTTAAATGATATATCTGATGTTTAAACTCCCTAGTGACTGTATTCCGGGTCAAGCTATCTTGTGACGCCCACCACTAGCAGGTTTTATTCACAATTTCCGTCACTATTTTTGGACCAATTACTGGGAATGTATATTATTTTGCTGTGCACGCTTACACAACCCACATTAACTCTCAACTTCACATGCAAAATAAAACAATTTCTGTATGATTTAACCCTTTAATGGTCATACCAGTCAAAACCGACCTTTGTCATGGTCTTGTGGAATGGCCATTTACAGGCCAAGAGAATACATTTTTGAAAACATACCACTAGAATGACTGGCTCAAATAACTGAGCCAGTCATTCCAGTGACAAATTTTCAAAAAGTGTCTTCTCTTGGCCTGTAAATAGACATTCAATAAGAAAATTCTTTAATTTTTTTGACCAAATTTGACCATTAAAGGGTTAAAAGTATTTAGTTGAATGTTTTGTAACTAATTTGCCTGGAAGTTGTTGCGAATGTTTTGTAACTAATTTGCCTGGACGTTGTTGCGAATGTTTTGTAGCTAATTTGACTGGAAGTTGTTGCTAGCAATGGCTTCCAATCTAATTAGTTTCAAACTATTCAACGCCTTACCCGTATGTTTGGTTTGAAATTGAGATATGGGATTTTTATTTAATTTAATTAAGCTCACTAATCTTTCCTGTCACGCGAGAATATGTTTGCGGTATTTTAGCCGAGTGACGGACCGATGTGCGTGGGAATTGATAGCTGGCTGGCAATGTATTTATTTCAATGACTGACTTCCCCTAGCTATAAGAGGGTCACAGGAAGTGATCGCCCTCGCATGAGGTCAGGTGTAATTTCGGGCATTTTAGGAACAGATTCTGACTGCTGTCTGCATCCGTGAGAGTTATTTGTTTGTTACTACAAATATACTCATCACGTTTCATACTATAACTGTGTGTTTGTGTTCGTACGTATGTGTGTGCGTCTGTGTGTTACTGTTCTTATTTAAATGTGTGTGTGTGTGTGTGCGTGCGTTTGTGTGTGTGCGTGCGTGCACGCATGCGTGCGTTTGTGCGTGTGTCTGTTCATGCAGTGTGTGTGTGTGTGTGTGTGTGTGTGTGTGTGTGTGTGTGTGTGTGTGTGTGTGTGTGTGTGTGTGTGTGTGTGTGTGTGTGTGTGTGTGTGTGTGCTTTTGTTTAACCCTTTCATGCCAAAACCAGCCTCTGTAGTGGTCTTGAGGAATGTCAGTTTGGAGACCAAAAGAATTTACAACTGGAATATTTTCAAAAACATTTCTCTTGGCGTGCAAATAGACATTAAATAAGCAAATATTTTGATTTTCTTGACTATATTTAGTCATTAAATGTTAAGTGTGTAGTAAATCCATGCATGCATGTTCTAAATTGGTGCTGAATACACTGATGTTTAAATCTAGCCATAATTGTCTGAGTATACAGTATGCATTGCTTAGCTGGGAGTTCTTAATCATTAATTCACACAAGCACGTATGCACGCACATACGAACGCACACACATATACACACACCAGAAATGACATATTTCTTTAAAGTAATTTGACTACGAAATGTTGCTGCCTCTGTCAGCAACAGTTTCCAGTCAAATTATTTTCAAAATATTCAGCAGTTTCCCGGTGTGGGTATTTTGAAATTGTAACACTTGAATTCCAAGAGTTGAAAGGGTTAATACTAGGTTCATATGTAGTGTTATGTCTCAATAGGAAGTGTCCTCTAAAATAGGGAAATTTAGCTGTGTCACGTTTCGTAAATTCTTAATGGATTAAAACAAGATTTGTCAGAAATGTTCATTTCGTATGCTTAAATAATTCGACAATGGTGTCAGGGATGGCTGCCCCCATTGATTAATGGTACTCTTCCTGTTGGTGAATCATGTCAATAGTCTTGCATTTCCCCATCCAAACATTTAACTGGGACCTCACCATTGCCCCTTTGGCAAAGGTCAGTGTTGTGACACTTGAACTATTGATCAATAGTGTCAGTGATCAATGGTACTTTTCCCGTTGGTGAATAATGTCAATGACACCAATATTCTTGCATTTCTTCTTCAAAATTATTTAGTGTGACCATTGTCCTGTTGGTAAATGTCATATGCTGTAGCAATAATGTCATGGATGGCTGCCTAATTAGTCAATGGTACTTTTCCCATTGGTCAATAGTGTCAAGGACAGAAATGTTTTTGTACTACCAGCATAAATGTTTGCTTCGGACCATTGCTCCATTGGTAATAAAATGACATCTGTTTGTACATCTGAACTATTTTGATAATAGTGTCAGGGATGGCTGGTCCATTGATTATTGGTACTTTTGCTGTTGGTCAATAATGTCAAGGTTGGCAATATTCTTGCGTCTCTAATAGTGTTGTTCCGATTAATCGATTTGATCGATGATTGATTGGTTTGCATGTTCAACCAACTGATCGATCATGATTTCAGAAATCGATTTTGGTTGTTTATAAATAGATTTTATTAATATATTTTAACTGGTCAAGCTAGAAAGCGAAAACTCTTTGGAAAAGAATTTAAATTTAATTGTTATAACTATATAGTATTAATCCTTAGTCTAAGACATTAATTCTTTCAGCACTAAAATAGTATGTTAATTTCAAAGCAACCATACCAATAACATGTTGGATATTTTGAAACTAATTTGACTGGAAGCTGTTGCTGCCTAAGGCAGCAACGGCTTCCAGTCAAATTAGTTTCAAAATATTCAACAAATTATTTCTTAAATTACTAAGAATCTGTCACACCTGCTACTTGGTTTGAAAGGGGTAATTATCCTTGAACATGCTATATAATTACTGCGTTCAAAAAAGGTTAAAAATGAGAACCTGTTGTGATCAATCATTAATTGATCATCAGTTAGTCTATAAAACCAATCGTCGATCACAAAAATAGTACCAATTCCCAACACTAGGAGGCTCTAAGTTGACAGAACTTGTTCCCAATCCCACTGTACATATATGTTACAATAAAATTTGTTGAAAAAGTCTGCTTGTGACCATTTCCCCATTCGTAAATGGCATTTGTTATGTGTACCCCACGAGCCAATGGAGAGTTCTCTGGTGGTCAGTAGTGTCAGGCATTAATTAATGTAAACATGTTTATAGTTACTTATCAGCTAGGCGAGCACCATGACCCTTGGGCAATTTATTTAAAACTTTTTAACACTAACCATCAAAATTGTTTAAGAAAATATAATTTCTAGAAAACATCCATTTACAGGTTAAGATAAGAATATTTTTGAAAATTAATCACTAGAATGACTGGCTCGGTTATCGAGCCAGTCATTCCAGTGAAAAGTTTTCAAATATATTCCTACTTTGCTTTGCAAATGGGCATTTCGCAATCCTTTTCTTTTTCAGATAATCAACCTGATTTTGAGCGCCCGGAAATTATATCTGACCTTCTTGCTACTCGGCAGCACCAGCATGGTAGTAAACAGTCACGCGGTACAAAGTTTAAAGAGTCGTCAGGTCTGGGGGCTAAACCAAAACACTACAGGAACATTAAGGTTAATGCGGATGATGACAAGCGATCCATTCATAATGAACCTGTATTGGGCGAGAAGAAATCCACTTACCACAAAACGGACAACCGAAAAAGGTACTCCGAAAATTACCGAGATAGACGATTTAGTCATTGGCCTATTTTAACTGATTAATGGTCAAATTTTGTCAATAAAATTTTAATTTTGTCATTAAAAATGCCCATTTGCAGGCTAAGAAGAGTTGTTTTTTTTTAATCTACCACTGGCATGACTGACTTGGTTATTTAGCCAGGGATTCCAGTGGTAAAATTTAAGAATTAGTGTTTTGGCCTGCAAACTCAAAATGACTGCAGAGACTGATTTTTGGCAGCTTGACTAGTAAATGGTTAATGAAGCATAAAAAATGGTACCTATCGACAGGTGGTCTCATAATACAAGACCTTTGCCATATATTCCTTTTGGATATTTTTTTTTGAGACCAAAATGTATTCTTTGAAACAGATGGTCTTATGACCGTGATGGATATAGGCTTATGACCACCTGTTTTGACCCTTTAATGGTCATACAGGCCAAAATCGGCCCCTGTTATCGTCTTGTGGAATGTCCATTTACAGACCAAGAGAATACAATTTTTGAAAATTTACCACTGGAATCACTGGCTCGATAACTGAGCCAGTCATTCCAGTGATAAGTTTTCAAAAATGTTATTCTCTTGGCTTGTAAATGGACATTCAATAGGCAGATATTTAAATTATGTTGACCAAATTTGACCATTAAAGGGTTAAAGAAGAAGCATATTCTTGACATCAAAACTCGGTGTTGATTCCTGAGCAAGCGACGATTCAGTGATGTCAGACTTTCATGTCGTCGTGAATATTTCCCAGCATCGGTACACTCAACCAGAAACAGAATGAGGGTGTTGCAGTCGGGTTGGTGTGAGGGTGTATGCGAGCGAGGGAGGGAGGGAGGGTGGGCGGGCGGGCGAGCGAGCAATGTCTCGGAAATTAAAGATCCGATTTTGCCCAAATTTTATCATAAGAAAGGGTGTTATTGTAGTCTATGATTTGCAGATTTTGGTGCTGATCCAGATTTAAAGACCTGAATCGGGATCAGATCATATTCTGAATCTGTGGATATCCTGGAAACTATTGATCTGATTTGGCTTAACCATTGAATTTATTCAAGAAAATTTCAATTTTCTCATAGAAAATGTCGATTTGCGGACCAAGACTATTCTTGGTGTACAAATGGACATTTCCCAAGACCACTGCAGAAGCCATTTTTGGCTGATATGAGTGTTAAAATTACAAGAAAGTTTGTTACCATAAATTAAGATTTCCGTCCTTTCTCGTACATGTCTTTCCATTGACACCTACACAAAGCTGTTATAATGGAAGCAAGTATTTGACTGGCTTGTTTTGGAATGGAAATATGATCCATCAACAGGTTTAATGGTCAAAATCATTCAAGAAAATGTTTTGTTTATTGAATACACATTTGCAGGTCAAGGTATGACTATTTTTTTTTAATTTACCACTGGCATGACTCGGTCATTGCAGTAGTAAATTGGAATAAATAGTCTTCTCTTGGCCTGCAAAAGGACATTTTCTATGAGAAAATTTAAATTTTCTTGACTACCGGTCAAGAGCAGTAGTTGACTGACATCATTTATGAAGTTTCGAGAACTTAGCGCAAACATCAAAAGTGTGCAAGCACGGGACTCGGTAGAGAGTTGAAGGTTTAATTCAACATACGGTATGAATATTTTATGCAGGACACCTTGTTTATATTTTCAGGGTTGAAGGTCCTTTAGATGCAGAGTTAAAGGCTACTGTAGCTAAGTTTGTTGCAGATGCTGGGACAAAGACATATGAATTCCCAACATCTCTATCAGCCAGAGAGAGGGCCCTTGTTCATGAGGTAACTCTATCTAAAGGTTAACATCATATACACCGTACTAACATACGCCTACTCACATCGCCTGTACTTGAAGACCTGTGATCTCTTGATACGTGAAGTAACATTACGCTAGTGGGCTTGAGTGGAGGCAGCCAATCAGATTTCTGCCTGCCTGAATCTAGCTATCGAGCTAAAAATAGAGTCGTGGCTTCATGCCAATATCGATGGCGAGCTTGCGAGACATGAATGTCAAGCGATGTGATTGGGCGTATATAAGTAGGATGATAATAACCAGGCAATTTTATTGAGCAGTAGTTGACTGACATCATTTATGAAGTTTCGTGAACATCAAAAGTGTGCAAGCACGGGACGCGATTTCGAGAGCGTAGTGAGAGAGCGGGACTGTGTGATAGGACGATGCGTGATATAGGAAAGAATAGAGGTAATATTTTGTTAACAAGTTGCTAAAAGCTGTTGCTACCAGGCAACCTGTGAGTGAGTAATGTACAGAGTAGAGGCAACAATTGCCCCTGTTTCCACCGATAGTGAGATAATCCACCATTCAGGCACAAACCCTATTCTAACCACTACACTAAATTGATACGTCGCCACCGTCTGTAAAAGTCGCCCAGCAAAGATAGTCCATATTTGGCCATGTTCTAAGGATGCCAGAAGAGACACCAGCACAGGGAGCCTTGGAATTCGCCATACTCGGAGCCAGCAAATACAAAGCCAGCAGAGGACGTCATTGCATAAATCTGCTAAGCATGCTACCAGGTAACCTCAACACACTCAAATCAAGAATGGGCCTGAGGAAGCTAAGGACTTCGGCTGAGGACAGGACACAGTGGGCAAAGGTGAAGAAGGACTGATTGCATCTGTAGGGTGTTTCCACTACTACAGCCACAGAATACAGTAATAACTAAGTTGACGACTTATGATCTTGAGGAAAGTCTACCTTTATATGTAATGGAGTGATCCAAGCTGTCACTCAAGTTTTTGACCACTTAACCCTTTAATTAAAGGGATGCTAATCTCATCTCATCTCAAATGTTGTACTACTGCACCGATAGAATATGGTTTATAGATTCCATATCATTCATATCCTGTCACATTCCCTGATCTGTATCGCAATTATCTGTTTTGTAATATCGAGTAAATGTTGAACAGTGATCAACACCATTTTGTCTCCTCAACCTATTGTGTGTGATGTCATGTAAGCTCCAATGCATCACATTCTTTATTATTTAATACTCATCCCATTGAATATTTTGAAACTAATTTGACTGGAAGTTGTTGCAACAACTTCCAATCAAATTGGTTTCAAAATATTCAACAGCTTACCTGTAGGATTGCTTTTATACCACATTGGCAAACCATAGCTGGAGCCTCTATGATTGAGCATATATATAGTATAGAGGCAGACACACTAGGGTTTTTCTGATTGGTTGAAAAGTAAATCATGACAGCCATCATATGGTGTAGAAATGTACCAACATTTAACTACTAAATCCTGAATATCGTTCCTTAGCAGCGTGATAAAAAGCTTAAAATTACCTGGATAGTTTATGACCGGCGTGTTAGATCACCTGAATAGCTATCAAGAGATGGGATTAGTTATCCTTTAACAAATTTGTTCACAAAAATCTAAGTGTTTCCTTATTGAATGTCCACTTGCAGGTCAAGTGAAGACTATTTTTTAAAATTTTACCACTAGAATGATTGGCTCGGTTAACGAGTCAGTCATTCCAGTGGTAAATCTTCAAAAATAGTCTTCTCTTGCCCTGCAAATAAACATTCCTTAAGACCACTGCAGAGGCCAGATTTGGCTTGAAAGGCTTAAACAAATACATCACTTGTGTTTCCATGCCATCCCTCAGTCGAAGTCTGTCACTAAAGTGTATGAACTTCGTGCCTTTGATGAATATACAAGTTAATAAACATTCCGTTAAATATTTTCGCACTAATTTGAATTGGAGCTGTTGCTGCCATAGACAGTAACACCCCCGCAGTTAAATTGGTTTCAAGATATTCATCAGCTTACCTCTATAGTTACTTTGAAATTTAGATTATGTGAATTCAGGTTTCAAATTGATTCCAATATGCATAAAAAAAGTGGGAGGAGCTAAGCTAGAAAGGGGAGGGGCATAGATTGAAATGGATCTCTCTATTTGTGTTCCGGACTGGAGTTGTCATTATATACTCGTATGTTGCTTAACATTTACTTCTCTTTGTTAAATGGTTGTATATCGATATCTAACCCGTTAATTGTCAAGATTGATAAGAAAATTAAAATTATTACTTAAAGATTGTTTATTTGCAGGCCAAGAGAAGACTTGTTTAAAATTTAACATTGTAAAGACTGGCTCGGTTAATGTCATTTCAGTAGCAAATTTTCAAAAATATTCTTGATCAACAAATGGGCATTATTACGACTATTGCCGAGGACAGTCTTGATCAACAAATGGTCATTATTACGACTATTGCCGAGGACAGTCTTGATCAACAAATGGTCATTATTACGACTATTGCCGAGGACAGTCTTGATCAACAAATGGTCATTATTACGACTATTGCCGAGGACAGTCTTGATCAACAAATGGTCATTATTACGACTATTGCCGAGGACAGTCTTGATCAACAAATGGTCATTATTACGACTATTGCCGAGGACAGTCTTGATCAACAAATGGGCATTATTACGACTATTGCCGAGGACAGTTTTGATCAACAAATGGTCATTATTACGACTATTGCCGAGGACAGTTTTGATCAACAAATGGTCATTATTACGACTATTGCCGAGGACAGTCTTGATCAACAAATGGGCATTATTACGACTATTGCCGAGGACAGTCTTGATCAACAAATGGTCATTATTACGACTATTGCCGAGGACAGTCTTGATCAACAAATGGGCATTATTACGACTATTGCCGAGGACAGTCTTGATCAACAAATGGTCATTATTACGACTATTGCCGAGGACAGTTTTGGCCGGCTTGGCCATTAACTCTTTAGCAGCCAAAATTGGCCTCCATTGAGGTATTGATGAATATTCAATTGCAGGTCGATTTTTTTTTTTAATTTACCATTGGAATGACTGGCTATCTGGAAATTTACCACTGAAATGAGTGGTTAGATAATTGAGTCAGTCATTCCTGTGGTAAATTTTCAAAAATAGTCCTCTTGGCCTGCAAATCGAGTCATTGAGCAAAAATCTGAGTTTTCTTAGACCTATCATGACAATTAAGGTGTTAAATCTCCTGTATTTCTTCACCTGCTTCTGTTTCAGGCTGCTGAAGAACTCGGCTTGTTTCATGGCAGTCAAGGAGAGGGTGACAAGAGGTTCATCATATTACAGCAAAACAAACATAAACCAAAGTCTGCACAGAATGTTGGTGCACCTTCTTTACCGGCGTCTATGGAAATACAGACCGAGTTATCAAACGACAGAAATCGTACAACTGAGATCTTGGATAATAAGATTAAGTCCTCTGATAAAGTTGATGATGATGATGTTGATTATGACGGAGAAGATAGTGAATATGACAATGTTGATCGTGATAGTCACGATATTGTTGATGACAAAGAGGGGTGTGAAGATAATGATGATAGTGTAGTTGTGAAAGATGAAAAGTCTAAACTGTTAAGAATAGAGGCTGTAACCAAGCCTGAAATCATGAGAACTTGTGAGTTATGCGGAAGAAAGGTCATCGTGACAAACTTACTCTTGCATGATCTCCATTGTAAAGGTCAACAACGCGCCAGTAATACCGAGTCGAAGCAAAATACAGGTAATCAGTCGGCAAAGTCACGAAAGAAGCGAAATAAGAAATCAGTAAATATAACCATAGGTGGGAATAGCCTTGTGAACGCAAACACGGCACTCGAGAAAGCGGATCCAGATGATTTTGATGCCATAATTGCTGCAGCGAATAAAGATAATAAAAAGTGCGTGTTTAAAAAATGTAAAATCTTCTCATTAACTGTCGGACTGATGTGTCAGTTTTGTAATCTCCGTTTTTGTATGTCACATTTTATGCCAGAAACACATGGGTGTGGCGAGGCGGTGAAGGTTCACGCTCGGCGAGTGTTTATCCAGGAGGGAATTTTGCATAGAGGTACTGGTGTACCGAATAGGAAACCTAGTGCTGAGAAACGTGCTGTGCTTCAAAGACAGCTTGATAAGAAACTCAATGATTTATCTCAAAAACGGAAGTCAATCAAAGAGGGTAAAAAGTAAAACCGATTCTACAAATTAATTGTTTAACTCTAAACCCTCGAATCTGCTCAAGAGAATTGTAATCCTATAGAAATTGTTCATTTGCAGACCAAGAGAAGACTCTTTTTGAAAACTCACCACTGGAATGACTGGCTCAGTTAACGAGCCAGTCATTCCAGTGGTAAATTTTCAAAAATAGTCTTCTCTTGGTCTGCAAATTTGGACGAGATGCGTGTTAATTGTTTAATGTTTTACAGCTTACCTTTGCCAGTCTGTAGGTTGATTAACTATGGGCATCTTGCGTTGAAGTTTTTCTCCAAAGCAATCGGATTTGCATGAAGCTTGATACATAAATACATTATGAGAATAATGTGCTTGGGATTGCATCATGGCATAATCTCTTCATATTTGCCACTGTTATTCCCCCTCCTCCTCCCCCGTAAAATAATGACGTGTTTGACAGACCAATGTTGATGTGCGATCATAGTAACTGTTGTACATGATAAGTCGTGATACGATATATCTGTTGCGTTTGTATAAAATTCCTCCATGCTCACAGGAATAAGATTTTCATCAAAACAATTTGTTGAATAGAAGTTCTAGTGTCTCCCAAGATAGGATCCTTCTAGCCAAATTCGTTTGAAATCTGTTAAGCAGCTAAGCCTCGCATTGACAATTTCCAGTAAATCTTTCATAAAATCAAGCAAAATTCTGAATATAAGTTCCGGTGCAGGCTACCGCCATAGCAACCTTCCAGCTAAATCTGGTTGAAATCCACCAAGCGGTTAAGATGTTTTGACAATTTCTGGTAAATTGTTCATAAAATCTAAAATTGGTTGAATAGAAGGTCTAGAGTCTACCAAGATAGGATTCTTCTAGCTAAATTCGGTTGAAATCTGTCAAACAGCTAAGCTTCGTGTTGACAATTTCCAGTAGATCTTTCATAAAATTTGACCAATAAAAATTCTGAATAGATATTCTGGAGCATAGCGTGATAGGGTCCTTCTAGCCAAGTATGGCTGAAATTCACCAGGAAATTAACCCTTTATTGGTAAAATTTTGTTCAAAAAATTTACTTTTTTTCTTATTGAATGTTCATTTACAGGCCAAGAGAATAGAATTTTTTGAAAATTTATCACTAGAATGACTGGCTCGGTTATCGAGCCAGTCATTCCAGTGGTAAATTATCAAAAGTTGTATTTTCTTGGACATTCCTCAAGAACATAACAGAGGAAGGTTTTGGCCGGTATGACCGTTAACATGTTAAGCAGCCGATATGTTTTTATCACTTTTCAGTAAATGTTTTATAACAGATTTTTACACCAAAAATGTACCAATCAAATTTCTGAATAGAAGATCTAGAGCCTACCACTATAGGATCCCTCCAGGCAAATTTAGTTGACATCCGTTAAGAAGCTAAGAAGATATATTTTGACATTTTTTTGGTAGTTTTTTTTTTACAAAATCTAAGATTTTCACCAAAAAAATTGACCAATCAATAATTTGAATAGCAGTTCTAGAGCCTACCTCCTGCTAAAAATATTTTACTTTGTCATTGTCATAGCTGACATGAAGTATCGCGATACGTATCGCATCGTGACAGGAGTATCGTGATGCATATCGTATCATTGCTTAGTGTATCGTTGCACGCCTAACACTGAACCACCTCTGCCATCACCATTCAGTAGTACACTGAACCACCTCTGCCATCACCATTCAGTAGTACTACACTGAACCACCTCTGCCATCACCATTCAGTAGTACTACACTGAACCACCTCTGCCATCACCATTCAGTAGTACTACACTGAACCACCTCTGCCATCACCATTCAGTAGTATTACACTGAACCACCTCTGCCATCACCATTCAATACTACACTGAACCACCGCTGCCATCACCATTCAGTAGTACACTGAACCACCTCTGCCATCACCATTCAGTAGTACTACACTGAACCACCTCTGCCATCAGCATTCAGTAGTATTACACTGAACCACCTCTGCCATCACCATTCAGTAGTATCACACTGAACCACCTCTGCTATCACCATTCAATACTGCACTGAACCACCTCTGCCATCAGCATTCAGTAGTATTACACTGAACCACCTCTGCCATCGCCATTCAGTACAACACTGAACCACCTCTGCCATCACCATTCAGTAGTACACTGAACCACCTCTGCCATCACCATTCAGTAGTACTACACTGAACCACCTCTGCCATCACCATTCAGTAGTACACTGAACCACCTCTGCCATCACCATTCTACACTGAATCACCTTTGCCATCAGCATTCAGTACTACACTGAACCACCTCTGCCATCACCATTCAGTAGTACTACACTGAACCACCTTTGCCATCACCATTCAGTAGTACTACACTGAACCATCTCTGCCATCACCATTCAGTAGTACTACACTGAGCCACCTCTGCCATCACCATTCAGTAGTACTACACTGAGCCACCTTTGCAACCACCTCTGCCATCACCATTCAGTACTACACTGAACCACCTTTGCCATCACCATTCAGTAGTACTACACTGAACCACCTCTGCCATCACCATTCAGTAGTACTACACTGAGCCACCTTTGCAACCACCTCTGCCATCACCATTCAGTAGTACTACGCTGAGCCACCTCTGCCATCACCATTCAGTACGACACTGAACCACCTTTGCCATCACCATTCAGTAGTACTACACTGAACCACCTCTGCCATCACCATTCAGTAGTACTACACTGAGCCACGTTTGCAACCACCTCTGCCATCACCATTCAGTACTACACTGAACCACCTTTGCCATCACCATTCAGTAGTACTACACTGAACCACCTTTGCCATCACCATTCAGTAGTACTACACTGAACCATCTCTGCCATCACCATTCAGTAGTACTACACTGAGCCACCTTTGCAACCACCTCTGCCATCACCATTCAGTAGTACTACACTGAGCCACCTTTGCAACCACCTCTGCCATCACCATTCAGTACTACAATGAACCACCTTTGCCATCACCATTCAGTAGTACTACACTGAACCACCTCTGCCATCACCATTCAGTAGTACTACACTGAGCCACCTTTGCAACCACCTCTGCCATCACCATTCAGTACTACACTGAACCACCTTTGCCATCACCATTCAGTAGTACTACACTGAACCACCTTTGCCATCACCATTCAGTAGTACTACACTGAACCATCTCTGCCATCACCATTCAGTAGTACTACACTGAGCCACCTTTGCAACCACCTCTGCCATCACCATTCAGTAGTACTACACTGAACCACCTTTGCCATCACCATTCAGTAGTACTACACTGAACCATCTCTGCCATCACCATTCAGTAGTACTACACTGAGCCACCTTTGCAACCACCTCTGCCATCACCATTCAGTACTACACTGAACCACCTTTGCCATCACCATTCAGTAGTACTACACTGAACCACCTCTGCCATCACCATTCAGTAGTACTACACTGAGCCACCTTTGCAACCACCTCTGCCATCACCATTCAGTAGTACTACGCTGAGCCACCTCTGCCATCACCATTCAGTACGACACTGAACCACCTTTGCCATCACCATTCAGTAGTACTACACTGAACCACCTTTGCCATCACCATTCAGTAGTACTACACTGAACCACCTCTGCCATCACCATTCAGTACTACACTGAACCACCTCTGCCATCACCATTCAGTAGTACTACACTGAGCCACCTTTGCAACCACCTCTGCCATCACCATTCAGTACTACACTGAACCACCTTTGTCATCACCATTCAGTGGTACTACACTGAACTACCTTTGCCATCACCATTCAGTACTACACTGAACCACCTCTGCCATCACCATTCAGTAGTACTACACTGAACCACCTTTGCCATCACCATTCAGTAATACTACACTGAACCATCTCTGCCATCACCATTCAGTAGTATCACACTGAACCACCTCTGCTATCACCATTCAATACTACACTGAACCACCTCTGCCATCAGCATTCAGTAGTATTACACTGAACCACCTCTGCCATCGCCATTCAGTACAACACTGAACCACCTCTGCCATCACCATTCAGTACTACACTGAACCACCTTTGCCATCACCATTCAGTAGTACTACACTGAACCACCTCTGCCATCACCATTCAGTAGTACTACACTGAGCCACCTTTGCAACCACCTCTGCCATCACCATTCAGTAGTACTACGCTGAGCCACCTCTCCCATCACCATTCAGTACGACACTGAACCACCTTTGCCATCACCATTCAGTAGTACTACACTGAACCACCTCTGCCATCACCATTCAGTAGTACTACACTGAGCCACCTTTGCAACCACCTCTGCCATCACCATTCAGTAGTACTACGCTGAGCCACCTCTGCCATCACCATTCAGTACGACACTGAACCACCTTTGCCATCACCATTCAGTAGTACTACACTGAACCATCTCTGCCATCACCATTCAGTAGTACTACACTGAGCCACCTCTGCCATCACCATTCAGTAGTACTACACTGAGCCACCTTTGCAACCACCTCTGCCATCACCATTCAGTACTACACTGAACCACCTTTGCCATCACCATTCAGTAGTACTACACTGAACCACCTCTGCCATCACCATTCAGTAGTACTACACTGAGCCACCTTTGCAACCACCTCTGCCATCACCATTCAGTAGTACTACGCTGAGCCACCTCTGCCATCACCATTCAGTACGACACTGAACCACCTTTGCCATCACCATTCAGTAGTACTACACTGAACCACCTCTGCCATCACCATTCAGTAGTACTACACTGAGCCACCTTTGCAACCACATCTGCCATCACCATTCAGTACTACACTGAACCACCTTTGCCATCACCATTCAGTAGTACTACACTGAACCACCGTTGCTATCACCATTCAGTAGTACTACACTGAACCATCTCTGCCATCACCATTCAGTAGTACTACATTGAGCCACCTTTGCAACCACCTCTGCCATCACCATTCAGTAGTACTACACTGAGCCACCTTTGCAACCACCTCTGCCATCACCATTCAGTACTACACTGAACCACCTTTGCCATCAGCATTCAGTAGTACTACACTGAACCACCTCTGCCATCAGCATTCAGTAGTATTACACTGAACCACCTCTGCCATCACCATTCAGTAGTACTACACTGAACCACCTCTGCCATCACCATTCAGTAGTACTACACTGAACCACCTCTGCCATCACCATTCAGTAGTACTACACTGAACCACCTCTGCCATCACCATTCAATACTACACTGAACCACCGCTGCCATCACCATTCAGTAGTACACTGAACCACCTCTGCCATCACCATTCAGTAGTACTACACTGAACCACCACTGCCATCAGCATTCAGTAGTACTACACTGAGCCACCTTTGCAACCACCTCTGCCATCACCATTCAGTAGTACTACGCTGAGCCACCTCTGCCATCACCATTCAGTACGACACTGAACCACCTTTGCCATCACCATTCAGTAGTACTACACTGAACCACCTCTGCCATCACCATTCAGTACTACACTGAACCACCTTTGCCATCACCATTCAGTAGTTTCTACACTGAACCACCTCTGCCATCACCATTCAGTAGTACTACACTGAGCCACCTTTGCAACCACCTCTGCCATCACCATTCAGTAGTACTACGCTGAGCCACCTTTGCCATCACCATTCAGTACGACACTGAACCACCTTTGCCATCACCATTCAGTAGTACTACACTGAACCACCTCTGCCATCACCATTCAGTACTACACTGAACCACCTTTGCCATCACCATTCAGTAGTACTACACTGAACCACCTCTGCCATCACCATTCAGTAGTACTACACTGAGCCACCTTTGCAACCACCTCTGCCATCACCATTCAGTACTACACTGAACCACCTTTGCCATCACCATTCAGTAGTACTACACTGAACTACCTTTGCCATCACCATTCAGTACTACACTGAGCCACCTCTGCCATCACCATTCAGTAGTACTACACTGAACCACCTTTGCCATCACCATTCAGTAGTACTACACTGAACCATCTCTGCCATCACCATTCAGTAGTACTACACTAAGCCACCTTTGCAACCACCTCTGCCATCACCATTCAGTAGTACTACACTGAGCCACCTTTGCAACCACCTCTGCCATCACCATTCAGTACTACACTGAACCACCTTTGCCATCACCATTCAGTAGTACTACACTGAACCACCTCTGCCATCACCATTCAGTAGTACTACACCGAGCCACCTTTGCAACCACCTCTGCCATCACCATTCAGTAGTACTACGCTGAGCCACCTCTGCCATCACCATTCAGTACGACACTGAACCACCTTTGCCATCACCATTCAGTAGTATTACACTGAACCACCTCTGCCACCACCATTCAGTACTACACTGAACCACCTTTGCCATCACCATTCAGTAGTACTACACTGAACCACCTCTGCCATCACCATTCAGTAGTACACTGAACCACCTCTGCCATCACCATTCAGTAGTACTACACTGAACCACCTCTGCCATCACCATTCAGTAGTACACTGAACCACCTCTGCCATCACCATTCTACACTGAATCACCTTTGCCATCAGCATTCAGTACTACACTGAACCACCTCTGCCATCACCATTCAGTAGTACTACACTGAACCACCTTTGCCATCACCATTCAGTAGTACTACACTGAACCATCTCTGCCATCACCATTCAGTAGTACTACACTGAGCCACCTCTGCCATCACCATTCAGTAGTACTACACTGAGCCACCTTTGCAACCACCTCTGCCATCACCATTCAGTACTACACTGAACCACCTTTGCCATCACCATTCAGTAGTACTACACTGAACCACCTCTGCCATCACCATTCAGTAGTACTACACTGAGCCACCTTTGCAACCACCTCTGCCATCACCATTCAGTAGTACTACGCTGAGCCACCTCTGCCATCACCATTCAGTACGACACTGAACCACCTTTGCCATCACCATTCAGTAGTACTACACTGAACCACCTCTGCCATCACCATTCAGTAGTACTACACTGAGCCACGTTTGCAACCACCTCTGCCATCACCATTCAGTACTACACTGAACCACCTTTGCCATCACCATTCAGTAGTACTACACTGAACCACCTTTGCCATCACCATTCAGTAGTACTACACTGAACCATCTCTGCCATCACCATTCAGTAGTACTACACTGAGCCACCTTTGCAACCACCTCTGCCATCACCATTCAGTAGTACTACACTGAGCCACCTTTGCAACCACCTCTGCCATCACCATTCAGTACTACAATGAACCACCTTTGCCATCACCATTCAGTAGTACTACACTGAACCACCTCTGCCATCACCATTCAGTAGTACTACACTGAGCCACCTTTGCAACCACCTCTGCCATCACCATTCAGTACTACACTGAACCACCTTTGCCATCACCATTCAGTAGTACTACACTGAACCACCTTTGCCATCACCATTCAGTAGTACTACACTGAACCATCTCTGCCATCACCATTCAGTAGTACTACACTGAGCCACCTTTGCAACCACCTCTGCCATCACCATTCAGTAGTACTACACTGAACCACCTTTGCCATCACCATTCAGTAGTACTACACTGAACCATCTCTGCCATCACCATTCAGTAGTACTACACTGAGCCACCTTTGCAACCACCTCTGCCATCACCATTCAGTACTACACTGAACCACCTTTGCCATCACCATTCAGTAGTACTACACTGAACCACCTCTGCCATCACCATTCAGTAGTACTACACTGAGCCACCTTTGCAACCACCTCTGCCATCACCATTCAGTAGTACTACGCTGAGCCACCTCTGCCATCACCATTCAGTACGACACTGAACCACCTTTGCCATCACCATTCAGTAGTACTACACTGAACCACCTTTGCCATCACCATTCAGTAGTACTACACTGAACCACCTCTGCCATCACCATTCAGTACTACACTGAACCACCTCTGCCATCACCATTCAGTAGTACTACACTGAGCCACCTTTGCAACCACCTCTGCCATCACCATTCAGTACTACACTGAACCACCTTTGTCATCACCATTCAGTGGTACTACACTGAACTACCTTTGCCATCACCATTCAGTACTACACTGAACCACCTCTGCCATCACCATTCAGTAGTACTACACTGAACCACCTTTGCCATCACCATTCAGTAATACTACACTGAACCATCTCTGCCATCACCATTCAGTAGTATCACACTGAACCACCTCTGCTATCACCATTCAATACTACACTGAACCACCTCTGCCATCAGCATTCAGTAGTATTACACTGAACCACCTCTGCCATCGCCATTCAGTACAACACTGAACCACCTCTGCCATCACCATTCAGTACTACACTGAACCACCTTTGCCATCACCATTCAGTAGTACTACACTGAACCACCTCTGCCATCACCATTCAGTAGTACTACACTGAGCCACCTTTGCAACCACCTCTGCCATCACCATTCAGTAGTACTACGCTGAGCCACCTCTCCCATCACCATTCAGTACGACACTGAACCACCTTTGCCATCACCATTCAGTAGTACTACACTGAACCACCTCTGCCATCACCATTCAGTAGTACTACACTGAGCCACCTTTGCAACCACCTCTGCCATCACCATTCAGTAGTACTACGCTGAGCCACCTCTGCCATCACCATTCAGTACGACACTGAACCACCTTTGCCATCACCATTCAGTAGTACTACACTGAACCATCTCTGCCATCACCATTCAGTAGTACTACACTGAGCCACCTCTGCCATCACCATTCAGTAGTACTACACTGAGCCACCTTTGCAACCACCTCTGCCATCACCATTCAGTACTACACTGAACCACCTTTGCCATCACCATTCAGTAGTACTACACTGAACCACCTCTGCCATCACCATTCAGTAGTACTACACTGAGCCACCTTTGCAACCACCTCTGCCATCACCATTCAGTAGTACTACGCTGAGCCACCTCTGCCATCACCATTCAGTACGACACTGAACCACCTTTGCCATCACCATTCAGTAGTACTACACTGAACCACCTCTGCCATCACCATTCAGTAGTACTACACTGAGCCACCTTTGCAACCACATCTGCCATCACCATTCAGTACTACACTGAACCACCTTTGCCATCACCATTCAGTAGTACTACACTGAACCACCGTTGCTATCACCATTCAGTAGTACTACACTGAACCATCTCTGCCATCACCATTCAGTAGTACTACATTGAGCCACCTTTGCAACCACCTCTGCCATCACCATTCAGTAGTACTACACTGAGCCACCTTTGCAACCACCTCTGCCATCACCATTCAGTACTACACTGAACCACCTTTGCCATCAGCATTCAGTAGTACTACACTGAACCACCTCTGCCATCAGCATTCAGTAGTATTACACTGAACCACCTCTGCCATCACCATTCAGTAGTACTACACTGAACCACCTCTGCCATCACCATTCAGTAGTACTACACTGAACCACCTCTGCCATCACCATTCAGTAGTACTACACTGAACCACCTCTGCCATCACCATTCAATACTACACTGAACCACCGCTGCCATCACCATTCAGTAGTACACTGAACCACCTCTGCCATCACCATTCAGTAGTACTACACTGAACCACCACTGCCATCAGCATTCAGTAGTACTACACTGAGCCACCTTTGCAACCACCTCTGCCATCACCATTCAGTAGTACTACGCTGAGCCACCTCTGCCATCACCATTCAGTACGACACTGAACCACCTTTGCCATCACCATTCAGTAGTACTACACTGAACCACCTCTGCCATCACCATTCAGTACTACACTGAACCACCTTTGCCATCACCATTCAGTAGTTTCTACACTGAACCACCTCTGCCATCACCATTCAGTAGTACTACACTGAGCCACCTTTGCAACCACCTCTGCCATCACCATTCAGTAGTACTACGCTGAGCCACCTTTGCCATCACCATTCAGTACGACACTGAACCACCTTTGCCATCACCATTCAGTAGTACTACACTGAACCACCTCTGCCATCACCATTCAGTACTACACTGAACCACCTTTGCCATCACCATTCAGTAGTACTACACTGAACCACCTCTGCCATCACCATTCAGTAGTACTACACTGAGCCACCTTTGCAACCACCTCTGCCATCACCATTCAGTACTACACTGAACCACCTTTGCCATCACCATTCAGTAGTACTACACTGAACTACCTTTGCCATCACCATTCAGTACTACACTGAGCCACCTCTGCCATCACCATTCAGTAGTACTACACTGAACCACCTTTGCCATCACCATTCAGTAGTACTACACTGAACCATCTCTGCCATCACCATTCAGTAGTACTACACTAAGCCACCTTTGCAACCACCTCTGCCATCACCATTCAGTAGTACTACACTGAGCCACCTTTGCAACCACCTCTGCCATCACCATTCAGTACTACACTGAACCACCTTTGCCATCACCATTCAGTAGTACTACACTGAACCACCTCTGCCATCACCATTCAGTAGTACTACACCGAGCCACCTTTGCAACCACCTCTGCCATCACCATTCAGTAGTACTACGCTGAGCCACCTCTGCCATCACCATTCAGTACGACACTGAACCACCTTTGCCATCACCATTCAGTAGTATTACACTGAACCACCTCTGCCACCACCATTCAGTACTACACTGAACCACCTTTGCCATCACCATTCAGTAGTACTACACTGAACCACCTCTGCCATCACCATTCAGTAGTACTACACTGAGCCACCTTTGCAACCACCTCTGCCATCACCATTCAGTAGTACTACGCTGAGCCACCTCTGCCATCACCATTCAGTACGACACTGAACCACCTTTGCCATCACCATTCAGTAGTACTACACTGAACCACCTCTGCCATCACCATTCAGTAGTACTACACTGAGCCACCTTTGCAACCACCTCTGCCATCACCATTCAGTAGTACTACGCTGAGCCACCTCTGCCATCACCATTCAGTACGACACTGAACCACCTTTGCCATCACCATTCAGTAGTACTACACTGAACCACCTCTGCCATCACCATTCAGTACTACACTGAACCACCTCTGCCATCACCATTCAGTAGTACTACACTGAGCCACCTTTGCAACCACCTCTGCCATCACCATTCAGTAGTACTACACTGAGCCACCTTTGCAACCACCTCTGCCATCACCATTCAGTACTACACTGAACCACCTTTGCCATCACCATTCAGTAGTACTACACTGAACCACCTCTGCATCACCATTCAGTAGTACTACACTGAGCCACCTTTGCAACCACCTCTGCCATCACCATTCAGTAGTACTACGCTGAGCCACCTCTGCCATCACCATTCAGTACGACACTGAACCACCTTTGCCATCACCATTCAGTAGGACTACACTGAATCACCTCTGCCATCACCATTCAGTAGTACTACACTGAGCCACCTTTGCAACCACCTCTGCCATCACCATTCAGTAGTACTACGCTGAGCCACCTCTGCCATCACCATTCAGTACGACACTGAACCACCTTTGCCATCACCATTCAGTAGTACTACACTGAACCACCTCTGCCATCACCATTCAGTACTACACTGAACCACCTCTGCCATCACCATTCAGTAGTACTACACTGAGCCACCTTTGCAACCACCTCTGCCATCACCATTCAGTAGTACTACACTGAGCCACCTTTGCAACCACCTCTGCCATCACCATTCAGTACTACACTGAACCACCTTTGCCATCACCATTCAGTAGTACTACACTGAACCACCTCTGCCATCACCATTCAGTAGTACTACACTGAGCCACCTTTGCAACCACCTCTGCCATCACCATTCAGTAGTACTACGCTGAGCCACCTCTGCCATCACCATTCAGTACGACACTGAACCACCTTTGCCATCACCATTCAGTAGTACTACACTGAACCACCTCTGCCATCACCATTCAGTAGTACTACACTGAGCCACCTTTGCCACCACCTCTGCCATCACCATTCAGTACTACACTGAACCGCCTTTGCCATCACCATTCAGTAGTACTACACTGAACCACCTCTGCCATCACCATTCAGTAGTACTACACTGAGCCACCTTTGCAACCACCTCTGCCATCACCATTCAGTACGACACTGAACCACCTTTGCCATCACCATTCAGTAGTACTACACTGAACCACCTCTGCCATCACCATTCAGTAGTACTACACTGAACCAGTGCTCCAGATAAGATGCGTATAAGTGTACTGTACGCATAGAAATCATCCATGTATGCATACATTTAAATATTCATGCATACCATGTACGCCTCATGTAAATACTGTACGCATCAGTGTATTAAATGGCCCGTACCGGCCTGTTGCCATTATCAAATATAGCCTACTTAATTACACGAAGGGGAATCAACACACTAATCACATACCGATAAGCACTCGTAAAAGCCGTGCCTATCCTACCATCACTAAATGGTATGATCTTCATCTCCACAAGAGGCTATTCTTTTCTTTATTACAAGACCTTTGCGGTACATATGTGCACCTATAGGAGTGTCAGTGAAAAAAATTTAATGGACATTATTTTCGTACATATTGCCAAATGAGCTAACATATCACCGGAACTTAGTTGTTCAAGACATATTTTAGTTAGGATTACAGGCATAACTTTTACAGTAGCCGTCATAACCTCATAACCGTGAACAGTGATGAGTTCGCCCCCCCCCCCACCATAATCCACCGCACCATTATAATCCAAGTTTGTGGGTAGGCTAAAGCATTAAACTGTCAATAACAACTGCAAGTTCTCTTCAACTGGTTTAGTTTACCGGCAGATATTAAAAGATCTTTTCTTTTATTACAGTAAACAATTTATTAGCACTTCTAACCTGGGATTATATTTTTAGTAAGATACTTGCCAAGATTAAATTAACAATATTCTAATTGCAATAACCTGTCTTGTCAGCACTTCTATACCTTGGTCCCATCTTGATCAATTAGGAAGCAAAAAACTGGAATTTCCCTTCTAAATATAGAAATACTATGAAAATGTGGTGTCCATAACACTTTTCCTTCTATTTTATATATATCAATGATACATGTATATTATAGTTGGAGCTGTGCTAATTATTTTGAAAACAATTTGATTAACTTCTGTAAGTGATTAATTGCTGTCTGTAATTTCTTTCAGTCAAATTAACTTCTATGTTTACCGCCTTTAGAACAAATTTCAGAATTCAGTATGACAAGTATTATTATAGTAATAATATTTATTCATTTGCCAGTATGCCACAGAGATAGTCTTCAGAATGCTAGTGCATTTCTATAGACTAATCGTGCCCCACCATAAAGCAGCTAGATTTAAAATAAACACACTTGATATAAAAATATATTTTCATTCAGAATTAAAATCTGTTTGGCATGACTGACTAGTTAGTTGATCAATACCAACGAGTCCCAAACACCCTGCCCCAACCATGACATGTAACTGTAATGGCTAATTTTGAAAGTTTTCCGGCCTTAGGAAACAACACGGCGTACGGGTGGTGGGGGGTGACTAGTTTATCCCTTTAATGCTAGTCGCCAAAAAACGGCTTCTGCAATGGTCTTTGGAAATGTCCATTTGTAGACCAAGAAGACTATTTTTGGAAATTTACCACTGGAACGACTGGCTCGATAGTGAAGTCAGTCATTCCAGTGATAAATTTTCAAAAATAAGTTTCTCTTGGACATATTCTCCGAGAAAGTAGAAATTTTCTTGAACAAATTTGAGGATTAAAGGATGACACAGTGGTCACAAGAGAAAAAGGACTGATTGTAGCTGTAGGATATTTCTAATACTACAGCGGCAGAATACAGTAATCATTCATACATACTGTAGCATGATGATCTGACGGTATAATTACAATGCACTGATTGTTACACCTTCATATGGTAAGGATACCACACTATTTATTATGTGATGTATATATATATATATATATATATATATATATATATATATATATATATATATATATGTATATATATATATGTATATATACATATATATATATATATATATATATATATATATATATATATATATATATATATATATATGTGTATATATATATATTATATATATATATATATATATATTGTTGGGGAGGGGACGAGGATAATTGTTCAGTATTCAGTAACAACAAGTCTTGTACTACTCCTGAATTTGCCGTATGCGTCGGTTTAAAAATTAAGGAGTACCATACTCCCAACTGAAGAAAGTTATCTGGAGCACTGCACTGAACCACCTTTGCCATCACCATTCAGTACTACACCAGTGCCTCTGTGCACCCATTTACCCCTACAGTTCTACTCTCCATTCCAAAGCAACCATACTGGTAAGCTGTCGATTACTTTCAGTTATTTGACTGGAAGCTGTTGTTGCCTCACAACTTCCAGCCAAATTAGTTTCAAAATAACCAACAGAATATGTTGTTAGTAAGTATGAAGAGTGATAACTGGCTTTATATAGGGTTGAAATGGTTTATGTAATACTGTGCTTTGGTATATGTTATTCTTGTAAAATACTAAGGGCAATAATTCTATTCTTATCGTAACCTGTTTCTAATCTATGAAAATATTGATTGTATTTTGATGACTTGTGCAACCATATTGTTAAGCTGGTACCCGACTCCAATTGCTCATAATCACAATAGTGGAGCCGGTAGGGGCTACAGAGTCCATGGCGCTGATTGGCTAATTTTGATAAGCCGCATACGCGTAAGACCGAATATTTCTATTGGTTGTCAATCTTTAGCCTGGGGAAACCCAAAAACAAATGAGTGAAGTGTAAAATACCTATGTTTACATTTTAATCAGCTGATTATAAATACGGCAATAGACCTTACATCGCGTAAAACGCCAATTATTCAGTGTTTAGTCCATCTTATGAAATGCAAACAAACATTGTTTGGAACAATTTTGTACTAATATGTAGCGCATTGTCAGATTCAAGCTGCTGAAATGCATGTCTGTAAACGTGTTCTAAGATTCCGGGAAATGTCAACTTCCCGCTGTTGGACGTACAATGCGGCTCATAAATAACTTATTTTGTTTCCAAAACAAGACAAAATGTACAGTTGAATATTTTTGACTTAATTTGATTGGAAGCCAGTGCTGCCGTAGGTTGAAATTATTCAACAAAATTAGATAACATTTTGCTGTTTTGGAAATATATTAATCTATTTATGAACTGGACTGTAGTGCTACTGTATTGTAGGCTGTTGTTATTCTGGAGGGAGGTTGGAGGGGGGGGGGGGGAGGATAGATATCAGTCTTCCACTGTTGTAGGTTGTTGATTTTTTTTCATCTGTGCATTTACCTAGTTTGTCAAGGGCCCACCACCACATAGCCTTAGCCTGTTTTGAACTGTTAAATTATTTATCTATATGAAAATAAAGAATCTTGAATCTAGTTAAAACACAATATTCAACATAATATTTCTTTCATCCAGAATAATTCTTTTAGCCTGATATTCAGAGTTCATAGCCTGATATTCAGAGTTCAAAGTGTTAACCATTTAACCCTCATAGCCCAGAAATTACAAATTCTTTATGATGTACAGTAATGAATATTCTATTGAGTATTTTGAAACTAATTTGACTGAGATGCTCCTGCCATAGATTCAAAATAGTTAACAGGTTTCCTGTATAGGTGTCTTGAAATTGAGACATTGAGGGTTAAACTGGTATTACTATCTATCAGCCCAAAATGGTCATGTACCTTGTGCAACCAACAACCTCGTATTACCATGAGGAATATGTTGTATGGTTTTTGGGTTTTGAATGAGTTAATGACTTGAATATAACCAATTAATCACCGAACCGGCCAAAATAGCTTCTGCAGTGGACGTCTTAAAAAATAGCTCTGTACTCCATGAGACTATTTTTGAAAGTTTAACACTTAGTGGCTGGTGCGACCGCAGAATTAGTCATTACAGGTGTAAACTGAAAAAAAAGTCTCCTCATGACCTGTAAAAGAACAAACAGGTGCGATTTCATTATTCCAGCATTTTTTCAAAAAGTGTTGGAATAGAAAATCTGCTGTCCAAGAAGTAAATCACAACTTATTTCACTGGAATGAAAAATCTTATATAAGATTTCAATGATCAGCTGGAAAATCAGGAAATCTGAGCAATCTATTTCATGCTGTACCCATGTACTCAATGAGAAAATGCTGTAACACAAAACAATAATGACTTTTCGGTGACATGGTCATGTTTGACATTTAGTAACACATCCCTCTGAGGTGAGAACTCCCATCTGAAAAAAAATATATCAAATTAATAAAACCAGTGGAAACAATATTCAGTTTCACTCTGTATGACAATGACAGTGTACGTGCATGATAGGCAAACTATTTCAAAAACAATTTCACTGAAACCTGCTGTTCCATTGAGAGGGGCAAACAGCTGTCAATCAGGTTATTTTCAAGATATTCTACAACCTTCGTATCATCTGTCTTAAAAACAGATTTATTTGTAATCAGAGTGAGCAAGACCAAAACACTCCTTGTTTCTTTATTAATTCAGTCAGATTATTTGATTTAAGGATATAGCTGCTCAAATCACTTTCAGACAAATTATTTTCAAAATATTTAGTTTTCTGCAGATCTCAGTTCTAGCTCACCTGGTCTGTAAAGCCTGAGAGGCCAAATGAGCTTATTCCATGGCAATGTATTTGGTCTAAATAGCTCAATAGATAAAACAATAGGCAATATTTGTTTGCATGTCGTTAAATTTTTTGAAAAACCTTTACCATTCTACCCGTAGAAAATTCTGAGTTTGGAAGACAGGCACTTACTTGACTATTTGGATCACTAAGTCACAAGATCATCCACTTCATACAGAGCTTATTGGCTGAATGTGTTATTATTGATGACCATTCAAATTTAGAAAAATTTACAACTGGAACTTAGATATCCATGCTTTGTACAGAAATGTTTGTATTTTCAGCCAAAATGGTCACATTTCTGCATTTGTACCAAGATTTTCATGTTTCTGAATAAAAATTATGCATTTCAGTCCAAAATCTTCATATTTCCTATCAAAATTGTTGCTGTTAATGGTTATTATTGGTTATAAAAAATGTCATTTTACTTAGTGAATGTTCACTTGCAGACCAAGAAAAGTAATTTTTTGAAATTTTAACACTGGAATGAATGACTGACGCAGGCATTACAGTGATAAATTCTTGAAAATATTCTCAATACCACTGCAAAGGCTGGTTTTCGCTTAATTACCATTAAAGGGTAGGACTCGGCTTTTAGTTGATGAACCTCACAGTGAACATGGCAATAATATAGGTTTGGGGCCTGTTGAATAGGAATTTGACATTATTGGTCAGTGGCCATCATCTCATATCCAAGTTTTACCATTTTGGGCCTAAATTCTTAAATTATTTACTTAAAATATTCTTGTTTCCTGTTAAAATGTTCATATTTGGAACATAGATATCAATTCTTCATACAGAAATGTGTGTATCTTCAGCCTAGATTGTCTTACATTTGCATTTTGCACCCATATGTTTTGTTTCTAAACAAAGCAGTTGCTTTTTAGTCCAAATTGTCTTGTTTCCTGTCAAAGACTTTGCACATTTCTGACCAGCATCTTCACATTTCCAGCTTAAATTTTCAGATTACTGGTCATTTGAAAAATTTTTCCAGCATTTTGAACCCAGATATTCTTATTAACTGTGAAAATCTATATATTTTTTGGTAAACACTCACTTATAATCCTAAATTCACAGATTTCAGTACCAAATTTTTGCATTTTCACACATATTCTTTCATTTTAGGTCCAAATTTTCTAATTTGTTGTTAAATTTTAAACACTGGCTGATAATTGATGAAATGGTCCATTACAGATTTAACATTTTGAGCCCAGATACACATATTAACTGTCAAAATTTATATATTTCTCTAAACCTTTGCTTTTAACACAAAATTTACAAATTTCAGCCAGAAATGTTTGTAATTCAGCACCAATTTCTGCATTTAAGTACAAATTTCCATGATTCCAGCCATAATATGTGTTTGAAACCCAATTTTAAATGTTTCTTATACAGATACTGATATTATCCTAGGCGAGTGATACAGGCCCACCATGCTCATTGTGCCTCTTGGTTCCAAAGTCTACTTTGATCTCTGGTTGTCTAGGTATCATTTGGTTACCCCAAATAAACAATAATTTAAGTGTGACCTGAAATTAATCTGATTTAAACCAAAATGCCCTTGTTTCAGGCTGAAACCTTCTATTTTCATAATACTAGCCTGGATTATTTAAAAACCAGATTTTCATTTAACTGTCAAAATGTTTACATTTCTGTGTAACTTTGCTATTAATAATAAATTTGCACATTTTAGGTCCAAATATTTGTAATTTCAAATTAAATTTCTGGATCATATGACTTACATGTAAATGTTGGCATAATTAACAACAACTTTAATTTCAACAATAACCTTTCACAGATTACACCAGCTACGGATTACAGGTATTTGATAAAGTAAGCAGTAAATGTATGTCCTTTTTTTAATTTATTTAGATTTTCCACTTGTGAAAGACAAGTGATCCAAATGGATCAATCTGGATTTAGCATTAATAAATGAGTTACCGTATCTGTTACTGATCCAAATGCCTACATGATCACAAGATCAGTGGTTCATGTGTAGATAATAGTTATTTACCTGGAGAGAATTAACATCAATAATGGTTTTAATGGTTGTTCAATGGTGAAAATCAGATATAGCATTATTATATGTATTATGGCAATCATAATGAAGCTAATTTTTAAAAAGAAATTGCCATCCATCATTCTATGGTGCCCTATATACACTTTGGCTGGGATGTTTTGGTGGATGGGGTGAAGGTGGGGGTTGGGGTGTGTGTGTGTGTGGCAGAGCTCTGGGGTGCGGGTGCCCCTCATTATCCAAATTTTATTAATCCAATGGTGCAGCAGACATGTGACCGACCATATGATACAAGCAACCTGTCAGATATGTTGACACAAATAATATTATTGTAAGATGTTGTGCCAGCCTCCACAATTCCAGTAATTTTAATTTCAAAATATTCAACATGTGTTGGAATCATGATACAGAAAGTAATTCCCCCCCCCCCCCCTCCACTACACCCCCACCACCATCAGTGGTAGATGATTTTCAAGGAAATACTGGTATACTTTATTCAATTTGCACAATTAATTCCACAAAATAAACTCTAGAAAAGTCACATAAGAAGTAAATGTGTAGCCCACGGCTTCGACTAATCGATGAACGAAAACTGGTAACAAAATCTGGAAATGTGCCTACTTCTATCCTTCAAGAAAATAATCTAGATTAATAGCGCGACTTTAAATTTTGGACAATAGTCTTTAGTGAAAAAATTACATTTTAGTTATGTAGTGTAACAAAATGAGTAAGATAAGACCATACTAATACCCGAAGCGATGTCGTTGTACAAGGGTTAAATAGCTGTCATTTCGCTTTGAAGCGTCTGCTGTCGTATGGATTTCCCCTATCTGTGTAATGACGTCATGTACGTAAATCGCGTACAAAGATGGCAGCCCATACCGGACCTCATATCCTGAGCCAGAGAATCGCCAGCGAGGGAATGAGGAGTCGGGTACCAGCCTACCATATTGTTATCGAGACATGAATTGTCATGGATACCAACAACTAGAGGCATCTTAATGCAAGTGTGTTTATAACACGAATGACAATGGACCTGTCCAGTTTTGGCTATAGGCCTACCTGACCCATCGCTAGTTAAAGGTCTTATGAGGACTTGCGAGTTTCAATTAATTTTATGTTCTACTACACGATTTAAACACAATAGCGTCACTTTGGAGTGAGAAAAATATGTTAGGCAGCCCAAATAACGAGATTAAATGACGCCTCAATCTGAATCACATCACCACTCGCTGTGACGTCACACCGGGAACGGCGCTGTGAGCTGGGTCAATATTTCTCTGTCTGTAGTACAAAGGTAACATATTTTAAAATGTGCGTTTAACAGGATAGACTTCACCTACCGTAACATAAATTGTCAGGTTGAAGCTAATTAAGTCTTCATGAAATAAAAAATCATGATTTTTAAAAATCTATTATGATATTTACTCATTTTTAATGGTTTCATGGATAGCTATATTCGCATAATAATATGCCTATAACTCGTACGGTAAACCATGGGCAGTGCTGAAAATCTGCAATATTTCAATGCATGTGACAAATACTCTGTAGTCTAGTAGGCCTAATTGCGGATCCATTACCATTCTTGAAAGGACTGGGTGTACTGTCCGGGATGGATGGATGTTAGTGTGATGATCGAGGTGGGTGGGTTGACGATGTCTATAATTGTACTATTATTCATATCTAAATGTATAGGCTACAGAGTACAGTTACAACTTTTTCTGAAGATTACGAATGTACAATAAGTGTGTCAGTGTGTCCTATGTCAAATTTCCTGTGATTACTGATTAGAATGTAATTGTTTACCTATAAGCTTTTGGCAATGTGTTTGTATAATAATAATGTAGAGGCATGTACGGGTCAACACGTACGCACGTTGGTGTGTGGTGGGGGGGGGGTGGGGTGGGGGTGGCGACCATATGAACTATATTGTTTTCAAACCAACTTCTTCCACGTATGGAAGTAGCATAGACTCACATTTCAATATTTAAATAGGTAGGTGAACTGACAGATGTTCCGAGGTCGCTAGCCTATCATCTTTACTTACAGTGCAGCTCATAAATAAGTTTAAATGCTTCCAAAGCAAAAACTCAAATATCACCATATGAACATGATATAAGAAACGTTATGTTGAATATTTTGGACACAATCTGGTTTGAAATCCAACCCAATTATGTTCAAAATATTCAGCAGTATATGTTATTTAAGTTGTACTATAAGCGTGCGGACGGCAGTGAAAGCCTCGCTACGCACCTCGACCACTGCCTAAATTGTAAACAACCCGTGTACTGTCAATAATATGTCAATGTAGACTATACGTAAATAGATTAGTTTAGATTAGATTTATAATTACCCGACATCTTAGTTAATTTTAAACACATAACTGGAGTAACTGCTATAGTGCAATCATAAATTTATTCATAAGCCTACACAATGGTAAATTGCGATCGTACGTGCACTGAGCGGTATAGGCCTACTTAACTATCATTTAAAAAGTTGTACATTTGTGTACATGCATGCCTATCATCTATGCAAAATCTCTGCAGTCAATCCAGAAAGATAAGATATATATGCATTTGTAGAATTGTATTCCAAGAAGTGTGTGGGTGGGTTTGATTAAATATAGCCTAATTCACGTACACGAAATCCGATGTTAGTCACCTCTAACAGGCCGTTAGAATTGTGATGTCAGGCACCGTGACCATGAGGTCTGGCCTTTAAGTTTAATCAACAGAAATATCATCAACTTCGATATTATTGAACCTTTGTGCATCTCGAACAATGTAATGTCCCTGTGTGAACAATGAATTGTCAAAGAATATGTGCATAGGTGCCTAATACGCGCAGCAGTAGAGCCTAGCTATGCGCCCAGAGATAATATAGACTAATAGGAATTGGTGTTATCCCGGTGTGACGTCACAACTCTAGCGCGATAGCTAAACACGTTTGGTTGTCAAGGTGGTTGCTATATGCTTATCTCAGCTTTGACTTGGCCGATTACAAAAATGAAAAAAGCATTTTGTTCTAGTAAAGGAGAATCTGTATTATGATTGTCAAGTTAATCAGAGCGATCGGGTATCTAGTACTCACAACATCTTCAAGTTCCACCCACGCTTCGCACGTCTTGGATCGATAGGCCTGACTATCAATTTCCAGAAAACTATACAGGTAAACTGTCAAATTAACTTCTTCAAGAAGCTTGATAGCGCTTATTTGTCCTGACGCAAACTTCTGTGTAAGTTTGAGTCTGGATGCCAAGACAGTTTGGGCCTTCCTTTTATACTTTTCCAGATGCGGCTACACGAAGGGGTGACTGCAATTGATTTTGTAGCCGGAATAGACTATTTGTAGCCGGATTATGCCTGGTGTAGCCAGATTTTCAAGTTATTTAGCCGGGATTAGTTGTTCCCATAGCCGGATCATCAGGTATTTTGCTGGAATAGATGGCTGGTGTAGCCGGGATGGTTTGGAAACTTGAGAGGTGTAGCCAATTGGTAACCTTCTCTACCTATGGTAGTAAAACTTTTAAACTCAAATTAGTTTTAAAATATTCAACATAATGTTTAATAAATAGTAAAGCCATACAATTTGTATGTCGGACTATTAAGCGTGTAAAACAGACTAAATCGTCATTCATGACATCATTGATTATAACACCATTCTACACGTCATGTAGTTGATTATGGCATCATATGATGGATGGATAAACTGGAATCATTGGGACATTGGAGATTGGAGAACCCTATCCGTGCACATCTACACCACGGATAGACATACCCACTCACCAATTCTTCTTCATGGTTGGCTAATAAAATCCAAAAAATAGGCTAATTTACTGGCTAAGAGAGTTCAAGGAAAAGTAACCTCATGTAGCCAGCCATACAAGTACATGGAAGCTGTTAAATATTTAGAAATTAATTTGACTGGAATCTGTTAGTGTCCTAGGTAGGAAATGACTTCTATTGAATCTATGTGCTGTAATCTGTCAGTACATGTGAGATGAGATTTATTAGCCCCTTTAACCCTTGAATTTGCAGACCAAGTGAAGACTATTTTTGAAAATTTACTATTGGAATGACTGGCTCGGTTATCGAGTCAGTCATTCCAGTGGTATTTAAAAAAATAATCTTCCCTTGGTCTGCAAATCGACATTTCTCAAGACCACTGCAGAAGCTGTTATTGGCTGATATGAGTGACAAAGGGGTAACATTGTCTAGGAAAACACCACATATGTCAATTTACTGGATAAGAGAGTTAATATTTGGCTAATAAAATGCCAAAATAGACTAATATATTGGCTAATGATTTTAGCGGGGTAGGGTCAGTCCCCGCTAATTTCCTTAACTGGGTCACCATGACCATAAACCATTCATGCCAGAATCAACAGGGAAACTTACATGTCAAGTTTGCCGAAAATCGGTTCAGTAGAACATGTTATCATCTGGAAATACAAACGGTTTTCCTGAATTGGTTCATTTTGACCTTTTGTCCCCCAAATCAAGTTTTTCGGATAACTGAGGGAAACCTCCCACCAAAGTTTGGTGAATATCCCTTCAGGAGAGCTATTGTCAGGAAACGCAACAGTGTTTCCATAAAGATCACTATAACATTGACCGTTTGACCCCCAAAATCAATGGATCTTGTAAGCTGGTGGTATAATGGACCTTTCCATTTTTAGCTGAGCTTATGCCGTGGCGACCATCCGTTGTCCGTCCGTCAACTTTTGCCTTAAAACGCTACTCATCCTTAACCAATGGCCAAATCTGAAATAAATTTTGCTCAAAGGATGCTATTGTGCTCGGATCCGGAACTTCCATTTGGAATTTTGATTCATAAATCTTTTGGGTCAAAATCTTAGATTTTATTAAAAATGTACCAAAAATTGTTAAATTGCTTCTTCGCCTTACCTTTTTTGACTGATTTCAATCAAATTTGGCTAAAAGGATCCTATGGTCATAGGTTATAGAACTTCCATTCAGAATTTTGATTCGTAAATATTTTGGGTGAAAAACTTAGATCTTATTAAAAATTTCCCGGAAATTGTCAAATTGCTTTTTCTCCTTAGAATTTTGACCGATTTCAACCAAATGGGGCTGAAAGAATCCTATGCTCATAGGCTCTAGAACTTCCATTCAGAATTTTGTTGCGTACATATTTTGAGTGAAAATCCTAGATCTTATTAATGATTTACCGGAAATTGTCAAATTGCTTCTTCTCCTTACCCGTTTTCAATCAAATTTGGCTGAAAGGATCCTATGGTCATAGGTTATAGAACTTGCAGTCAGAATTTTGATTCGTAAATATTTTGGGTGAAAAACTTAGATTTTATTAAAAATTTACCGGAAATTGTCAAATTACCTTTTCTTAGAATTTTGACCGATTTCAACCAAATTGGGCTGAAAGAATCTTATGCTCATAGGCTCTAGAACGTCCATTCAGCATTTTGCTGCGTAAATATTTTGAGTGAAAATCCTAGATATTATTAATGATTCACCAGAAATTGTCAAAACGCTGCTTCTCCTTAGTTGTTTAACATATTTCAAACAAATTTGGCTAGAGTGACCCTATCAAGGTAGACTAGAATTTCTATTCAGAATTTTGATTGGTCAATTTTTTGGGTGACCGTCTTGGATTTTCCGAAAATTATCGATCATATCTAGTTAAATGCAAATGGTCCCTTGGGCCTCTTGTTAGCTATGCACTGCCCATCACTAGCTAAACTCCACCCACACCTTGCCATGTTGGGATTGATCGATCCCCGAATGCCCTAACTATCAATTTCCTGAAAACTACAGGGAAGCTGTTGAATATTTTGTAACTAATTAGATTGTGCGCTGTTGCTGCCTATGGTAGCAACGGCGCCCAGTCAAATTAGTTTCAAAATAGGCAGAAACAGCGCCCAATCAAATTAGTTTCAAAATATTAAACAGAATATTTATTAAATAGTAAAAGCAAACAATTTATACAACTACGCATAGACCGTCTTCAAATATGCGTTTGTGACGTACTTATTGACGTCATTCATTATGATGTCATTCTACACATCACGTAGTTGATTATGATGTGTGGACAGCAACTATTTTCAGTCAATTTCTTAAAATAAGTGGTTTGCCTTGCACGTTTCCTTAGTACCAGGATACATGTAACAAAGACACAATGGAGGAATACAGGTTTAGCTACTATGCCCTGCCCATCTCTAGCTTAGCTCCACCCACACTTCGCCAGTGTTGGGATCAATCGATCCCTGAACTTCCTGTCTATCAATTTCCAGAAAACTATACAGATTTGACTATGGCAGCAACAGTGCCCAGTCAAATTAGTCTCAAAATATTCACCAGAATCGTTATTAAATAGTAAAAACATACAATTCGTACACCAACTCTTAGTCCGTCATCGATTAAGGTTTCATAACAAACTTATTTACGTCATTCATGATGACGTCATCCTACACATCATGTAGTTTATTGTGACGTCATATGATAGATGGATAAGCTGGAAAGTTCCATTACTATTGGACTACTATATTCTTACTAGGAGCTATCGAGGCATCTCTGCTCACCTTGGAAGCAACTTGTTGATCCCTTCGAAGAAGCCAACAGTACAATGCTGATCATAAGTGTTACTGGAATGGTTTTATATTTAACACTGCGCAACAGCGAGAGCAATAGAATCCAAAACAAGAGGCCCAAGGGGTCTGTATCGCTCACCTGGACCATAGGCATCTCAACTAGAATAGTCATTAACAATAAGTAGAACTCTAATGAGTTGAGCAGACTTATAACAAGAAAACAGACTGGAGGCCATGTTTCTTTATGTTTCAGAGATTTTGACATTTTTTTTAAAATCGGTCGAAATTGAAGATGGCCACCGGCCAAATTGGCCGATCGGCTTCATTTGAAAAACTTCGATCCCTATGCCTTAAGGATGCTTCCTGCCAAATATAATTGAAATCGGCCTAGTAGTTCTCGAGAAGACATTTTAAGGTTCCCATTGCTTTAGTATGGGTGCCTTTGGCGGGAAAATAATCCAAGATGGCCACCAAACCATTTATCCAACAGTTTTGAAAATGGCAAATTTGAGCTCAGAATACCCAAAAACTTATATAGAACCAATTCTGGCCTCAAAATCCATCAAATAAATAAATCCAATATGGCCGCCAAACACGCTACATTTTGATTGGCCCATGACAGCCATATTCTTTTACAGATCAACTTCCCTTGAACAAACTATAATGGCCCCTAGGCCCTAATCACATCTCCCAAATTTCGGCCTGATCCCTTCAGCGGTTCTGGAGAGTTTTCGGGAAAACTAGGTCATCCAAGATGGTCGCCGAACCATTGGGTCAATCATGTCTTCTTGAACAAACTTGGCTTACGCCTTTCCCTAGATGAGGTTTCATGAGTTTTGGATCGATTCCCCAAGCGGGTTCGGAGATTTTTTTTAATGTTTCCTAAAATCGGCAAAAATCCAAGATGGCTGCCGGCCAAGATCGGCTTCATGTGAACAAACTTGGATCCAATATGCTCTAAGAATGCTTCCTGCCAAGTATAATTGAAATCATCCCGGTGGTTCTTGAGATGTTTAAAGGAAATGTTGATGGATGACGGACACACGACGGACGGTCACCACGGCATAAGCCCACTTGGCCTTTCAGGCCAGTTGAGCCAATAATTGGCGCTGCAACTATCAAACTAAAATGGAGATTTTGAATGAGATGATTGTCACTGAACCTAAAGTTGTACAGATTTCTTTCTGGTTTTAACCCTTTCACTGATGAATCCATATATCTCATTTTCAGGTATTTGTCGGTGAAAAGTTTAATGCTTCAGTATAAGTTTAATCCTTTAATGGCTAGATTTGGCAGAGAATCAAAATATTTGTTTATTGTCCATTTGCAACTCGAGGCTATTTTTGAAAGTTCACCACAGGAATGACTTGTTCGGTTATTGAGCCAGGCATTCCAGCGGTAAATTTAAAAAATAGTATTCTCTTGAGTTACAAATGGACATTCCTAAAGACCACGGCAGAGGTCGGTTTCGCCATAGAAAGGGTTAAACATCTTCAAAACTGCTTACACGATTGATGTGAAACTAAAAAATTCATCTACGCAATAGCTTAATTGTTTGTTCAAGAGAACTTGTTGCTTGGTTTATTTCTGACTCTTCGATGACCCAGTTTTCACAAGTGTGACACACTGTAACAGCAACAAAGGCAGCTTTGTCAGCGATGTCAGAAGCTTGGACATACAGTCATACTTATGCTAGTTGAGAGTAGTTGAAGGGATTGAGCCAAAATTTGGGAAATATGATTGGGACCAAAAGACATTCAAGTTTGTTCAAGTAAAATTGATATGAGAAAAAACATGGCACTAAGAGAAAAACACTATCATCAATTCAAACATCAGTTTTTGTTAGTTGATGTATTTTGACGTAGAAAAATGTTTTATAGGCTGTGATGGCCGGTAATACGATTTTTACACATTTAAATCCGATTGCAGACCTGCGGTCAGTTACATTTAAATGTAACTATTTACAGTTACATTGCACTATGTCAGTTAGTGTTACATTTGTTAATCAATGTAACTAGTTACATTTCAGTTACATTAGTTACTTTGTCTGATAATTACTATGAAGAACTATGTCATCATAAAAACTGTAATGTAGTCAACCATTTGAGATATATAACCATATAATATACTGACTGAACTGAATACATTTCAGATATAAAATATAAAACCTGCCATATACATTAACAAATTTCATTCAACTTGTTTCCAAAATAATATGCTTTCATTGTAAAAATGTACATAGATGTGCATACATATTTCTTCCTCTAACCCTTTCAACCATACAGGCCAGGTAACAAACATTAATTTTATTGTAAGAAATAATAGGTTGAATGTTTTGAAACTAATTTGACTGAAAGAATTACTGTCATAGGTAACATTTCTCAGTGAAATTACTTTCAAAAGATTTCCGTAGAGCATTGAGTTTCTACGTTTAAGATAATCTGCCATCTACCATGGGGCAGTATAGCAGGTCGGGTTAGTTTAGAAAAAATTCCACATCTTTCCCGTACATTCCAGTATATTAGTTTCATTCCACAGCATTTATAAATTTGTCTGCTATAGCAAAATGGTTGATGTCTTGACTTTTATCAATGGCATTGTCCATTGATCTTTATCAGCACACTTATGTGAATTGACCTTAGCTAGCGTATAATTGCAGAGAAATGATGGCCTAATCAATAGTCATTCAGTCAGATTATCATTGCTAATAAGCTTATCTTAGAATAAGAACATGTACAGATCTAGAATGTGTTAACCCATTAATGATCAAGAAAATTAAACCTTTGGACCAGCAAATCTATTTTGCAGGCTACAAGATTAATATTTGAAAATTTACCGATGGAATGACTGGCTCTATACCAAAGGCAGTCATTCCAATGGTAAATTTCAAAAATAAATATCACTGATGCTTGGGAGTGAAATTAGTTTCGATATATTTAACAGCTTATTAGAATGATTAACATTGAAATTGGGATATTGGCATGGCATATATATGAGGCGCTATGCCGCAAATTAAGAAACTCATAATAAAGTAGTTAGAAAGGTTTGAAATGTAACTAAAAAGTAACTGAAATTTCAGTTACTTTTGCAATGTAACTCGTTACATTTCAGTTACTGTAACGGAAAAAAATCCTTCAGTTACAAGTTACATGAAAAATTTAACTAAGTTACAGTCAGTTACAGTTACAAGTTAGTTACCCCAGCCCTGTCCGATTGGACGATCAGGTCACTGTCAGTTGTTATCATGAATTTTTACTTTTTACTTGCAAATGAATTTTTACTTGCTACTTGCAACCAGTATATGTCAGTCAGTTGTCTCTCTGTCTGTCTGTCATATTTGTGACATTTCTGAGAAAGCCACCTACTGTAAGTCACAAACATAGTGCATTTACACTTGTTTGCTTCAGTACAAAATTTGCACAATTCATTAAGTATGAAAACAAAGGTGTATTCTCCCACCAATCAGGTGAAACGTTCTCCAGTCAAACTTCAGTTATCTGGAAATGCAACGCAATGCCTGTACATGTGTTATATTGGGTGACCTTGACCTTTTGACCCCAACATAAATAGGGATCTTCATACATACCCACAAATTGCTTCGGTAATAATGGATAACATCCCAGATGGACACACGCACAAAAACAAACACACAGGTAGAAAACGATGGCTACATATACCGACATATTTATAAGGGGTCCATAATTACTTACTTTTAAAATATTACTGCATTCAATAGAATATTTTTTTTGTAAGCAACAAACAAATTGATACAAATTAGTATTCAAGATAATTTAAACATTTATTCACAATGAAAACATTTTTTTTGTATTAAGGTAATGTGGAAAAAGAATGTTATTATAATAATAATCTATGAGCTGGACACGATGTAGCAAGATTCATGTTATTAGTTCCCTCTATGTTGCATTCCCCTCTGTAACGCCTAACCCTGTAAACGCTTAAAATGGCCACCGCCCCTTCTGCAGGGGTCTTGAGAAATGTCCATTTGCAGACCAACAGCACTATTTTTGAAAATTTACCACTGAAATCACTGGCCCGACAACCGAGACAGTCATTCCAGTGGTAAAATTATTAAAAATAATCTCTTGGTTTGCAAATGTACATTTTCTATGAAAAAAAGTGAATGTTTCTTGAACAAATTTGAGTGTTAAGTTCTGGACCCGATGACTGAGTTAGTCTTTTACTTAGGCTTGTGTGCGATTATTGCGGTGAGTGATCGCGATCGATTATTAAAAAATAATCATGATTACTCGATTAATCAGCTTGGATACAAATTACCAAGACATAACAATAAAAGAATATCAATGACGAAAATTGCAATGGTGTTTCGAAAAGTCCATTTGCAGGGCAAGAGAAGACGATTTTTGAAAATGCATTCCTGGAATACCTGGCTCGATTCTCTAAGGAAAATGCCATTTTTCATTAAAAAGTATGGTTTTGAAATATTTTATGCAATAGAAAATATTCACGATTATTCGATTATTTAATTTTTAATCATATAAATTCACGATTTAAAACATAATCGCGATTTTTGATTTAATCACGTAATTGCGCAAGCTTACTTTTATGACCAATCTCTATTCATACATCAGTCCCAGAACAACTGGTTGATATATATATATATATATATATATATACCGAGCCAAAAACGTTTAGCAACAGTGAAGTTTGGTTTGTTGTATTAAAATTATGCGTCCATTTATAACCAAATTTGCAGACATGTTTCGTCAATGTAATGTCTCGCTGATCATGAAGAAATAACTTAATCACGAAATCTGACAGTACAATATCAAAATGAGACTGCAAAGCACATTGATTTAACCCTTTAATGGTCACGAAAATCTAATTTTTTGCTTAGTGAATGGACAAGAAGACTATTTTTGAAAATTTACCACTGGAATAACTGGCTCAGTTAATGAGTCAATCATTCCAGTGATCAATTTTCATAAATTATCTTCTTGGTCTACACATTATTGACATGTCACAAGACCACTGAAGATGCCATTTTGGCATTTACGGGTTAAGTTCAGCTAATCAGGAAACAAAGCAATAAAACATTCTGTGTCTCCATGTTTTAAATTGTTAAATGGTGGATGCCTGACCATGAATTTACCTTTCCAGGTTATCCATCCATCATGACATCATAATGAACTATGATGTCATAATCCTTACATCATGAATGACTCGAATTTGTCTGTCTTAAATGCTTAAGTACGTCAGGTTGTGTGAATTGTATGTATTTACTATTTAATAAACATGCTGTTGAATATTTTGAAACTTCTTTGACTGGCACGCTGCTGCCATTGGCAACATCAGCACACAGTCAAATTAGTTTCAAAGTAGTTTCAAAATAGTCAACAGCTTACCTGTATATTTTTCTGGATATTGATAGTCAGGGCGTTCAGGGATTGATTAACTAAAACTGGAAAGATCCATTCATCAACCGCCCTTCCCAACCCACCCCCACCTCTTCCCCAATTAGTGATTGTTTAATTGTTCATGCTAGTACATCAGATGATCGCTCATAATATATTCTGTCGCTTTTCCATAAGCATATGTGGCTGACCGATAATTTCTGGCTCGCAGGGATCTGCAAAGAATCAAATGAGTTTTTAAAAATACATTATTTAACCTTTTAATGGTCAAGATTTTTCACAAAAATTTAGATTTTTCCTCAGAGAATATCCATTTGCAGGCGAAGATAAGACCATCTTTGAAAATTTACCACTGGAATGACTGGCTCGATAATCGAGCCAGTCATTCCAGTGGTAAATTTTCAAAAATTGTCTTATCTGCACCTACAAATTGACATTCCTCACGCCCACTGGAGAGGCAGGTTTTGGATGGCTTGACAAATAAAAGGGTTCAACCTTTCACCGACAAATCCTTGAAAAAGTAAATTGTTTCTGATGCAGAGCATATTGTGTTGACTATTTTGAAGTTAATATAACTAGAAGCTGTTGCTGTCAAAGGCAGCAACAGCTCCCAGACATTAATTTCAATATATTCAACAGCTTTCCTGTATCATTGTTTTTCCCGTATTATTAGCCCACCTGGCTAGAACAATTTCTCAAGAACTACTGGGCCGATTTCAATTATATTTGACAGGAAGCATCCTTAGGGCATGGAGATCCAAGTTTGTTCAAAGGAAGCCGATCGTTTAGAAACGTCTTTAAAATCTTCTCCGAAACCGTTTGGGGAATTGATTCAAAACTCATGAAATATCATCAAAGGCAAGTTTGTTCCAAGAGAACGTGATTGGCTGAATGGTTCGGCGGCCATCTTGGATGACCTAGTTTTCACGAAAACAACTCCAGAACTACTGAAGAGATCGGGCCAAAATTTGGGAGATATGATTAGGGACTAACGGTCATCAAAGTTCAAAGGAAGTTGATCTGTCAAATAACAGGGCTGCCCTGGGGCCCATCAAAATATAGCGTGTTTGGCAGCCATATTGGATTTTTTTTATTTGATGGAGTTTGAGGCCGAAATTGGTTTTATTTATATGTTTTTGGGTATTCTGATCTCAAATTTGTCATTTTCGAAACTGGTGGATAAATGGTTTGGTGGCCATCTTTGATCATTTTCCCATCAAAAGGCCCCCCCTACTAAAGCAATGGGAAATTTAAAATGTCTTCTCGAGAACCATTGAGCCGATATCAATTATATTTGGCAGGAACATTCCTTAGGGCATAGAGATTCCAGTCTGTTCAAATGAAGCTGATCGGCCAATTTGGCTGCCTTGGATTTTGGCCGATATTTAGAAATATCTTTAAAAATCTTCTCCGAAACTGCTTGGGTCATCGATTCAAAACTCATGAAATATGATCTAGGGAAGGAATGAACCAACTTTGTTCAAGGGACCTGGATTGGTTAAATAGTTTGGTGGCCATCTTGGACGACCTACTTCTCCAGAACCGCTTAACAGATTGGGCCGAAATGCCATTAAAAATGTCCCTGGAAAGTTGATATGTCAAAAAAATGTCCGCCATGAATCAATAGGTGGACATCTTGGATTTTCTGCAAATTTCTGAGAAAATCATAAAAACTACTTATTAACCACTGGGCCAATTTTAATAAAACTTGGCTAAACCTTCTTCACAGAAATTTGATTGGTAAATTTTTTCCAGTGGTCATCTCGTTTTGCTCATTTGTGCCAGTGGCCATTACCTCCAGGTGAGTGATACAGTCCTCGTGTTGTTTAGAAATTGAGATATGGGGAATTCATGGATGAAAGGGTTAATAGAAACCCAGATAGAATACTGTATGTAAAATTGTGCCATAGCAGCAAGAGTTTACACGCTTACTGGCTCGAACCAGGGGTCGAAATAAGGCACAATGCGGGTAAAAAATGGCCGTGCAGGTAAATTTGTAATACTGGGTACACAGGGTGGATGCACATTTCTGGCTGATAAGCTATAATGTTAACCCTCTCACCTACAAATCCCTGAAAAAAGGAAATTCTTTATGATATAAAACTTATTTTGTTGAATGTTTTGAAATTAATTTGACTGGAAGACGTTGCTGCCTTAGGCAGCAACGGCTTCCAGTCAAATTAATTTCAAAATATTCAACAGTTTTCCTGTATGGTTGTGTTGAAACTGAGATATAGGGAATTCATAGATCTGAGGTGAAAGGATTAATTTATGTGCATGCAGAGTTTATGCTGTGCGGACAAAATCAAAATGTTAGATGGGCTTTGCATGTGGAACAAAATTCTTATTTCTACCCCTGGCTCGAACTCAATGGAGGCTCATGTGAACTTTATACAAGTTTCGTATGAAAAATGTTTTTCTATGACATCATCCATTTTAACCCTTTAACATTGAAGCCGGCCACACGGCTTCTGCAGTGGTCTGGAGAAATGTCCATATGCAGACCCAGAAGACTATTTTTTCTTTAATTCACCATTGAAATTACTGGCTTGATAACCGAGCCAGTAATTCCAGTAATAAATCTTCAAAAATAATCTCTTGGTCTAGAAATGTGTATTTTCTATGTGAAAATTGAAACTTAATTGAATATATTTGACGGTTAAATGATTAATCAATCGGATTCAAGATTTTATAAAACATTTAATGTCGTAATCAAATTTCCCAACATGTAACAAAGATTTCCAAATTATTGAGTGGTCACACGACCCTCCACTGACCTAAATTATAGTATAATCTTCCCCTTCCCAAGTGCAGAATAAAGCCTATTATATAAGGATGTGGGAACAATAGCAATGTTGTATATACCATATTCATAAATCATAATACGAAGCATCACCGCATAAAATGATTTGAACAATCAGATCAAAGTCAGGATATGTCAAAAATCAAATTATTCTGGTAATGTATATCCGGCTGAAAACCATTAGCGCGATTAGGCATCATTATCATATGCGTAATACACATGGGAACACAGCAATAACCGTAATCCGTATTTGTATCTGATTACATAGGGCATGAAGACCAGTCAACCATCAGTAAGGTGTCATTGTAGTGCCAACATCATTATATTCACAAAATTGTTCTGTTAAAGGTCGAGGCTATACTTGCTTGGAGTAAAAACACATTCTATCCTGAATTCTATATGTGTTATTTACTCGTCATGTCCTAATTAACTTTCTGTTCAATATTCTGAAAGCAATTTGACTGGAAGTTGTTACTGCCATAAGGCAGCAACAAGTTCCAGTCAAATTACTTTCAAAATATTGAACAATGTGAATTTTAGTTTCCTCAAAACACCCTACAGTGTACTTATTTGTATTCGGAATGATGTGTTAATTTTGAATAACACCAGATTATCGTAAAATTTTCGCGATGCCTCAGAAAATGGAAACTAGTTTGAGAACCTGGTTTACTGTGATTGCGAACAGAAAGATACGAACAGAAAGATAACGGTCCAGCAATGGATGAATCCAGTTTTTTAGTCAATCACATGATGTCATAATCAACAACGTCACATACATAGCTAAGTCAATCAATTCTCATGACATGATTTAGCACGTTAAAGGTTAATAATCCATCAACTTGTACGAATTGTATGTTTACTATAATACTATTTAATAAACATTGTTGAATATTTTGAAACTAATTTGACTGCTGTTGCAACAGCACCCAGTCAAATTAGTTTCAAAAATATTCAACAGCTTAAACTGTATAGTTTACTGGAAATTGAGATTTATGGAGTTCATGGGTCGATTGATCCAAACACGGGCAAAGCGTGACTGGAGCTTAGCCAGAGATGGGTGGTGCGGCATAGCTAAAACTGGATTCATCCATTTCTATGAACAGTGTTCGTTCACACAAACATGAATTGATATTCATCCCATCACTTAAACACTTAATACTCAAGTTGGCCAAAAAACAGCTTCAAATGTAAATGTTCATTTACACACCAAGATTATTTATGAAAATTTACTACCGGAATGACTGGTTCGATAACCGAGCCAGTCATTCCAGTGATAAATTTTCAAAAGATACTTTTCTCTTGGTCTGCAAATAGACATTTGTAAAGAGAAAATTGAAATATTTTGGAACAAATTTGACGGTTAAGGGTTAATAAATATACAGCTGTGTGATTGTGATGTCTATGTTATCGGTGTCGCCTGTTTGTCTGTCTACATCAATTTACACATCGATGCTATTATTATTCACAATATGATGTTATTAACTGATAAACAGAAGGTCATAGTAATGTGCTAAAAATAATACTTTTACGCTTGGATCATAAGTCGAGATCGAGTTCCACAAAATCGAGCCTTGAAAGTTGAAACTAACTGGATAGCCACCATATCTAAGTAATTACTCAACAAATTCAGGCTTGATTAAATTCTCAACCTTTTCACCGATGAATTCCCGATATCTTATTTTCCAGGAATGATACTACAAAATTTAAATATTTTGAAATTAATTTGACTGGAAGCCGTTGCTGCCATAATTTAGAAGACATTTCTGCCTGGTTTGACATTAATGGGTCAGTCAATCCATAATTATGCTATAGTACAATCCCTAGCAAGTCTCTATTAGCCATCAGCTAGCCATAACCCTTTAGCACTCAAGCCACTCAAGAAAGATTCTACAACACTGTTTAAAAAAAAATACCACTGAAATGACTGGCTCGTTAACCGAACCAGTAATCCCAGTGATAGATTTGTCGAAAATTGTTTTCGTTTGTTCTGCAAATGGTAATTTTCTATTAGAAAATTTAAATTTTCTTGGACAAAGTTATTCTAAAGGGATGTATTTCGATACTTACTGCCGAGAATGTCAGTGAAGTCTATAATGTCATCTCTTCCCATGAGTGTATCAAGCATCACGTTAGAGCTCTGCATACCCCCTAACCGCTGCATCTATAGTAAAGCAAACACGCATGACACAATGATCTCAGATTTCTGATCATAGTCCGTCACGATTATGTAACGAATTGTATGACTGATTAATTTTCAGCATTCTGTTAATTATTTTGAAACTAATTTGACTGGGAGCTGTTGCAATTAGTTTCAAAATATTCAACAGGTACCTTGTAATTTAGATTTTGAGAATACAGGTTTCAAATCGATTCCAAAATGCATACACAGTTGGCAGAGCTTCGCTTTAACCAGGAAATACCTATCAATGTGGCTCTCTATTCTGCCAATACACCTGGAACTAGGTGATATCGTCCCTCCCCGCTTCCCACCCCCACGTTCTGCATTGTCACATCGTGACATTCCATAATCTCTAAAAATAAAGACATCGTAACCGTGACCTTTTGAAACCAGAATTGATTTGATATGTATGTATATACTATGTATACGCTCACTGCTTTATTCAGTCCAAGTGCCTAGAGGACTCTCTGGTAATTGGATTGAGGTAGGGACAGTAGTTTTCCATTTCAGAATTTATCATTTTCCATTTCAGAAAATTGCTAATTCCATTTCATTTACTATAACCCTTTAATGGTCAAGCCGGTCAAAACTGACCTCTGCAGTGGTCTTCAAGAACGTCCATTTACAGGCCAAGAAGACTATTTTAGAAAATTTACCACTGAATGACCGAGCCAGTCATTACAGTGGCAAAGTTTCAAAAATATTCTCTTGGCCTGCAAATGGACGTTTACTAAACAAAATTTTTTGGTGTTGTTTATTGTGCTAACCTTTTAGCACTCATATCAGCCAAAAATGGCTTCTGCAGTGGTCCTGAGAAATATCAATTTGCAGATTAAGAGAAGACTATTTTTGAAAATTTACCACTGGCATGACTGGCTCGATAACCGAGCCAGTCATACCAGTGCTAAATTTTCAAAATTCTCTTCTTTTGGTATGAAAATTGAAATTGTCTATGATTGAAAAAATCCAAGTGTTAAAGGGTTAATAGAGTTAAATAATTAAACAGTAAATAATCATGGGCCGAGTGCGCAGCTCATTGGTGGTAATATTTAATCATTGGAATAATAGACCAAACCACAATGTACCAGACATGTATAATGAATATTGTGTTCAAATCTATATATTTTTAAGCACTATGAACCAATGTTACTCTATGCCGCATCCGAGACAAGATCGATGACTTCACCGGATCATGTCAAAGTGGCTTCAAACGTGGATGAAGCGGCACAGACATTGTATGGCTCAACGCATGCTTGTGTCGCTAGGCATGTCCAAACACTGGGCCTTCCACAAAATAGGCATTGACATGTCACAAGCCTTCGATACAATTAAGCGCTCCTAGATGTACTACGCCATACCAGTTGCAATGAAGATGACCTACGACTAGTGAGACTACTTCTTGCAAACACCAAGCTGAGAGTACTAGTCAAGTCAGTGAAGTCTGTAGACATCAATTGTCTCCCCACATGGAGATGGTCTATCTCCGGTGCTTTTCACCTGTTACCGTGCTGCCGCATTGAAATCTGTGCGGGATAGTTCCACAAGACCACCAGTGTTAATACTGGGTATGCCACTAGAGATGAAATATGCCGACGATATGGACTTCATAGACGAGGAAAAGAAACCCCTTTACGAACTTCTCCCAATAGCTGCAAGCAAACTAAAAATTGAGAATCTCTTTATGAATGAATCCAAAACAGAGTTCACCCACAAATACCTATCTACAAAGCAGGAAACTAAAGAAAATGACGACCCACTTTGTGGCAGCGAACCATGGAGGAAAGGTAAAAGAAGCTATGGATTCGTAGATCAAAGATGACCTTGATAAAAACGCTACGTTTATACAATGCAACCTACGTATCCTTGATGCTGTATAAACATAACAGCTGGTCAGCTCCAAAGGCAGCTCTAGACAAACTCGACGCCTGCCACCGCAAACACCTATGCACCATCACTGGACAGTGGCCAGACAGCATAATCTCCAACGATGCACTATACAAGATGTGTAATACGTCGCCGCTGTCTGTAAGTCGCCCAGCAAAGATGGTCCATGTTTGGCCATGTGCTAAGGATGCCAGAGGAGACACCAGCACAGAGCGCCTTGGAATTCGCCCTACTCGCAGCCACCAAATACAAAGCCAGGAGAGGACATCATTGCATAAATCTGCTAAGCATGCTATGAGGTGACCTCAAGAAAGCAGGACTCGGTACCCTCAACTCAAGAATGGACCTGAGGAAGATAAGGATTTTGGTTGAGGACAAGACACAGTGGGCAAAAGCGAAGAAGGACTGATTGCAGCTGTAGGATGTTTCTACTATTACAGCCGCAGAATACAGTAATCATCATCATGATCTGACAGTAAAATCTCAGTCAAATTACTTTCCGTTGATGTAAATAAGCATTTCACCCATTCTCTTCTCTACTCAGGAATTTCTTCTGGCACTTGTTTCATTGACCATTTATATATGATTTGTGTTTGGGTAGCCAATCAAGTTGCAAGAAATTGTTATTTTCATAATGCAGGGGCCATAGCTGAAAGGTATAACTCGTAGTTCCAGTACCATTCTCTACTCTGGAATTGCTTCTGGCAATTTTGTTTCATTGGCCATTTATATATGATTACGTATGTGACAAATTGTGAGCAATTATCTTCTCAATACAGAGGTCATAGCCGAACGACGTAACTCATTCATATTGTAATAGATACCAGGATGTTTTTTGTATATATTCCATTGACGCTTAGATCATTATCAAGCCATAAAAATACTAATTATCGAATGACATTTTTGAATGCGGCCTGGGAGTGGTTCCCCCTGGGAGTGGTTTCCCTGTATATTAGCGGTGAAATAATGCATTGTCAACACGATAAATGCCCTAAATCATCAGCTTTATGCGGCACTAAAATTTATATTTTGTGCGTACATTGTGATATAAATGTCATTTGTCGCTACAGCTAGCCTGTTTCATGTACTAGTAACAAGTATGGTAGGCTAGACATGTTCCCAGTCTTGTACCGTATATGGGAAAAGGAAGTCGATCTTGGCTGCATTGAGCATGTGTTACGTTACAGAATTTGAAATATTTATCGTCAGAATTAAAAATTGTGTGTGAATTTTATGCAGAAAAATGCCTTTTCCCATGATTTCCTTTTGAATATTACATTTCCTTTTCAACCTGTAAATGTTTTGGAGGTAAATGCTATTTTCCATTAATTTCCGTTTGATTATCATGTCACCATTTCAATTACCCAATTCTGGGATTAAAGGGTCTGTGACTGACCTTATTAGCTATCTGTCTCTCCATCTGCAACCGGAGTGGAGCATGAAGACCTTGTGTGTTCCTCAGCATAGCATTGTCCATCTGCTGCAGATTGGTGCGCCACTGAAATATCGGTTACATGTGCAGGAAGGAAAACAAGAAAATTAACAGAAATTAGCTCTGATATGATGAAGCTCTGAAACAAAACAATAGGCATGACTCGTTCACCTGCAGTGACAGGGTTAATCACTGATTGACAATTCATAAGTAACAGGGTTAATCAGTGATTGGCCATTCAGCAGTAACAGGGTTAATCAGTGATTGACCATTCAGCTGTAACAGGGTTAATCACTGATTGACAATTCATAAGTAACAGGGTTAATCATTGATTGGCCATTCAGCTATTACAGGCTTAATCAGTGATTGACCATTCAGCTGTAACAGGGTTAATCAGTGATTGCCCATTCAGCAGTAACAAGTCTAATCAGTGATTGACCATTCAGCAGTAACAGGGTTAATTAGTGATTGACCATTCAGCAGTAACAGGGTTAATCACTGATTGACAATTCATAAGTAACAGGGTTAATCAGTGATTGGCCATTCAGCAGTAACAAGTTTAATCAGTGATTGACCATTCAGCAGTAACAGGGTTAATCAGTGATTGACCATTCAGCAGTAACAGGGTTAATCAGTGATTGACCATTCAGCTGTAACAGGGTTAATCAGTGATTAACCATTCAGCAGTAACAGGGTTAATCAGTGATTGACCATTCAGCTGTAAAAGGGTTTATCAGTAAATCGCAATTCTAACATTCCAAAATAGGTAATAGACAAGTGCTGGCAATATAGTCATGATAGTAGGAAAGTGCGACATGACATCACTCCTCAATATGAACCTGACCTCTGTGACATCATACATTTTCATCATGAACACAACCTCTATGACATCACATGTTTTCAACATGAACACAACCTCTATGACATTACATGTTTTCAACATGAACACGACATCTATGACATAACAAGTTTTAACATGAACACGACCTCTGTGATCTCTCATTCTCAGCATCAACACAAGCTCTGTAACATCATTCTCAGCATGAACACAACCTCTTTGACCTCTCACATTCTCAGCATGAACACGCCCTCGGTGACCTCTCATTCTCAGCATGAACACAAGCTCTGTGACCTCTCATTCTCAGCATGAACACAACCTCTGTGACCTCTCATTCTCAGCATGAACACAACCTCTGTGACCTCTCTCATTCTCAGCATGAACACAACCTCTGTGACCTCTCTCATTCTCACCATGAACACAACCTCTGTGCCCTCTCTCATTCTCACCATGAACACAACCTCTGTGACCTCTCGCATTCTCAGCATGAACACAACTTCTGTGACATCTTTTGCTCTTAGTGTGAACACAGCCTATCGCTCGCTGTCGGTCAGGAAGGCGAAACTCGAAAACAAAATTTATTTCAGTGGCACAGCCAGACTCGTGAATCTGGTGGGTGCGCAAAATCAAATTTTCTGGTGAAAATGGGTGCAAAAACTGCATGGCAGTAGCTGGAGTTGGGGTAGGCTGACATTGAATAAGTGCCCCCCCCCCCCACCCTCCCTTCCCACCCGTCTGGCTATATACCCGATTCATTCCGTAAACTGACCTGTTTTTCAGAATATTCCAATGGATGGCTCTGTACAATACCACCTTTGACATTCTGCAATCTACAACACAATACATAACAGCAACTGTCAGATATGCTCAATCAGTGATGCCTTTTCAGGAAATAACATATTAATTATAAATGGCAGTTTATATGGTCAACTGACTGATAGATATAAAGCTAGCTACGTGATCAAATTAACTCTTTCATCCTACATCTGTATGTATCTCAATAGACGGTTTCATTTCTAGTCATAGCCCGCCAATTTCTAGCTAAGCTCCACCCACTTTTGTACGCATGTTGAAACGTTGACACCTGAATTCCCAGAATCTAAATTTCAAGGTAACTAACTACACAGGTAAGCTGTTGAATATTTTGAAACTAATTTGACTGGGAGTTACTGCTATGGAAGCAACAGCTTGGAAGTCAAATTAGTTTCAAAATAATCAATCAACAGAATGGTTATTAGATTGTAACTTAACCATTTCATGCCGAAGCCATCCAAAACTGGCCTCTCCAGTTGGTCTTGAGGAATGTCCATTTGCAGGCCAAGAGAAGACTTAAAAAAATTCTACCACTAAAATAACTAGCTCAGTAACCAAGCCAGCCATTCCAGTGTTACATTTTCAAAAATACTCTTCTCTTGAGCTGCAAATGGACATTCAATGAGGAAATACTTTTCTTGACCAAATTTAGCCATTAAAGGGTTAAAGACACACTTAACATGCCTTCATGACGTAGTATTGCCACCTTCATGATTGCAAACTAGTGATCATATAGTTGATTACGACATTATATACTTTCGATAGTAATAGATCGTATCATTCCATTTCAAATTAAACACGGAAATACAAAGCCAGGAGAGGAGGTCATTGCAGAAATCTGTTAAGCGTGCTACGACTTGACCAACCATTTTTATGATATGCATAGCAATCCTTATTCTCATTTTAAACACCAGTTTTACTACTTTACAAAGCAAGGATACAGGATCTTGATTTTGAAAATGGGGTTGCTGCTGTCTATGTATACCGGGTATTGCGAAAAATTGAATTTGACCAGGTCTAGATTTACTACAATAACTTAAATTGTGCTTCCTTTTTAGCGGCGTTTGTATCATTATTTTTGCTGACAAACTCTCCTGTTGACATATAATAGACAGTGATGTCATATCACCATCTTGTCACTATAGAAATAACGAATTTACATCCCTGTTAGAAACTGGTACCTAAGTACACTAAGTACACAAAAACCCTCTGAAAACTGATAATGGGTATTTACACACAGTAAATTTATTTGGAGTCATTAAAAACTTTTATTGCATGTGTTATTTTGCTGAACACTTGCACATTATTAAATACACATGTAGAAGTCATTTGTTGACAAAGCATTTACATTCTGATGCAATCGGCAAAACTGTATACCCTGTTAGAAACCGATACTCGGACCATATATGGAAAATGTCTTATTATCCTCAGCAATGTCACATGACCAAATGCAGTTATTTGATTGGTTAAGATCAGGGATTTATGCTCTGGTATTTCCCTCACACGAGGGCAATACCACACGGTATTACACCCCCGCCGCGAGAAAAGTGTGGGTTGGCTTTACTGCGCAACGAGCAACAAAGCTCATTTGCCTGTCTCTAGATATGCGCCCGATTCAGCATTTTTGACAATCAAGTATCTCAATTTTAAAACAACTATACAGGAAAGCTGTTGCATATTTTGAAACTAATTTCACTGGATGCCGTTGCTGAAGCAAGGCTGTGCAACACACTTCTCTAACGAATTTAATACCTGACAGAGCGAGGAATTTATCATAGCTATTAAAACGGCAAATTAATTACCATCAAACTGTTGCATATTTCATCGCAACCCGAGAAAATTTATCTGCCAACAATATGTCATCTTTAAGTGTGACGAGCATGTCAATTACATTATTCAACATATCGATATGAAATGGATTATGTTTACAAACAACGAGGACAGCCCTACCTCAACAAACCCACAGCCTACAGGTGCTAATGATACCAACAAATCTGACACGGAAATGTCACATAAACTGGATGATATTAACGCTTTTAGTCTTTACTGTCTACACTATAATGATCCATGTTGTGTCAGTTATGGACAAATCTAACTGCGTTTGACTTCGCTGTTGAAATATCTAATTCAAGAATTGCTTATCTAAATGTCACATTATGATGAAATATCCCCCGTAGACGTCTGAGGGGTAATAAATTTGTTACACCAATGCTTAGCGGGAGGTACTGTAGGCTGTTACCACATGCGCAAACAATTATATTTCCCTCGCTATGCTCGGGGAAATATAAAATGTATTTCCCTCACTGTGCTCAGAAAATATGTTTGCACATATTGTAACAGCCTGTATCCACGGATAAACACTGGTGTAACTAATAGTATTCACACACCACGCGACTCATCCACTGTACGACCACTTTCACACTTACATGACTGTACAATAGAGCTGGGCGGTATTCACATTTACATGACGGTATCGGTACCATGAAAAAATACCGCGGTACCACGGTATACCGTCAGCTGAGGTTGAGGCATGCCACGAAATTAGAACAATTTTTTTCATTTCCTTTTCACTTCCATCTCCAATCAACAGTAAATATAGGTAAAATACATAAATCGGCTTCCTGATTTTGAGAAGAAAAACATTATGGCTATTGTGACTGTTTAATTTCATGATTTTATTAGGTCACTAATTTTATTCACGGGAATATCGGTCAAAGTGTGTGGTCGACTCGCTAACCCTCTGTTTGAGACATTGGAGTGCGCTATTTTCAATCTGGATTGGTCTTGCTATTAATGTGTGCGACCAGCAAACGGTAAATTTTATTTTGGCGGTTGAGCGCGTTGATAAACAGAGTTCAGACAAAATCTGCGAGTATTTAAACGAGGCCAGTGTTGTAATCTTTTATTTCTGTTGGAGTCGTATATTCGGTACCCACGAGTTTTTCTTTCCACTGTAATGACTGACAAGATAATTGAACCAGTGGTGAACTCTGGGGGGTGTGTGTGTGTGTGGGGGGGGGGGTGTGTGTGTGGGGTGGGGTGGTCTCTTCTTGACCCGTGAATTGACATATCTCCTCTTTGAAATTTAAACTGTTTATGTGGATCAAGGGTCAAGGGGTTAATAAGGAAATAGTAAATGTAATGTCTGAATTTATAATTGTTTGTGTAAGTACTGTCTTGTCTAATTTATATATACCTGTATATATGTGTGTAAGGTGTCCGCCATAACAATAGGCACTGCCTTAGGCGGACAACCTGCTATGATTTGTGAATTCGTTTATAGGATGAAGTGTGTGATTGACTTTCATGCCGCAGGTCGACAACGTTCTAACGGGCTGGAATGGGGGCTGGGTGGGCAGGTGGGGTTGATTAGTGAATTCCTTATAAAACTTTACAATTTTCAATAATTAACCATTCAGTACCAGAATTTTGCACGTCAAGTATAATAATTTAATCAGTGATCGACGATTCTTATCTACAATTGTACATTCTCTATTGTATTGCTAAAAAAATCAGGTCATTTTGTTATCTTTATACACGCATACACGCGCGCAGCTGATCGCGTCTTCAGACCTGGTTTGTCCATTAATTGATCATGTGCCTAATCGCGTGGTCTTTCTCGCGGAGCATTCATTATAAGCTTTCAATAGTAATAATAAAAACAGCTGATCGTGAATGCTCCACTAAACACTGCACCCGATTATGACCTGGTTAAAACCAATGAAAGATACTTGATGTTTTTAACCAATCAGATTGGACCCTTGGGATTTCCCTCGGAGATTCCTGCGCACACAGTGACGGAGTTAAGGACACTTATGCGCATCTTCCTCTTCACAATGACAAAGTAAAACGCAAAAAGGCGAGAAGAAAAAATATTTTATTTGGTGCTGAAACACAAATATAATACAAAGTGTAGCCTTTGTTTGTTTATACATCTAAAAAGGATGCCTATTCATAGATTTGCCATATGAACCCTATCATATCCAAAATTATTCCAAATACCGCGATATTAGTAGTTATCGCGGTATTTTTCACAGATACCGTTATCGTCATCCCAATGCCAATACCGCCCAGCTCTAGTTCACGGTATACTGCGGTCCTCACGGTACTACTGTCAGACCGCCCAGCTCTACTGTACAACAGGGAAAATGTTGAATATTTTAAAACTAATTTGAGGACCAGTCGACATTGCTTCTAAATACTTTACCAAAAACATTGCGAGATAAAATCATTTAGCCACTTTAAGTGTGACGAGCATGTCAAGTACATTAATCAACATATCGATATGAAATGGATTATGTTTAGAAACAACGAGGACAGCCCTGCCTCAACAAACCCACAGCCTACAGGTGCTAATGACACCAACAATATTATACACGGGTGGATAATTTTTATGAAAATGGTGTTTACTAATTTAGCAAAGCCGGACAACCCAGCCTCTACAATCATCTTCAGAAATGGCCATTTGAGCACCAAAAGAACACCTTTTGAAAATTTACCACTGTACTGGAATGACTGGGTCAATAAACGAGCCAGTCATTCAAGTGTTATATTATTTTTAATAGATTTCGCCTGTGGACATTTCCCTGATCAATCTTGAACCATTAACCCATACCAAACTACTGTCAAAATTTTAAAACCTTTAGTTAAATTAAAAGATGAACTGGTGTTCATTTTTCAACAAATCTGTTAATCTCAGGAATTTAACTGACCAAATTGGACACAAATTATTGATGCGTTCAAGGCATAGAATACATTTCTAAGTTTCATTGAAATCGGATGAGGACTTGGTGACATAAACCCCGATTTACAAACTATTAATCGATGGCATTGTTGGCATAAATCACTGAAAATTTGTCGATTCTGCGCTATAAGGGTTAAAGGCTTAATCTCATAAGTATATGTCGATTGTTATTGGATAATGCTTACCCATGTATCATGGCATCCGGCATGCCATAAGGCCCTGAGGGCAGAGACAGTTCATGATCCCCTGGTGGCTGTGGACGCATTGACGGGTATCCGTGACTCTGAAACAATAAATTACATTTATATGTATAACATGGCATTGGATAAGCTTATATATCTGATTTTCATAGATTTAAATATCCATAATGTAAGAAATTTCAGGATGACTATTTTGAAACTAATTAGCTTCCAGCTACAGCCACTCAACTTTCACCGGCGAATCCATAAAAAAGTAAATTCTACGATATAAAACTTATTTGGTTGAATATTTTGAAATTAATTTAACTGGAATCCATTGCTGCCTAAGGCAGCAATGCCTTCCAGTCAAATTAATTGCAAAATATTCAATAGTTTTCCTGCATAGTTGCATTGAAATTGAGATCTGGGGAATGCATCGGTGAAATGGTTAACATCTTACTGTGTGTTTGCTCAGACATTGAGATACTGGAATTTCAGGGCTGCAATGGTTAACACTTTAACCCTCAAATTTGTGCAAGAAAATTTAAATTTTCTCATAGAAAATCTCGATTTGCAGATCAAGAAGACTATTTTTTAAAGTTTACCACTGGAATGACTGGCTCGGTTTTTGAGCCAGTCATTCCTGTGGTAAATTTTCTAAAAATAGTCTTCTCTTGGTCTGCAAATCGACATTTCTCAAGACCCAGTCAGAAGGCGTGTTTGGCTGATAATGAGCATTAACGGGTTAATCCATAAAGGTTGCCATTGTTTCACTATGTGGTTTACAGACAAATAACCATAATGGGATAAGAGAGGGATCATTTTATGGCGACGCCCTGCCAATCTCTAGACAAGCTCTACCAACTTTGTATGTCAGTGTTGGAATCGATTTATTATCCACATGTTTTTTTAAAGAAAAGTGGGTTTTTATGCCGTCCCACCCATGTGTGTGTTTGCTGCGGAAAATCGATTGTAAAATGCAATTCCTCCGAAGCCGTTGGATGAAATTCAACCAAATTTGGTTAAGATCAGCTCCGGGCTGGGGTTTGAGTGTGGTGGTGTGTGTTCAAATTGATTGTAAAACTCTTGGATGGAATTCAACCAAATTTGATACCCGAGTTACTCATATGATCGCGGAGTGGGGGAAGTGTCAAAAGGTTGAATTTTAATGTGCGGAAATTGATTGTAATGCAACTCCTCCAAAACCACTGGACAGAATTCAACCAAATTTGGTATGTGAGTTACCAATATCAGTGTGGAGTGCAAGAACACATTTACATTTGGCCTAGCCCCCATGGGGTGGGTCAAAAGGTCAAGAAATTGACTGTAAAGCAACTACTCCTAAACCATTGGACGAAATTCAACAAAACTTGGTAAATGAGTTACGTGTGGAGTGCAAGGGCCCATTTACATTGAGCCACACACGCCAGCTGGTGCGTGTGTGTGTGTGGGGGGGGGGGAGGTCAAGAAATTGATTGCAATGCAACCCCTCCAAAACTGGTGGATGGAATCCAACAAATTTTGTATGTGTGTTGCCCATATGAGTACAACAGGACATTTGGCTCCAAACCCCGTGGGGATGGGGGTCTTTGAAAACATAGAAATTTTCTTGAACAAATTCAAGGCTTAAAGGGTTAAATTGTAACTCCATCAAACACATACAATTCGTAAGACAGACTTTTCGAGCTTCGTGACAGAGACCCTGTTCTCTACCTCATTTTTATTGTGACATCAGATAATATGTATGACGTATTTGGTCATGACATCAGATACTTGAATGACAGATCTGATCCCTCTTTTATAGATATGTAATCAACAAGACATTTAGTTACAAGCTGTGATGACAGAAAGATTACTTTACACAGTCAATATCATAACATAGTGCTTAGAAGCTATCAAGTACCAGAGTAGAGAAAGTCTCCAGAGTAATGTTGAGCTTTCAAGGCGCTTCAAAAAACTTTAACTTTCTACAGAATTCTTGGATGCCATACACAATGTAAGACTGAAAAAGTATATTCTTTACGATATAAAACTTATTCTCCTGAATATTTTGAAATTAATTTGACTGGATGATGTTGCTGCAGAAATTTTTTAATTAAAAAATATTCACGTTTTCGTGCCATGGGGAATTCATCAGTGAAACTTGGATAGAAACACATACATGTACCAACCCAGTCCCGCTTTGGCACACACATAACTCACGCACACACCAATACCCATAATATAATCAAAATGATTGGCATCTAATTATGGAACCACCATACACTAGGTGCCAGGATCAAAACCGCAGACATGCATATACAAAATGTACCCAGTCCTTGAAATTCGAGAAATTTTGCCACGGCACAAAAATGTTGTGGCAGAACTGGTTCACCACAGCACTACTACAGCATTTTTGTCTAGCCTGCGAAGCAGAAAGCGAGACATGTGTTAATTTTTCGATGGCGACAGCATCAACAATGTTTAGCAAAACTTCTTGGCTTATCTTTCAGGATAGGTTAATCATATTAGAACTAAGCTTACATTGTTACCTATAATGTTGGGAAGGAGCATGCTGACACTGAAGTAACAACATTGAAGGTTACGGTCATTCTGACCTCTACAAAACTTTGTTATTTTTCAATGACAAGTTTTTAGGCTTAGCAAATCTTATCATGTTATATATCGAGATTGCCTAACCCTAATTGAACACAACTTGGGTACATGGTAGCTTATGCCAAGAGAAAATGGGATGGTGACATGGAGGTCAACAGGTCAAACATCAAGGCCATTTTATTATTGTTATTTGACATCTGCTTTTTCAAGCTTACGTTTTTCAGCAAATCATTTATATTTCCAATCCTATTGGAACTAAACTTGAATACATGGTTATCTATAATGTTATGAAGCAGCATGATGACACGGTCACAAGGTCAATGGCACTGTGACAAACATGAGACAGGCGAGACATTCAATTCTGCAGAATTATTGTTTTTCAAATTTCATCAATTATATTCTTTGTCCTACTTTTGGTGAATTGTAGAATCTTGCTTTTATACCTTGTATCTATAATAAAATCACAATTAAGTAGCTAAGCTGCAAGCCTGGCATTTTCTTCCAAGGCAAATATTTGCAGTGGCAAATTCAGCTTATCACAGCTTTTACCACCGCTTTGCTGATTGCTGTGGGCAAATTTGAGGGCTGCGTACAGATATTCTCATGGAAGATTGAGTGTGTTAGAAGCTCTGTAAATTACCCAAGATAACATAAGATTCCGCGTGGAAAGGCGAAAAAAAGCCTAATCTTGCACAATCTGCTCAAGGGTCAGAGACAGATGGGTTGCCATGCAAATTACCAAAGACAGACAGCGGCAACTACCAAAGATTTTTATCAGTCTCACTTCTTGTTCCTTGATCATCTTGATAATTTTGATAATTTTCAATCACAGTGAGTCTTCGACAGTGATCTTCAAAAAAGAAAATGCATTTGCAGGCCAAGAGAAGACTATTTTTGAAAATTAACCACTAGAATGACAACCTCGATACTGAGCTAGTCATTACAGCAGTAACTTTTCAAGTACACTATCTAGTTGGCATGCAAACGGACATTCAGTAAGCAAAATTGAGATTTTCTTGACCATTAAAGGGTTAATTTTTGCATTCATGAAAAACCCATAATAAGCGCTTAAATATTTTGAAACTAATTTGACTGGATTATGTTGCAACCACGGCTTCCATTAGTGACATGTTTCAAAATATCCAACAGAATTTCTTACAATAGCATACTTATACATCTTGTCTTAATGATTAAATCTTTTTCAAGAAAATCTAAATATTTCCTTATTGAATGTCCATTTGCTAGCCAAGAGAACACGTTTAAAAAAAAGTTACTAAGACTATTTTTGAAATGTTACTAATGGAATAACTGGCTTGGTTATCGAACCAGGCTTTCCAGTGGTAAATTTTCAAAAATAGTCTCTTGGCCTGCAAATGGATATTCCACAAGACAGTTGCAGAGGCGAGTGTTGGCCGATCTTGGTGACTGTTGACGGATTCAACCATTAATGGCTTAGAATATGGGTGATTATTATATTTTGATATAATCATGATCATCGTAAACACATTATTAACCCTTTAACCCTCGAATTTGTTCCAATTTTCTCTTGGAAAATGTCCAAGAAGACTATTTTTGACTGATATGAGAGTTAAAGGGTTATTAAAGTGTGGGGGGGGGGGGGAGGGCGGGGGTATGGTATGAAGACCAGCCAGGTGTTCCAGGAGACATAAAATTCTTCTTTATTCCTGTCTCCACACATTAACCTCATGATCATAATTCTCTAACGATGGCCTATTCATTGCTGATGAAGCAATCATATACATGTGATTACAGAATTTATCACAGGACAATGTGCTATAAAAGTGCATTACACAATTTCACTAGGCTTATGTGTGTCATAAACAATACCCAGGTATGAATAGAGGCATTAAAGCGGAGTTGTGGTGACATGATATCATGCAGAGATTCTACACTGTACTCAAATATCATGTGATAGCTGCTCAGCCAATGGTGGATCACGGAATGCTTTAACGTCCTATTGGTCAGGAGATACATGGGTTATATATGGGATGGACTATGCGTTGTTGTATGAATTGTATGTCGTTACTGTTTAATAAATATTCTGCTGAAAATTTTGAAACTAATTTGACTGGCCGCTGTTGCTTCCTAGCAACCAGTCAAATTAGTTACAAAATATTCAACAGCTTACCTGTATAGTTTTCAGGAAATTGATAGTTAGGGTATTCAGGGATGAATCAATCAACACGGTGAAGTGTGGGTGGAGCTTAGCTAGAGGGGGGCGGGGTATAGCTAAAACTGGAAAGGTCCATTATGCGCAATAGATTGAAATAAAATGTTCTAGACATAGTGTAAATCGGACACAGAAACTAGGGACTTAATAAGTACGATATGATAGACACCAAAAAGAAGTTTCATATTTCGAAATAGTATCTTACTGACTGTTTCAAAAACAGAATGACTGACAGTTGTTGCCGCATAACAATCGAGACACCAACCATAACAGAATCTATCAAACCTTTTTTTTGTCAAACCAGATTCGCAGCAAAGTATATTACCGATTCAAATTGTGTGCAATGTCCGGCATGCATCAAGAATCAGAAGAATGTTAGTTTTTCAAAAAATGCTTGGATGGCTTGACATGTCCTGTACTGCATAACTCATTCCTTCCATACCTTAGGGACAACCCACTTTCCCCATGCCCTTCTCTGCCCAGCACTATATAACACCATACCAATATATGATGTGCGATATACGGAACAACGATTGGCATCGATGCGTGGGAATTAAATTTACGGGTTTAGTTTTTGCTATCAAACTCCAGAATATTTCAAATTCATTATGACATACTAAATTTGGAAACTAATTTGACTGGAAGGTGTGGTTGCAATCTGGCTTCGGCAAATTAGCAACAGGCTAAATGCATGCTACTGTAATTCATACAGTCACGAAAGAGAGATATCACGATTTCAGCATTCAAGCGGATAATATATTGCGCAATCTGTGTTGACAACAAATGAAGCAAGCATAAATTTACAACTTAATCAGTCACGTCAGTACAGGATGCTTTGCGTTTGGGAATAACATTTTCTAACCCTTTAACACTCATATCGGCCAAAAATGGCTTCTGCAGTGGTCTTGAGAAATGTCCATTTGCAGACAATGATAAGACTATTTTTTGAGAATTCACCACTGGAATGACTGGCTCGATAACCGAGCCAGTCATTCCAGTGGTAAATTTTCAAAAATAGTCTTCTCTTGGTCTAAAAATTGACATTTTCTATGAGGAAATTGAAATTTTCTTGAACAAATTTGAGGGTTAAAGGGCTAAGAGCAGAGACAGAAGAGACAATGGCCATAGAAGATGTCAGTCATTCTCATATCCGAGTACCATAGATCACTTCCAGATCAATGTACAATACATTACCCATTTCACTCACTAATCCTGGAATATAGTATATTCTTTATGATACAGAACATATTCTGTTGAATATTTAGAAATTAATACGACTGGAAGCAGTTGCCGCCTAAGCCATTATCGACTTCCAGCCAAATTAATTTCAAAATATCAAATGGTTTTCGTGTATGATTGAAATTGAGACGCACGGAATTTATCGGTGAAAACTGCACCGACTTTCAAGGGTTAACCCTCTAACACTCAAGCCGGCATAAATTGTCTTCAACAGCAGTCTTGGAAAATGTCCATTTGCAGCCCAACAGAAAACTATTTTTGAAAATTTATCACCGGAATGACTGGCTCGATAACCGAGCCAGTCATTCCAGTGGTAAACTTTCAAAAATATTTTTCTCTTGGACTGGATATGAACATTTTCTTTGAGTGAATTAAAATTTTCTTGTACAATTTGAGGGTTAAAGGGTTAATGATTGCTTACTTAGCAACCTTAATCCTTGTGCCGAAATTACGCAAAAACAATTCCTGACAATTCTTTCTACCTCCATGATAACAACGCAAAAGGAGTCTGGAAGTGCTTAGGTAAACACATAAAACTATATTTTTAACCGATAAATCGTGTATTCCTATCTCTACTCAAACCTGTATTATAGGAGTGCTTTAACACTTTCACCAACAAATCCCTGAAAAAGTAAATTCTTTACGATATAAAACTTATGTTTTCTGTTCGATATTTTGAAATTAATTTGACTGGAGGCCGTTGCGGCCTCCAGTCAAATTAATTTCAAAATATTCACTGGTTTTCCTGTGTTGAAAATGAGATATGGGAATTAATGGGTGAAAGGGTTAACCTTCTTCGCGTACAAGTATATTATACATTTATAACACAGGACTACATTTCCCAGATGGCTCTTATAAAACATGGTGAAAATCTTGAGAGAATCTACAATTTGATTGAAAGATGTTGATGCTGCAGGCATCAACGACTTACTTTCAGTTAAATTATGAGTCCAAATAATCAATAAATGGAGCGAAAATATCATCCCCAAGGATGAAATGGGTACTAACCATTTCAATCCTAAAATCATGGAATACTAATTTCAAGGTTGACTTAGACAGGCAGGTGAAATTTTGAAATTATGTGATTAGAAGACGCTGCTGCTGCCTATGGCAACAAGCCAACAACAACTTCCAGTCAAATAACTTTCAAAATATTCAACAGCACATTCCTTAAATCATAAAGAATTTGATGTATCACCTCTGTAGTGGTAAGATGGTTTTAAAATGATTTTATCTGACAATTTCATGCTAAACGTAGCACAAGCAGCATCCTTCCTGAAAAACGGTAATAATGGAATTCATATTCGGTGTTTGACAATGGAGAAATGCAGCATTCTTTTCATGGAAATCCATCATGAAGAGCGGCTAAATATTCACAAGATTAATGTCAATATTGATAGTAATCCGTAACCTTTTACCACTCATATCAGCGGCTTCTACAGTGGTCTTGAGAAATCTCCATTTGGCCAATTCCATGAAAACATCAAGCCATGAAAATTAAGTCTTGAAAAGTTAGTAAATTATGTATCAAATAGAAGCCAACACCCTCTGGTTGCATATTCTGAAGTTTGTTTTATGACTATGTCTGGTTACCCCACCCAAGAGGAGCTTAAAAAAGATAAGGCACCACTTGTGTTTTATTCCCAAAAATAATGTAAAATTTTAAAAACAAATTATATTAACGTAGAATCGTCTAGTTATGAGTAATTAGCTGTCACAAGTTTATATTTGAGATAATCTGTCTGATAATGTCAAACTCGGGATGAACCATGCTGTTGATATGGCAAGTGAGCTTATTTCTTTCAACCCTTCTGAACTGTCACATACGCAACCACTTTAATATAAACAAGAGGCCCAAGGGGCCTGTCGCTCACCTGGAGCATTATGCATTTTTGTCACAATTGTTAGTGGGTGGTTTAGGAGTAGTCTTCTAAATGAGTTTGTGGACATTTTTGGAAGTCCAATATGGCTGCCAAACACGCTACATTTTGATTGGTCCAATTCTGCCATGTTTCTGACGTAGTGTATTCGCTTGAAAAAACTTTAATGGCACTCAGTGCCTAATCATATCTCTCAAATTTGGGCCGAATTCGCTCAGTGGTTCTGGAGTCATTTTGGCAAAAATTAGGTTATCCAAGATGGCCTCCAAACCATTTGGCCAATCAAGTTCCCTTGAAACAAACTTGGTGCAGCTCTTGCCCTAGATGATATTTCATGCATTTTGAATTGATCCCCCAAGCGGTTTTGGAGAAGATTTTTAAAGACATTTTAAAGCGGCCAGTTATTTTGACGGATCAACTTCTCTTTAACAAACTTTAATGGCCCTTAGTCCTTAATCATATATCACAAATTTCGGCTTGATTGCTTCAGCGGTTCTGGGGAAGGAGTCGTTTTTGCGAAAACGAGGTCATCCAAGATGGCCGCTGAACCATTTAGTCAATCAAGTTCCCTTGAACAAACTTGGGTCAGCTTTTAACACAGATCGTATTTCATGAGGTCTGAATTGATCCCTCAAACGGTTTTGGAGAAGACATTTCTAAAAATCAGCTGAAATCCAAGATGGCCGATCGGCTTCATTTGAACAAAACGGAATCTCTATGCCCTAAGGATGCATCCTGCCAAATATAATTGAAATCGGCCCAGTAGTTCTCAAGAAGAAGACATTTTAAATTTCCCATTGCTTTAGTACGGGAGCTTTTGGCGGGAAAATGATCCATGATGGCACACCCCCCCAAAACCGTTTATCCGACAGTTTCGAAAATTGCAAATTTGAGATCAGAATACCCAAAAACCTATATAAAACCAATTTCAGCCTCAAAATCCATCAAATAAAAATATATAAAATATATCCGCCAAGCACGCTGTATTTTGATTGTCCTAACGTGGCCATGTTTTTTGACGGATTAACTTCTCTTGAACAACCATTAATGGCCCTTAGTCCCTAATCATATATCACAAATTTCGGCCTGATCGCTTCAGCGGTTCTGGGGAAGAAGTTGTTTTTGCGAAAACTAGGTCATCCAAGATGGCCACTGAACCATTTGGTCAATCAAGTTCCCTTGAACAAACTTGGTTCAGCTCTTACCCTAGATCATATTTCATGAGTTCTGAATCGATCCCTCAAATGGTTTTGGAGCAGATTTTTAAAGACATTTCTAAAAATCGGTAGAAATCCAAGATGGCCGTCGACCAAATTGGCCAATCGGGTTCGTTTGAACAAACTTGAATCTCTATGCCTTAAGGATGCTTCCTGCCAAATATAATTGAAATCGGCCCAGCAGTAGTAGTTCTCGAAAAGATGGCCACCAAAACATTTATCCGACAGTTTTGAAAATTGTAAATTTCAAATCAGAATACCCAAAAACCTACATAAAAACAATTTCAGCCTCAAAGTCCATCAAATAAAAAACTCCAATATGGCCACCAAACATGCTATATTTTGATTGGCCACGGCGGCCATGTTTTTTGATGGATCAACTTCTCTTGAACAAACTTTACTTAGTCCCTAATCATATCTGCCAAATTTCGGCCTGATCCCTTTAGCGGTACTGGAGAAGTCATTTTCACTAAAACTAGGCCAACCAAGACGGCCGCCGAACCATTTGACCAATCACGTTCCCCTGAACAAACTTGGTTGAGCTCTTGCCTTGGATCATATTTCATGAGGTTTCCTTCAATCCCTCACGCAGTTTCGGATAAGATTTTTAAAGACATTTCTAAAAATCGGCCAAAATCCAAAATGGCCGCCAGCCAAATTGGCTGATCGGCTTCATTTGAACAAACTTAGATCCCTATGCCCTAAGGATGCTTCCTGCCAAATATAATTGAAATCGTCCCAGCGGTTCTTGAGAAGTCGTTTTAAAGGAAAAGTTGACGGACGGACGGATGGATGACAGACACCACGACATAAGCTCACTTGGCCTTTCAGGCCAGGTGAGTTAAATATATGCTGTTTTACTTACACCCACATTTTTTAAATCAAACTTTTTTATGCAAAGTATGCTAATGATAATCTACTAAAATGTAGAGTATGTAAACTAAATCACTACGTGTTCACCCCCAAATGGCTGGTTGCATATGTGACAACAGCAGTTGTGTCTGTGACAACAGCAGATGCATATGTGCGAACATACATTTGGTAAAAAAATCACAGGCATAACTTGTTCCATTTTGCACCTGTCTACTCTACACTACAATGAGATCTTTCCTTTCAGAGTCAGCTAACAAGTTTTAGCGCATGTTCACAAACAGACACAAAAGAATTTAGAAAGTCAATTAACCTTTTCTGCTTTCGGATGATTTCCACATTGGAGCATATGTTAAGCTATCTAGTGTTTGAAATTTATTATATAATTTGAGTATTTATCAGTAAAATGCCCTATTTACTGATACAAAATCCTTTTATGAGACATTGAATTCAACTAACACAAAGATCAAGATTATTCTGGTCTCAGAAGGTGAAATAAATTCTAACACAACCTTCCTTGAACAGAGATAGGAGGATATGAAGCTGCTACCACGGACACAGAGTGCCCATCAAGTTGTAGCCAGAGGTTCTTATATGGAGCTTGTTCTGTATGGAAAACATAACAGAGCGCTCTATTTGAATAGATCTGCAGAAACACGGTTCTCCTACGCAACGATACGTTTTGTTAGAGCCCTCTACTATTTTGCGAAAAATTTATGGAGGTGTTTCGCGAAAAACAAAACATGTTTTAACCTGTGACGTAATTGCATGCGAAACGATGTCATACGTCACAGAGGCATATATTGCATCATAAGCATATCGTGCAAAGGATGCTTGGATAGCATTTTCTTAGTAAACATTATCATTCAGTTTAGCTACAGAGCTCTCTAACCGAGTGACCTATTGAAACTATTTTTTGCACCTACTGTAAGACTGGTCGAGGTCGAAAGCTATTCAGATGCAGACAATCCAAACACTTGATTTGAGATCAGGATCCATCATGTCCAATCCCCTATCTATGCCAGTTATGCTACAAGCTTCTGAGATGGTTCTAGACAGATTTCAAATTGGTGTGGATGTTAACCAAGATGGTGATGAGACTGAGGTGGCTTTTTTAAGGGAATGTGGACATAATATTTTTGTCAAGCCAGCAAGAGAACACATATTGGATTGATAAATCAGGCATTTTGAAAGTTCTTGAGACACCCATAATGAACAACAGAGGCAGATATATGTTTGCCAAAGATTTAGATGCTGAGTAGCAGCTGAGAAATGATTTGCTATACATATACAGTACAGAAATAACTTAACGTGTTTCCAAAACAAAATGTACTGTCAAATATTTTGGACTTAATTTCATTGGAAGCCATTACTGCCTACGGCAGATTAAGTCTAAAATATTGAACAGAAAATTTTTTATATCATGTTCAAAACTATTATGTTTGTGTTTTGGACACATTCTACCGTAAGCTTATTTATGAGCTGTACTGTAATTTTATATATACATACACATACATGTATGTATGTATGATTACTGTATTCTGCGGCTGTAGTAGTATAAACATCCTACAGCTGCAATCAGTCCTTCTTCGCTTTTGCCCACTGTGTCTTGTTGTCAGCCAAAATCCTTAGCTTCCTCAGGTCCATTCTTGACTTGAGTGTACCTAATCCTGCTTTCTTCAGGTCACCTCGTAGCACGCTTAGCAGATGTATGCAATGACGTCCTCTCCTGGCTCTGTATTTGCTGGCTCCGAGTAGGGCGAATTCCAAGGCTCTCTGTGCTGATGTGTCTTCTGGCATCCTTAGCACATGGCCAAACACGGACCATCTTTGCTGGGCGACTTTTACAGACAGCGGCGGCGTATTACACATCTTGCATAGCCCAGCTGTTGCAGTTAAATACATCATCAAGGATACACAGGTTGCATTGTATAAACGTAGTCTTTTTACCAAGGGCATCTTTGATCTACGAATCCATAGCTTCCAGAAGGACTGGAATGCAGCGTGCAGCAATGTCAGCAGTGCTGCAAAGCAGTGAGCCCAGGATTTTACTTTTCCTCCATGGTTCGCCGCCACAGAGTGAATCGTCATTTTCTTTAGTTTCATGCTTTGTAGATAGGTATATGTGTGGACTCTGGATTCATTCATAAAGAGATTCTCAATTTTTAGTTTGCTTGCAGCTATTGGGTGAAGAGCACAGGGGATAGACCATCTCCCTGTGAGGAGCCGATTGATGTCTCAAACTCTAGACTTCAAACTTGACTCGTACTCTCAGCTTGGTGTCTGCAAGCAGTAGTCTCACTAGTCATAGCTCATCTTCATTGCAACTGGTCTGGCATAGTACATCTAGGATCTTTGAGCATTTAATTGTGTCGAAGGCTCGTGACATGTCAATGCCCATTTTGTGGAAATCCCAGTGTTTGGACATGACTACCGACACAAGCATGCGTTGAGTCCATACAATGTCTGTGCAGCTGTGTCCACGTTTGAAGCCACTTTGACATAATCCGGTGAAGTTGTCGATCTTATCTCAGATGCGGCATAGAGTAACATTTGATAGGATTTTCCGTATGCTGTTAAGGAGCACAATGGGCGGCAGATTTGCTGGGGGGCCAGGTGGCTTCTTGGGCATGGGCAATGCGATAAGGATGCCGTGGCCTACACCGATGGGAAGGTGGTGCATAACAGCTGAATTGATTATGTGTGTGATCGGTTTTGAGATAATGTCACTTGGATATTTGAATAGTTCATTGCTCATGCCATCAGGTCCAGATGCACGTCCATTTTTCAGGGCTTTAAGAGTTTAAGTGCCTTCTCAACCTCTGCTGTATTAATTGGTGTTAGTAATGGCCTGGGGTCTCCTGAGAATGGGTGCAAGGGCTTATCATCATCGTCAGTGAACTGTTCCTTGAACCATTCTCGAATTGCCTCGGCTTAGCCCTGGTCAGTCTTGATAGTGTCCTTCAGAGTTGTGTACAGTTAGTGGTGGTGTGTAGTCAGCAACTCTCAGGGCTCGGGCTGCCCGAAACATTTTGTGGCAGTCATCCATGGCAGTGATTTCATCTGCTAGGGCATCTGCTTGTTAGATAGTAAGATCTTTTAAGCGTTCGCTAATGTGGCGCAGAATGTTATTGCGTTCCTGGCGTAGTTTGGTGCGATCTTCACTTTGGCTACTTTGATAGATGCGCAGAAGTAACGCTTTCTGTTCTGCTGACAGTTTTACTACAAGCGGGTTGTCAGTATACCTAGTTCTGTTGTTTTTTAGAACACACTGGTTATAGTAGCTGATGATTCCATAGGTATCAGTATTTTGTTTAGGGATTCGTTTGGATTGGAGCTGACGTCGATGTTAGCTATCTGTTCCCCGAGGGCCTTTTTGTATGACATTTGAGTGTCAGTGTCCATGATGAGCTTGTGTAAGTTGTAGGTGACTCTACCCTCATGCCTGGTATGGCGTTTATACATTAGGTAGAGCTGGTTCATATGGAGGCGTGTAATGACTGGCTTATGGTCAGAATTGACGTCTGTGCCTCCATAGGAATGAACATCCCGAAGTATGGGTTTTGCTGCTGTCTTGCATAGTATGAAATCTATTTGGTTGAAGACAGCTTTTGTAGCCTTAGAACCTACTGGGGCTTTGCGATCAGCAATGTGTCCAGTCCATGTTGTCCGGTGGCGGCATGGGTGTTTGAAAGCTGTATTTGTGGCAAATAGACCATTGGAACTAAGGAATGCCACCAACGCATCTCCATGCGTGTGCCCTCTCCATACGATCCCATGCATGAGCCAAGTCCTGAACTTTTGTCCGCAATGCCGAGCTTAACAAGCTTGGAGTTGAAGTTGCCACACACGAACAGTTGCCATCTAGCTGGGATAGTAATGGCGGAGCTCAGTTCTGCGTAGAAGGAATCTAATATAGCTGGATTCTCTTTGCCCCTTTTGGTAGTTGGCCCATATGCATTGACTATGCGACACTTAGTGGTGGTGCGCTTTCGCGTTGGTATAGCCAGGTCGATAAATGCAACGCGATCACTGATGTATCCAAAACTAATGACATCGTCCAATACCCTTGGTCCGATTACGAAGCCTAATCCACGGTAAAGTATATGTATAGCAAATGATGCTGCAAATCATTGATATTTTCACTCTAGTCATAACCATTTTTACACGATGTCACATACACAACCATAATGTGTCACATACATGTATGCAACCAAGTTATGTTACTGTTATTATTTTCTGTATTGATGATGGTCTATTTGGACATCAGTACATGTCGTGTTTCCCTATACAACAAGATTTCATTATACCTCGATACAGTTCACAGACTTTCACCAAATTTGTTAACGTGTGTGATGTCACATATGCAACCATGTAAAATATGTCTTAGCTTCAAATATTTTGCATGAGTATCCATTTCTTTCACATCATTTGTTGAAGAAAGCATGGCTAGATATATTCATAGTAAAAAGTTAGATTGCATCTATTCCTTTAACAGAAAATGTTAAAGAATATCTGTCCAAATGTCACATACACAACCATGGAATTGCCCATTTGCAGACCAAGAGAAGACTATTTTTGAAAATATACCACTGGAATGACTGGCTCGATAAACGAGCCACTCATTTCAGTGGTAAACTTTCAAAATAGTCGTCTCTTGGTCTGCAAATTGACATTTTCTTTGAAAAAATTGAAATTTTCTTGAACAAATTCAAGTCTTAAAAGGTTAATTGACCAAGATTGGTCAAGAAAAGCAAGTTTTCCATAGTCAAGGGCCATTTGCAGACCAAGAGAAGACTATTTTTGAAAATTTACCGCTGAAATGACTGGCTTGGTTACCGAGTCAGTCATTCCAGTAGTAAATTGTCAAAAATGCTTCTCTTGACCCGCAAATAAGCATTGCCCAAGAGTACTGCAGACGTTGATTTTGGCCGACTTGGCTAATAAAGCGTTAAAAAAGTGCTGAATCAGGAGATAATGTAAGTGTGTAAAACACATTCTATTACAATGCAATAAATCTGATTGCAATAAAAATTCCCCTCTCTAAGTCAGATTGCACTATCTAGCCATTTGTCTTCATTTGAAAGCCGGATCTCAGCAGCTCAATGTAGGATGTACCCCTGCTGATCTACTTGACAATTTGAGTGTCCTGACAGAAAACCAGAATAATTTTTTAAAGATTATATATAGATTTGTGTCTATATAATTGTTTAAAAGTAAATTTAGAAAAACTTGTTTCCGGCTATCATTTTGTCTCAGGCTGCAGCAACTCAACCCTTTCATATACAACTGCACACAACACAAAGAAATTTCTGTAAATGTTGACCTACATATACATGCCCAGTACAGCTCAGAAATAGGTTAATATATTTACAAAACAAAATAAAACAGCGTTGAATATTTTGGACTTCATTTGATTGGAAGCCATTGCTAATTAAATCTATAATATTCAACAGAAATTTCTAACACAGTGTTCGTAATTGTGCCTGTACTAGATTTCCTTTTCATTTTTAAAACATTCAAGGTTATTTCTGAGCTATACAGGAGCGTGACCTTTAACCTTTTACTCCAAAATCTCTTTTGTCTGACGAGGGCGTTGATGTCACACCAAGGTTTGATGAAGATCCCACCAATAGTACTTGTGTTATCTACCAAGAGAAGAAGAAGTTATTGGTTTGATTGGCGTCTATCGAGTCCCTGATTTCAGGTTCCATTCACGTCACAGCTGGTTTTATTTCAGTCTATTGTTGGTAACTTCCCCAGCTTTTACACTGGTACCCATTTATACTCCTGGGTGGAGAGGCAAGGAGTGAAGGAGATTGCCCATGTTTTCAACGACACTGAGATAGAGAACAGCTCAGGCGCGAACCCGGGTTCTCCGGTTAAGTAGTCCTGATTGCTAGCCACTATACCAAGGCCCAAGCCGCCTCTTGATGTGTTATCTACCAGAATTCACCTTCCCATTTTATTCATCAATCATATGATGTCATAATTAAATATGGGACATGTAGGATGATGTCATAATCAACACATGACACAGATTAAAGCACATCACGAATGCTTAACCCTTTAACACTTGAATTTGTTCAGGAAAATTTCAATTTTCTCATAGAAAAATGTCCATTTGTCGACCAAGAAAAGAACATTTTTTGTTATCGAGCCAGTCATTCCAGTGGTAAATTTTCAAAAATTGTCTTCTCTTGGTCTGCAAATGGACATTTCTCAAGACCACTGCAGAAGCTGTTTTTGGCTGATATGAGCACTAAAGGGTTAATTGAAGACGGACTAAGCATTGTTGTACGAACTGTGTTTTTACTATTTAATTAACATGATGTTGAATATTTTTAAACTAACCAGTCAAATTATTTTCAAAATATTTAACAGCGTACCTGTATAGTTTTCTGGAAATTTATAGTCAGGGAGTTCAGGGATCGATCGATCACAACATGCGTGAAGTGTGAGTAGAGCTTAGCTAGAGACGGGCGGGGCATAGCTAAAACTGGAAAGGTCCATTGGCATATTGTTTTCCTCTGGAAATGCAGCATGCATTGCTTGAATTCACATAACCTTGCCCGTTGACCCCAAAACCCATACAGTTCTTCAAACGACCAAATGCAACCTCCCAGCAAAGCTTTGTGAAAGTCGTCTCAGGGAAAGTGGAGAACTTGACGGGCCTGATCCAGCAGTTTAGTTTGGATACCCTTAGCTGTGTAGATGGTGAAAGAGGAGCCTCAGAAAACACACTTGCTATTAATTGGGTCATATGGGGTCATGATGACCTTGACCCAAAATCAATTGACACCTTTGTACACCCAAAGGCAACCTCCCACCCAAGCTTCATAAGGGAAAAGAAGAAAGTAGATAGAAACCCAAAAGACATGCGCAAAAATTAAAAGCTATATATTTACATAATAAATAATAATAATAATAGGCATCAACAGCTCCTACAAAGATTAGTTCCCAAAATATTTAATAGAGTATTTCTTATGTCATAAAGAATTTTTTTAATAAGTGCTGTGGCATTGAAATGGTTAAGGGGATAAAATAGTTAATTTCACACATGCATGCACACACATGCACTCTCTCCTGAACGTGTTTGCTCAGTACAAAATGATGGGAAGAGCAGTCAATAATAAATGCTATGCCAATTAAAGCAATGTTCCTGCTCAGGGTTGATTGAGCAGAAATGCAATAACACTAGCCAGGATGCAGCAGTATTATGTACACATTAATTAAAGCAGATCTTTAGATGCAGAAAATCATTAAGATGTCACAACTATTCTTGTACAACATCTTCACGGTTGGAACTCGTCACTCAGATCAGTGGCCAAATTTTCACAATTTTTTCATTGTTATAATGCACATGTATTGAGCTAGAGATAATTAGATAATGGTGTTGAGCAGAATAAATGGCTAAATAACACCGCACTATATATATATATATAATGTATACAATGTATATATGTGTGTTTCATACAAAAGGTAAATGTTACAACAACCACATGATGCACTTATTAATCCTTTAACACTCGAATTTATTCAAGAAAATTTAAATTTTCTCATAGAAAATGTCCATTTGCAGACCAAGAGAAGACTATTTTTGAAAATTTACCACTGGAATGACTGGCTCGGTTATCGAGCCAGTCATTCCAGTGTTAAATTTTCAAAAACAGTCTTCTTTTGGTCTGCAAATGGACATTTCTCAAGACCACTGCAGAAGCTGTTTTTGGCTGATATGAGCGTTAAAGGGTTAATTAACAAGAATAAATTCTAATTCTCCTCGCCAATCATAAACATTACGGCTTTAACATTTCCAGACCAGAAATGACGAATTCTTTATAAGAGACAAAAATTATATTAAATATTTTGCAACTAACTTTACGGTGAGCTGTTGCTGAATGCAGCAACAATAGGCAGCAACAGGTTCCAGTTAAACTAGTTTCAGCATAGTCAACCACCTTCCTGGATATATGTAGTTGTCTTGAATTTCAGATTCTGGGATTTCAAGGGTTAGACAATTAAGATCCTTGTATTATATATGGGTCTCTAATTTTCTTGAAGAGGAAACCTTAGAATTAAGAAACTATCTTAAAACAGCTCCATATTTATCTCTGACATATAGCTGTATATCACTGTACTTCACAAGATGAATAACACCTGGATCTAATCATCAGGACATCAAAGTGATGAAATGATGATAATGAGATTAACACAGGTGATCAATATACAGTAAAACCTTTCTTAGGCGATTGATAGGGAGGAGGGAAACATTAAGGGGAGCCAATCTGACACTCAAATATCTGACATGATAATCAAACGTTACAATCTCCTAGCCAATCATAAATGGGGTATGATGTTGCGAAAATCTAAAGATCTCCCACAAAATTGTATAAATTGTATGCAATGAATTTACAAATTAATAAACATTCTGTTGAATATTTTGAAACAACATCTCCCAGTCAAATTAGTCTCGAAATTGCTAACATTTTACTAATATACGTGTAGTTACTTTGAACTTTAGATTCTGGAAATACAGGTTTCAAAGTTTCAAATCGATTCCAACACACATAAAATGTGGGAAAATGCTTATCTAGAAATGGGTGGGGCATAGCTAGAGGTGGGTGGGGCATGACTAACAATAGGTGGGGCATGACTATAAATGGGTGGGACATAGCTAAAATGGGTGGGGCATAGCTACAAATAGGTGGGGCATAACTAGAAATGGGTGGGGCATAGCTACAAATAGGTGGGGCATAACTAGAAATGGGTGGGGCATAGCTACAAATAGGTGGGGCATAACTAGACATTTGTGGGGATAGCAAGAAATGGGTGGAGCATAGCTAGATATGGGTGGAGCATAGCTACAAATAGGTGGGGCATAACTAGAAATTGGAGGGGGATACCGGGAAATGGGTGGAGCAAAGCTAGAAATGGGTGGAGCATAGCTAGAAATGGGTCGCTACAACACTTTGTTAATTGCTCACCATGACTGTCACCAATCAATAGCGATCCCTTCAGTAGAACTTGAGCTATCATATTTTCCGCAAATGTTAGTAAAATAATCATGATTCTTATTTACAAATATATGTCAAAGAAAGATCAGAGATTGCAAACACTTGCCCTCCTGTTTTTACTTGCGTCGGTATATGAGAGCATGGAACTAACTTGCTTCATGTTGTTGTTGTTGTTGTTGTTGTTGTTGTTGTTGTTCTTAATACTTAAACACTCATATCAGCCAAAAACGGCTTCTGCAGTGGTCTTGAGAAGTGTCCATTTGCAGACCAAGGACTATTTTTTGAAAATTTACCACTGGAATGACTGGCTCAATAACCGTTGTACATTTTCAAAAATTGTCTTCTCTTGGTCTGCAAATGAACATCTATGAGAAAACTGAAATGTTTTTGAACAAATTCGAGGGTTAAACGGTTATATTGTCATGTTCCATTCCAAGCAGACTATCTTTAAAACCTTACAGATTCGAGTGTTACAGGGTGAAGACACTTTTGAATAACTCTGGTTCAACTAGAGGGATCTTCTCCAAATTTGGAGGGAAGCATACCCGAACACACATTTTTACGCATTCTTCAATAACTCTGCTTATACAAGTACTGGCCAAATCTTCACCAACCTTGGGTGGAAACTTGCCCATGTGGTCCCGAACATGTATGCCAATTATGTGGGTAAAGGTTAAAACACAAAAGCAACAGCTGTCAGCAACATTATTTTCAAAATAGACATTTTTGAAGCATTTTCAATAACTCTAATGGATTGGAGTGTTCATTTCCGAGCTTGGGTTGATGCATGTCTGTGGGGTCACGAAGATGTATGCAAATTTTACTGTCAAAAACTATAACGCAACAGCAACAGCTTTCAGCAACATTGTTTCCAAAATAGACACTTTTGACCTTACGGCCGGCGGCCAGTCTGAACAAGCCATATCAGTAAACTGATGTATGCTCCCGAAGGCATACTTGGTAGGGATACTGTATAAAATATGGTCTTGACAAAGATTCTCTGTAATGTTCAGTGAACCAGGAAAAGAAGGTCACAGGTAGGTCATGCTGACATACTTTTCATATACTGTACCCTGCCTCCCTTAGATGCATCCACATATCAAGTTTAGTTCCCGTATACCAAAAACTCATGACGCTCCAGCCAGGACAAAAAATTCCTGTAATGCTCAATAGACCATGAAGGATAGGCTAAAAGTAGGTCACACCGACATACTTTTCATACCTCCTTACTAAGACGCATCCACATAGCAAGTTTAGTTCCCGTATACCCAAAACTCTGGAAAATACAGTCCGGACGAAGATTTTCGGTAACATTCAATAAACCGTAAAATGTAGGTCAAAAGGTCACACACTGCACATCTTATCCACAAGATGCATCCACATACCAAATTTCATAATCGTGCATATAAATGTCTTGAAACTATGGCCCGGAAAAACATGTAGACTGTCAAGTTCAGTGAACCATGAAAAGTAAGTCAATAGTAGGTTACACTGACCTACTTTTCACACAGTGCACATCTTCTCAATAAGCTGCATCTACCTACAAAGTTCCATGATCGTACATTTAAGTCTTGAAACTAGACAAGCTTGTAGAGGGTGAACGGATGGATGGATGGACAGAGGCCACTATAATAACATGCTCCCCCCAAATTTTTCTGGGATCATAGAAATATATCAACGATGCTGGTATTGGGAAAATTTGTCATCCTTATTTCTACATTGCAAAGATGGGTTTTTTTTATTTTCCCGGATGATGCCTAAAGATTTGGAATTCTAAGGTACATTACAACGTCACACCCTTTTTATGTTAAAATCTGAGCCAATCGGGCCAGTGGCTTGCATGACATCCACAGATCCAGAACTAGTCGGTTATCGAGGCAGTCATTGCAGTGGTAAATTTTCAAGAATAGTTTTCTCTTGGTCTGCAAATGGACTTTTCTCAAGACCAGAGCAGACACAAAATGGCAGAACGCTTTTCGACAACCCTTTCAGCAACAAATCACAGAAAAAGTGTATTCTTATTTCTGTTGAATAAGGCAAGGCAGCAACAGCTGCCAGTCAAATTAATTTCAAAATATTCAAGCGTTTTCCTGTATGGTTGCCTTGAAATGAGATATGGGGAATTCATCTGTGAAAGGGTTAACCCGTACCACACCGATGTCAAAATTTCAAATTAAGTTAAACGATGAGCTGATGTTCATTTTTTAAGAAAGTTTGGTGGACGATGGTGCTGTCGTAGATAGCAACATTGTCCACCAAAATTATTGAAAAATGTACACCAGTTTCTTTGAATTTAACCCGGGAAAAGACAAAATGTTGACATCAGAGTGGTAGGGGTCAAGGATTAAACAATAAATGCTGGTTAACCGTTTAATGGTGTGGTCGACCAAAAGAAATATTTGCAGTGGTCTTGAATGAGAAATGTCAATTTTCTGGATAAGATAACGATTTCTGAAATATTACTACTGCACTGACTGGTTCAGTAATGGATGGTCAATTTTAAAACCTTACTTAACCTGCAAATTTGCATGCATTAAAGGTGCATATTCACACCAGAATTCATGTGTGAAAATAAAATTGTTAAAATTGTATCCTTTTAGAGGCTTACATCATGTGCCCAGATGTAGTGAAAGGAATTATATCTCAGCTTATAATGATTTTAAATTTCACTTTAATAAAAAAAATTTTTTTTACATTTTTGACAAATCCTGGGCAGTAAAGGGTTAATTACCTTACATATTCACATACATATTTTAACCCATTAATACTCAAATTTGTTGTAAAAAATTTAAATTTTCTCATAGAAAATGTCTGTTTGCAGACCAAGAGAAGAGTATTTTTGAAAATTTATCACTGGAATGACTGGCTCGTTATCGAGCCAGACATTCCAGTGGTATCGTAGATTAAGAAAAATACTCTTCACTTGGTCTGCAAATGGAGATTTCTCAAGACTACTACAGAAGCCATTTTTAGCCGATATGAGGGTTAACCCTTAACACTCTGATGTCAATATTCTATCTTTTACTGGGTCAATATCGAAGAAACTAGTGTATATTTTTCATCAATTTTGCTGGAAGATGTTGCTGTCTTCGACAGCACCATCTCCCATAAAATTTGTTGAAAAATGTACACCAGTTCATCTGCTAAGTTAATTTGAAAGTTTTGACACCAGAGTGGCAAGGGCTAAAACATTAATCTCCGCCATGACCAACTTATTAAATGAATACCACCAGCACCACAACACCAGGGAACCACACACACACACTTTGAAAATACATATATGTATGAATCACACGACACCGTGATCTGACCGGATATGTGAATATTTTACTGGGCTGGGCAATAATAGCAGACACTTAACATGATTTTCATGTTGTACCACACTGTGACTATCAGAGTATTTGATAAGCTCATGTTTTATTGTGATTGATCAATAAAGCCTGAATCAGATATATTATGTACAACTTTTAACCCGTTAAACACCAGAAACCAGATTAGAGTCCATTTGACTTGCGCAATTACACGATTAAATCGAAAATTGCTATTATTATTTAAATTGTGAATTTATATGATTAAAAACCTTTTAATTACTGTTTTGGCTCAGTGAACGCATGTCGATTCAAAGGCCAAGGAGACTATTTTTGAAAATCTATAACTGGAATGACTGGCTCGATTCCAATAATGCCATTTTCAAAACTAGTCTTCTCTTGACTTGCCAATGGACTTTTCTAAACACCATTTCAGCTTTCGTCATTGATATGCTTTTGTTTTTATGTTTTGGCATGCTTGGTAATTTTGTATGTTTGCACCGATCCGATTAATCGAGTAATCACGATTCTTCTTAAATAATCAATCCCGACCACTCAGAGCAACAATCGCAAAGCCTAACCCAGATATGACATATTATGTACAAGTAGACTTTTATTTTCAATAAATTGGTACTAATTTGACTGAAAGCTGCTGCTGCCGTTGTTTGTGAGCAAACATGTCGAGTCACATTAGTGTTAAAGTGTTAAGCAAACACCTTACATGTATGCCAACCCTTTATTGGTCAAGATTTGTCCAAAAAATTTAAATCTTTACTTAGTAAATGTCCATTTGCAGGCCAAGAGAATACTATTTTTGAAAATTTACCACTAGAACGACTGTCTCAGCCTGCAAATGGACATTTCTGAAGACCACTGCAGAGGCCAGTTTTAGTAAATGTCCATTTGCAGACCAAGAGAATACTATTTTTGAAAATTTACCACTAGAATGACTGGCTCAGCCTGCAAATGGACATTCCTGAAGACCACTGCAGAGGCCAGTTTTAGTAAATGTCCATTTGCAGGCCAAGAGAATATTATTTTTGAAAATTTACCACTAAAATTCCAGTGGTAATTTCCTCTTGGCCTGCAAATGGACATTCCTGAAGACCACTGCAGAGGTCAGTTTTGGCCAGCTTGCCCATTAAAGGGTTCAAATGTTATAGAGTTGAGATTTCAGGATGGAAGTGGTTACAGCACATGTATTTTTAAGCGTTAACTTAATGAACAAACACACATGTAGACAATTAAACATGACCTATTTTCACATGTACACATCATAGACTAAGGTGGTATTTATTTTGTCAGTGATACATTCATAATGTTGAAAGTCAATCCATTCGCTAGATGTAACAGTGACTTTTAAATAATCATTTCATAATTTGTTTAGATTTCTTATTTACTTTTATTGAAATCATGTTTCCATTTGTTTAACGCCTTTACAAAAGAAAATTTAAAAAAATTCCATACTATATTTCTAAATTTCAGGCCCTAATAATTAGTGATTAATATTTTATTATGAATATCCTAACACCCCATCCCAGAAACCCTCCTCCTCACAACACCCAAAAATTGAATATCTTAAACTGTTGTGCCGTACCGAGTTGAACCACCCTCACACCACACCGTATCCCATACTTTAATCCTAAACTAGCTAAATGCAGATTATTGATTTAGCAAGTAGTGATTGAACGGTCATGATGTTTTTGTGGTGTAATAACAACTAAAGTTTATTCAAAAAAATTTTCTCATTAAAATGCCTATTTGCAGACCTAGATGATTATTTCTGAAAATTCTAATAATAAAATTGTCAAAAATGTCTTCTCGGGGAAGACTATTTTTTAAAATGTACCGATGTAATGGGTGACTCGGTTAACAGTTAACATGATGTTACCGTTTATGCCATTACGGTTCCCACCAGCCCGCACCCCCCACTAACTAGACAAATGAACAAAAAAATCTTACATGATTGATCCCAACCCCACCCCCAACACATTACCCTTCAAATGAACTTATTCAAGAGTTTTTCTTAGAAACTATATTTTGATAATTTACCATGAAACAGCTGGTATGGTCAATTCCCGCGTACGTTTTAAAAGATTGTCTTCTCATTGACGCACATACATACAAACCAAATACTGGTTGCTGTAAAGTGTGTTTGTGGAGTGTATTTGCCATTTTCCATGACCATGGGGGTTCCGGAACTCTTAAACAAAAGTTAACTCACTTAAGAAACATAATTACATTTCTGTGGACGATATTTTCATCACAGCTGTTTAATTCCAACTGATTCAATGTTTGAAATTTGCGAAAACAATGGATTTTATGATCAATATATTTATACATATTACTCAATCATGATATGTTCCCGGTGGTGTATAGGTCCTGGGTGTAGGTAGGTTAACTTGCCCTGTAGGTGGGGCTTAGAATACACCTTCCGTATCCTCTGCGTGTCGTAAGAGGCGACTAAAGGAGGTAAGGGTGAGGTAACCCTGACAGAAACCTCGAGTGCTGAAGACGGGAGGTTCCAGGCCGCACGGCGCACTCTAATAAACCATGGATCCACGCACTTAACGCTTATGATCATGTCGATAGTCACTTACAGGACTGGCGGTATGATCAGCGAACGAAAAGAAGAAAGAAGAAGAAGGTAGGTTAACAATGCAGTTTAACGATGCGAGCCTAGTAGCCACTGTGACTCAATCTAACCTTGTAGACTAGGAACTCTCGACGCAGTCACGGCAGGATTTTGCAAGACTAGTGAGATTTCGTGTTTGTTGACATTTTCTGGGAAAACGGATGTCAACAGAATTACAATTGTCGATATTTAAATTTTCCATACCTTCACAGCGGCAACGTTAAATATCAAATTTTCCATACTTTTTCAAGCCATGGAAAAGGGTTTAGGAATTTTCCATACTTTTTCAAGCCATGGAAAAGGGTTTAGTAATTTTCCATACAGTTTCCATAATTCCATACCTGTGTATGAACCCTGCCTTTTAAGTTTAACTGTCTGACTGCTGAGTTTTTGCAGACGACACATTCCAAGGGTTATACCGCTAGACATGCCAAATATTTTGAAAACAATTTGACTGAAAGTTGTTGATGCCTAAGGCACCAAGACGTTTCAGTCAAATTGTTTTCAAAATATTCAGCAGGTTCATAGTTATTGCCCATTGATATTATTGTCTGGTGGCTTCCAGCGGGGAGACAGTTAACACTCAAGCTAGCCAAAATGGCTTCTGCAGTGGTCTTAAGAAATGTCCATTTGCAAACCAAGAGGAAGCAATTAGAGTTGAGGATTAAAGGGTTAAAAGCATTAACAGAGGTCATAGAGGTCATGGTTACAAAAAATTCTGAATTCAAGAATTTTGAATATCAAAACAGCCATGTACTATCAGATACAATTAGGATGATGAATATTATGAAACTAATTTAACTGGAGGAGTGGACGTTTTGTTGTCATAGGTAAAATCACCTATATGGAAAATTAGGTCCTTAACCATCAAATTTATTCAAGAAAATTTCAACTTTCTCATATAAAATGTCCACTTTCAGACCTAGGGTTGCACGATTATTCACTTTTCATAATCGCGATCATTTAAAAAAAATAATCGCGATCATACGATTAATCATGAACTATATTAACTACATCAATGCTGCTTAGAGGACGTTATTATGCTACTGCATATTGTAAGATTATGGGCTAGGCACTTGGGTATAATACATACATCAACAGAATACGCTAGTTGATGATTGCAAACAAAGGAATGTATCAAGATTTTTCTAGACGGAAACCGGAAGTTACCGTATTTGGCTTAATTGTAGCCTATGCTCTAGTAGAAGCCCACCCCCTAACTTTGACATAGGAGCTCCAATGATTTCTTAGCAGTTTCAAAACAGCAAAACTCTGTATTAGAAGCCCCACCCCCCTAACTCAGCAGATTATACAGGAATTTTTTTTTAAGAATAGCGTGTATAATAATAACAATCGTGTCACACAGGGTGCATTTACTTCAGACCGATCTCTGCCCTGATACATTTCCCGCCCCTCTAGAAGTCAATACACGCCTCGGAGTTGTAAATCTCGCCCACCTATTAGATTAATACTAATAGAAGGTCACGCATGTTCAAGATATAATAAAGTTTATTCCACACTCTTGTAGTCAAAATGCGCGTAGAACAGTCTTGGCGTGATTAAATACCTTCCTTATTATAAATATATTTTAAGACCAAATTTATGTACCACACAAGCACGGGAGAAAATGTGCATCAATTTTGTAACGCCGATCGACATTAAATGATCCAAACTGAGTTATTACGAACGACAATATAGCCGGCTTCTTAAGTTGGCAAGCCAGCGGCTCTTTTGCGATGTGAGGCGGTGTGTTCTCGCGAGATATTAAACGCTAACGGGAGTTTATCAAACGGCTACCCGCTATTCAGATCAGTATAATACTCAGTTCCTATCGTGCAATGATAATATATAAAAATTCCCAAGTTCCGTGTCCCCGATTCCAGAATATTTATATCCGAGTATTCGCTCTAAAATAAACTCTTCAATTGGAGGCAAATCACGTGATTTGTATTTTTCGAGACGCCATTTTATATCAAATTGTGGATTAATTTTGATTTAATAAACAACCTTTATTAAAGGATTGACTTAGTTAATATACAAACAAATCAGTTATTTATTTAGTTTATTTAATCATTCACACATTCGGCCGATCGCCGGATGTTTGTTTCCATGATTGGTAATGCGAGCAGAGTTTCACAAGCGTAAAAGTGTCTTGACAAAAATTTCAACATGGCGATTATACGATTATTTAATTTTATAATCGTCCACGATCATTTTGAATTATATAATATCGAATAATCGAAAAATCGTGCAACCCTATATTGATACTGTGGATCGTTAGCAGATGATCTAAATACTGTCTTAGTTCTGTCATTGCCATTGCTGTCAATGGATAGCGTCTAACCCCTAACTCGGCGCCTGGTGGGGGTTTTCAGGCGAGTACCTTGTCTACTATTGCGAATGATAGGTCAGGAGAAGCTCTCAAGGACTCAAGCGATCTATTTGCATAGTCGACCAGGTCATGTAATGATCTTGCCACTTTTTCCCGCTGTGCCACACCGCCTACACCATGCATGTAACTCCATAGTTCTTCGGGGGTAACCCATGATTGAGTTTCAGATTCAGTTAGCTTGATTGATTGAGAGATTCTGTTACCTATACAATTGTGTTTCTCTAATAGGGCATCACCTCGTGGTGGGGGCCTGTTCTGAAACATATTTTATATCTACTGATGATGATGATAGCCATAATGCTGATGAAGATGATGATGATAGACATAACGATGACGATGATGATAATGAGACATAATGCTGATGATGATGATGATGATAGCCTCATGTATCCGTATCAAACAAACTGAATCAAACAAACACGTAGTCACGACCAGTGTCACATCGGCATGAGGGGATTACCCATAGGCCCTTCCAGCTGCCTTGGCAATGCTCACTTGGCAGAACGCTAAAGTGCCTACCATCTATACCATGGCAGACTCTGGCATGTTCACAGGTGACACAGAAGATCTTGTGCCGCATCGGCTGCCTTAATGACCACCTGCGTTACTGACCACCTACCTGTAGCTGATGAAACCTATGGTAGATGCTGACCTGCCTTTAGTGATCACATATCTTTAGAGACGGAATCGTGCTCTACGTGCGCTCAAGCTGAATACCAGCTGTGTGCGATACACAAACATAAAAGAGTGAGCCAGTTGCCATTATTAGGTGAGACCCTCAAGTGCCATCTCCAGATCCTCGGGGCCACTGGTTAGACGCAGTAAGGTATACGACTTCATCTCCTGTTGATAGAGACAGCAATCAGTCATTTAAATGAAGTCATTTAGCTCACCCACCTGCTGGACCACCCCTCCTTTCTGAACCAAGACTGCCACAGCTACACAATATGAGACACCTCGTTGCAATATCAACTCTAGGCGCTGGTTATCTGTGGCCTGGACCTGCTCGTACTCTCGCTCTACATGTAGGATTCGCCGTCTAGAACCCTCCCGTTTTAGTTCCTGGTCATTCTCATCATGCCAGCTGTGAAGTCGTGGAGAGGTCATCGTTACATCCGGAAGATGTTCAGTGTATGCCTGAAGGAACAGCTTGCACTGCATCAAGGCCGGGTTCATGTGTGTGTGTTCTCGAGGAGGGAGAAGAGTGACACCGCGACAGGTATTTCTAAGTCTGTCTGTAAGTTGAATTCTGTGAAACCTTCATTACATCCAACGGCATAGTACCCCTTCCCCTTCGCATAGTAGGCCGCTCCACGAGCTAGAAGAGCCAGGACTCGATACTCATCGTTTATGTAGGTGGTGTCTAAGGTGGTGTTGTTCTGCACAATCTCCCACCTGCTCACCATCTGCGGGAGCTCTACATCCTTCTCCTCAGTGCTCTCAAGCTTAAACTTGAGCACCATACTCCTAATCTTGTGGATCTGTCCGGAAATAGCGAAGTCGATGTACTTCCCCGCAGCAGAAAGAGGGTTCGCATCATGGATACTAGGTCGAATGACTGTCAAGCAGCCCCTTCGAGGATCGGTGTGGTGCGAGGTCATGGGTTCAACCACTCCATCAGGATACTGCATGTACTGCTGCATGTTTAACGTCTAACGATATACAGGTTTAAACGCCGATGTTTGGTAACGTTCTTCAGCAGATCGTCTTTGGAGGGCAGAAAACAGTGCAACCCTCCAAGAAGAAACCAGTACAGCTGCCAATTGACAGGGCCCGACGACTACTTCATGACGTCAACATTATCCACGAGCGAGCCAAGGTCCCACCTCCGTCTGATGCGGACATACTGACTGCTATAGGAGACCACACCGGCCCGTAGTACAAATGCACTCCTGCCTCGGATACTCTACCGAAGCTTGACAGCGCTCAGGGCAGGTCACTAGATCTCCCCAAGACACCAACTAAGAGTCCTGTAATTCTAGCCCTCCAGAAGGCTAGGGTTGATCTCAAAGATCTGCTAATGGTAAGGAAAAGGGCTGGTGTAATTTGACTTTGTAGTGACCGGCCAATAACCCAAGTAAAGAGGAACCTACAACATGAGAAAAACCTCTCAGTCCCCGTGATCTATATTCACTTCTTATGTTGGCGGGTAGCATTAGATATCGATCGATACAAGCTACCGTAATGAGAACGAGGCTCAGCGAGTGTAGGCATATGTATTCTCAGCATATTATAGTCTATTTTTAGTATGTGTTATAATGGCTTGTTTGTACCACTGCGCGGAGATTCGCACGATTCCTGCCGGTTTCGTCCCATTGCAATTTTGTCGTATAAGGCACACGTTTTCGTGGACATCCATACATCAATACAAGTACAAAAGTAGCCAGGAAAATGAGTAAAACATAGATTTACATTCAGCATATCCAATGTCTGACTCGTAGCAATAACATTTGTCAGTCAAATATCAACAGTCTTGGTTGTTTGCTGTTTAACTGGGCGAGTTTATTTGGGACGAGATTGTCACTGGTTACCGGTATCTCGTGATCTCGACACGGAGAGGTTGTAGTTTCGCAGCAAATTCAAATCATTTGTACAGGGTCATGTGTCGTGAGGTGGTGCATTTTGCGTTACAGGGTCAAAATGGCCATTCTTTACAGTTTTTCATGTTATACAATATCATTTCCTCTATCTAAAAACATATTCAGAACATTGCCAACATAATTATTTTGGCAAATATTATTGATTTTGTGATCGGTTTTCAATAGAAAAAGCATTAGAATTGAAAAACGTTTCACCCTTTTTCTCAAAATGCAACATTTTGCTTGAATATTCTGTAATTCATTTAGTTTTTGGCCAAAATCAACCTGGTTTGTACCAAAATGAAGCTGACACATTGCTTAAATGGGAAATAAATAAAAAACATTAAATTTGATATTTGCAAATAATAAATTTCTTGGGACAAAAACCCTATTTTTTCTAAGCTTCTAAATGCAAACTGCATCAATAAACATAGTTACACCCAAATTTTCTAATTAACATCCTTTATCATTGCGTTTATAATGCAACTGATATTATTTCACCCTTTGTGTGGATACATTTCTATATAACTTGAAATTCTGCTTGAGTTAATCACTTAATCCCTACATCACATCTGCAATGAAACACTACACAAAATGTCCTCGAGTTCCGTGCGCTCAAGGTGTGGTCTTTTTTCATTTTGTTTCATTTCAACACCAATATAAATAACACTATCTTCATAAACAATTGCCTCCTTTACAGTGTCCTTCTTGTACACACAGTATTCTTTTGTTGTTTTATGATACTTGTAAAAATAACCGAAAATTACTTCTGCACCCTTTGAAAAACACAATCCGTAGTCCGACGTCTTATCATCATCAAGTATCACTACACCATCTGAAGTTATATGAAGCAGATAATAATCATCCAATGACTACACAGGAGGCATGATAGCAACTACAGTGTCAATACCAATCAGAGAATGAAGACCTAAAGTGTTTGCATTTAATTCAATTTCATCATCGCTAGTAACATTAACACTGTCCTCCTGACCTAACATATCTTTACTGCCCTTAGGTACATGAATCGTTTTTGAAAAGACAACATCCTTAAATCTTTCAACATATTCCTTGTTCTCACAACTGTCGTAGTCATCGTTGATGCAAGAAACACAATAACAAGTTAACTCCCTAACTTTGAGTATTCCCCATCTTGATTTGTTGAGGATACAATGACTAAAACACAGGAATGTGATGTGCATTGTGTGTAGTTTGAATATCTAATACTGCATGGGAACATTTGCTGGATGGTTCAGAAACTAGAAAGTAAATTGGTCATTTTGACTCTCCGAGCCTCCTCTCCGCGCCTCCACCACCCCAGTTTTTTAGTAACACCGTCATACATATCTGAATATAACGTTTGACTCAGACAAGATATTGATTATTGGTTTACATTTCTGAAAACTACAGAGAAAATATAAGCAGATGATGCCAAGCATGATAAGATCAGTCAAGGCAAAGGAGAAATTCAGGCAATTGAAAATAGGAATTAAGAAATTCATGTAACGTCATCACTATATTAAGGCACCAGTTCATGCCTCGTGACCACAGATGATTTGGTTGAATTTCAGCCGTTTTGGGATATGATTTAACTGATGACAGTTAATATTTAGCGTTTAATATCGGGATTCGTATAATTTATTGGTTTTATTGTGGAAATTTGCGTCGACTGTTTCAGGAGTGCTGATATAGGCCTACTTCGTATGTATGGGAAAGACGTTGACTATGGAATCGTACTACTGGAGCCTCACTCTATTTTGTGTGGTTGTATCAGAGCTATATACAAGTTTGAGAGTCACTTGTGAATGGTCGGTGAAGCAGCGTTTAATCATACCAAGTAACCGATTTGCTCTGCATGAGATACCTGTATGCTCTACATTTTTGGTCAGTTTGAACAGATTGAGGTCATTTGACCCAAGTCCTTCTGATTCTCATGCTCTTGTAGTGGTTCACCATTACGTAACGTACGAGTGCGAATTTCAAGAGACCATTTACGTGTGTGTGTGTGTGTGCGTGTGCATACACACGTGTGTGTGCGTCAAAAGGTCAATCTTAACGAGTGGAAATCGATTTTAATCCAACTCCTCCAATACTATTGGATGGAATTGAGCCAAATTTGGCCAGTTACCCTCATGCTTGCTGCAATAGGCCATTTACATTTGACTCCGCCACAGGGTGTGGGGTGTGGATAAAAAAGGTCAAGAAATTGATTGTAATGTAACTCTTCTGAACCCTTTGATAAATTTGGTATGTGACTGAGTTAGCCATATGATTGCAGAGTGGAAGAGGCCACTTACATATCGCTACCGGGGGTGGGGTGGGGGGGTCATACAGTAAAAGCCTTAACGTGGGAATGGTTTTTTAACCCAGCTCTTTGGATTGGAATTCCAACCCAAGTCTGAAGCATGTGCAGCAGAGCGGTTTTGCAAACCACAGGAGTCTGCCAATTTAGATACGAAAACGCAAAATCAAAAATACGAAAACACGGTAGCACTATTCGGTGCAGGTTCCAGTTTAACGTTAAACAGTAGTAAGCGCGATGCATTGTGGGATGTTGGATGGAGAACGAATACACTACTAAATATAAGGTTGACTACTACGCTACCGTGGTAACTGTGTTTGACATATTGCTTGAACTAAATTTTGCTACGCATGAAAAATACAACAATTATTATTCTATACAATATATATCTGTCCTCGCAGTGCGGTTTTCGGGCTTCAAAATGGCTGCCATCCTTAAATCCTGTAGATGCATATGGGGGGTGGGGGGGGGGGAGGCCTGCCTTTAAAGTTATATTTAACCAATAAGACTAGAGATTCTGAACCAAAATATAACTATGTGACAGCTGATACATTGAATTTCATAATTACTGCAACATAATTTTACGAAATAAAAGTCGTAGTGATTGAACGGTAACTTGAGAAAATTTTTGATTTTTTAATTGACTTCAACACCCAGCACCACGGTACCATTGGCACTTGGGTCACACTAATAGATGCCAAATTTTGACATACCACAGTAACTTCAAAATAATATTGTAATGCAACAGTTAATGACTTCAGATTAGGAAGTACATGTAATGTATAAAAGGTAATTTTTCACACTGTCAATCGTGTTAAACTCCCCACAGACACCTCTTGCGGGTTGGTCTGTTGTTTTATTAACCACTATAAAAACATACTTACCGTTCAATCACTACTTGCTAAATCAATTATCTGCATTTAGCTACCAGAATCAGATTTTTATGCTTGCATACCCTCCTCCCCATGCCTATTCCTATAAATATGGACCCTCAACCAAGCTACTGGTTAGGTCCATCTTCAGTATATTAACTGATATAGACTGGCACCAGTCTGTACTCACTCCATAGTGACGCATGTCACTAAGCGCGCTTGCACATGCGCACGCGCACTGGAGCCCAAATAGGAAACAGATTCACTTTTCTGAATTTAAGTGCCAAATATTATAGGCAAATTCTCAAATCAATTCCACGCAGGGTGGCTGAGACCGGGTCGTAGTGATTGAATGGTAAGTATGTTTTTATAGTGGTTAATAAAACAACAGACCAACCCGCAAGGGGGGTCTGTTGGGGTTGTTATTACACCACAAAAACATCCATTACCGTTCAATCACTACTTGCTAAACCCGTAGATTTGGTCAGTGCCCCACTTAAAACATTAGGTGGGAGGCGATTTGAGAATCAACAAACAAGGATCAAAATCAAACCAAATGTTAATAACATAACATAATAGTGCATTTAACTCAATCACACCGTGATTATCAAATAAGGAAAAACTTGAACTTAGAGATAAATAAAAACCAAAATAAACTCTCACCATTTCTTAAGACTCCCAGTCTTAACGAAAATGGCGAGAAATGCTTGGTAAATGGTCTTCAGCTATTTTGGTTAAAATTGTAATATTACGAAAGAAGGAGGCTGCTGCACTCTGATCTGTCAGATAAAAGGTTGAAAAGCGGATTCAGATTTTCATCCTGCAACCTGTATGACTTCATCTAAATACCGGCAAAAAGTGCAAAAGAGGAAGCCATTCCTCTAACATTGTGAGCTTTAATATGAGAGAGATTAATTTGTTCCGGAGTAGCAATCTCGTAACAAAGCTTAATCGTCTCCCAAATCCATCAGGATATCGTAAACTTTGAGACCGGCTTAGTTAACTCTTCCGCATAAGAAAACCATAAAAGGGACAGATCAAATCTTTTGAAATCAGATCGCTGTTTGTACATTCTTAATGCCCTAACAGGACACCAGAGCTTATCGGAAGGCGAATAAGACGATAATGAGTTTTAAATGATCGGACTAGCAGGAAACCGGTTAGACTGAGTTTCTGGGATTAAAACTAAACCGTCTAATAAAAACTATTAAAGGTCTTAGTGCCGTTGACATCGGCATACAGAAGGCAAGGAAGAGAAGATGCCAGAGAAAATCTATATCCCCTAACCGAATTAGCTGATAAATGTAAGCAATCAAAGAGATATGTTAAAAAAGTCTAATACTTTGGGAATAGAAACAGAATCAGGCACGAGACCTTGGTCTGAACACCATTCTCCAAAAATTTTAAGTCAACACTTGTAAACTCTGCGGTTCGACTCTCTTCTGGAAGAATCGATAATTACTGGAGATCTTGAAGAAACTTTATTCTCGTAGACTTTAGTTTCAATATTCTCCAAACACACAGACTGAAGATTTCTGGGTTTGGATGAAGACAACGACCTCTTACTTGAGACAGAAGATCCTGGGAGAATGGAAAAAGATGAGGAAAGTCTACCAGGAGATCTAGAAGGTCTACAAACCCAATCCTCTTTGGCCAAAAGGAGCTATAAAAGAATCTCGCAGATTTGTTCTTTGACATTCTTCAACACTAACCAGAGCTTTAGATAAGCTTTTCAATAATTGGGTGATTCACTCTTACATATTTTGTAAATTAGGTTACTTTGGAATTTAATTGGGTTATTATACATTATTAGCAAGAGAACTGAAATTAATTGGGTGATTTTCTACTTAAGTACTCATGATGTTAAAAATTAATTGAGTGATTGGCAATTTTTATTGGGTGAAAACGCAAAAACCCTGCTTATCTAGAGCTCTGGCACTAATGGAATCAAAATCGTTGGAGGGAATGCATAGATGAACATTCCTGTCCAGGACTGAGACAGGGCATCCACCGCCAGGGCTTGACTGTCCGGAAAAAGAGACATGTAAGAGAAGATCTGAGCATTCAGAGATGTCGCAAACAGATCTACCAGAGGATGATCCATAAGACTGAAAATCGCTTTGACAACTGACCTCTTTAACTGCCACTCTGTGTGGGCGAATTGCTGGGACGTGACAGTTGGTCCGCAAGAAAATTCTGACTGCCTGGGACATGAGGAGACACTAGAAGAATCTGATTCTTGCGACACCATAAGAGAAGGTTCCACACTTCTAGACAAAGGAGGGATGACCGTGTACCCCCCTGCCTGTTGATATAAGAGACCACTGTCGAATTGTCCGACCGAATCGAGACTTTGAGACCTATCACAAGATCTTACCATGAAAGGAGAGCCTTCTTGACAGCACACAATTCCAGAATGTTGATATGAGCTGTCGACTCCTCCAGGGACCAAAGACTGGAAACCGACAGGGAGTCCCAGACCACTCCCCATCCCTCCTGAGAAGCGCCTGTGAAGATAATCGTCTGAGGGGAGGACTTTACCAGTGGTTTACCAACACCCATCAGAAGCAGAGAACGGTCTTTCCAAAAATCTAGATGAGGGATCAAATGTTCTCTGATGGGAATCTGATGGTAAATAGAGTGAACCGACTGCTTCCAAAAGGACATTAAATACATTTGGAAGGGTCTTATCATCAGCGCCGCCCATGGAATAACATACTCTACGCTGACCATCAAACCTATCACTCTTAGCAGAAATCTTGCTCAGACCATGGAAGAAGAAGACAGGATTTACATTGCCACTGATAAAGCCTCTATTCTTGGATCTGAGGGGAAGACTAGACCCTGGGCCAGATCGAAAGAAACGCCTAGATGCGTGAAGATTTTAGAGGGACCTAGGCTTGATTTCTTTAGATTTAAAATCCACCCTAGGTTGCATGCCAGACTGCAAACCTCTGGAAGAATTCCTGAAAGAATTGAAGAAGACGTACTTTACTAACCAATCGTCTATATAAACGTGGAGATGGATAGAACGACGGTGAAAATTTCTGAAAACATGAAAGAAGGCATCATTTTGGTCGATGGAAACGACCACATACCCTGATCTAGATTGGAAATGATCTGGGAGATGGTCTCCATCTTGACTTGGGAGTAAGAATCATGATATTTAATCATGACATACCCCCTTGTTAAAATAAAATGAATGCAGATTTGGATAGAGATCATTTTACTAAGATTTAATGACAGGGTAGGAAAACCTACCCTAGGCTGAACGCTCTCATGTATGTATAAATTCCTTAGAATTAACATAATTCACAAAGAAAACTAACATGAAAAGACCAAATTGTTAATTGAAAGGACCAGAGGAGACAAGAAAGAAGAATTAGAAGAGGAAAGAGCCGACACAAAAGAAGGACTATAAAAAACGTGTCCTTGAAAGGAAGATAAAGAGTCTAAGCAATTCACCAGAGCGCCAGGAACTAGTCATCCGACAAGACCCTGACTGGACAAAATCTCCTCAGCCCTGACTGACTAGGGAATAGAAGAAAAGAAGAAGGATTAGGAGATGGAAAAGTAAAAAGATGAGAAGAGTCACCAGAGGCCATAGAATCAACAGTTCAAATGGAAAGAGGAGAGCAAGGCCTCTTGGAAGCTAGAAGAGAAGAAAACTGTAAAGAATCAGAAAAGGAAAATGATTGATCAGAAGGAATGTGAACAGATACAACATCCTGACCAGAGGACATGGAAAGAATAGAGAAAAAAGCTGACATGAACGAACGAACAAGAGACGAATCCCTAAAGGGTCATTCCATATAAGGACCAACATTTTTGAAATCCGTCAAGTCATAGTTTCAGATTTCCTTCAAACTTTGTCAGAGTAAGCATATGTATGTATTAACAGGAAATTCCAAGTATTATAGTGAAAGGTCAAATACTTTTTGAAAACTGGCCTATCCAATACCCCCTGCCTAAAATTGACAAAAATTTGTAACAAAATTTCTATGTTTGAGGCTTCATATCTCACCGACTACAGTGCTCACAATACTAGATTTTTTTATTTTAACAGTCTGGTCACCATAGTTCGAGAAAATCACAAGCATTTTGTGCTGACCTGTTTTAGGCATGTATTAGGGGTCGTCAAAAATGCCAAAAAATGTGATTTTTCAAATTTTAATCCAAATTTGGTGATGCCGTAAAATGTATTTGTATTTGGTTTACACAAATGATTTCTATCCTGTTAACTAGAGCTACTGCTACTTTAGTGATATTTATTACCTAATGGCAAGATATGCTCCGCAAAAATTTTGTGGGAGCCATACCCCCACCCCTGTTCGCCAAAATGGGGTGACTTCATAACATCTTTTTTCAAAATAACCCCTTTCAATTTTTTTAATATTTTGGTGAATGTTATATATATGGTCAATGGTTACAGGGCCAAAAGGTTCACTCTTACATTTGTTTCCTTTTAGAGCTATGGCAAATACACAATCTGATATTTTTTCAAAAACTTGTATGATATTCGATTTTGGGGCGTTAATAATTTTAAAAGTATACACTCTAGAAGTATGAAACAAGAGATGTAGCACGTTTCCCTGCCTTATTAAAAGAAACAACCAGCATTTCCCTTTTACAAAATAGATAAACATGGATTTTAGAGATGTCAAAACCGTACTTTGTTAAAATTTGACATTTTTGTGGGTAAACTACAAGTCATTATTCAACAACATTTTCAATGGGAATAACATATTGCCTGGAGAATATTTAAAAACAATTTGACTATAAGTTGTTGCTGACTTAGCCATCAATAATTTTCAGTCAAATCATTTTCAAAATATACACCAGGTACAGAGTTTGTCCTGTAAGCTGGTCGAGCTGCAACAGCTCATCACTCAGTCTTGAGCTATCCAGTGTTAATAAAGACAGAGATTTCATATCTAGAGAAAATAACTCAACCTTCAGAGCTTTGTATATAATTAGGTCAATTGCTGTAATAGACATAGGTAGTGAGGTGATATTGATTAGTCACATGGTCTCAGTTTTTCTCAGAGATCTGCATGCAAGTATTGCTATCAACAAGAGTTCAGTCAAGCATTTTAAGTGATCAAGATTAGTCAGCATGACCAGTGAAAGTGTTTAATAATTACTGCTTTGAAACATTGACATTGTTGCTGATACACAAATGTTTAGATATTTACTTTAGAAATTTAATAATTCACTATACATTTTAATGATAAATTAGGCCTTTTAATTTGAAAAGTGTAAACTTTGACTAGGACACGTTGCACAATGGCTGAATTACCAGAGACATTTTGTTCAGTTGGACATCTCACTAATGATAAATGTCATAAGTTTACGGATAAATGCTCTGTAAATGATGTTGTACAATTGACGGCTACAGATAAAACACTTGTTGCAATGAGAAGCGGCCAGAGTGAGGATAGTTTAGAAACAGTGTGCTGTTGCCACAAGAAACACTATCTGCATATATTCCCGATGATGAAGCAGAACACTTCATGTTGTGATCCCCTAAAAGTTCACAAAAAGCTTATTAAAAAGGGACTAGTTAATATAGATCAAGAAATTGTGGCATTAATACAGTCGAAAACTAGAGAGAAAACAACCTGGCCAAAAGATTTGCCATCATTGTTTGAAGAAAATTAATAACCTGACAGATTGTAGTGACAGTGAACCGGAATCAATGGCCATAGCAGATACTTTGTACAGTAATGCTGAATGCCTCAACTCTAGTTTCTCAGCAGTTGGAGTTTCTCCCCTAAAGAGTGTCCATTCAGAAAGGAAAGTATCATATGGTAAACGAAAAATCAAACAAATGGCAGAAGCAACAACAAGTCACGTGGCATCCCACCTAGGTTTTCCACCTAATAAATTAGTTGCTGACGCTTCACAAACTGAATGTACATGTGATTCTAAGTTAGATGTGGACTACTTGGTATCGAACATGAATGAAACACTGTCTGTGTCATCACGAAATCAAAAGATACAAGTATTGACTATTACACCTAAATCATGGTCGATAGATAAAACTGTTCAGGTTTTTCAGGCATGTGGTGTTACGCGTTATATGGTGAAACAAGCCAGACAACTTGCGCAGAATGATGGAATACTCGCTGATCGTGAAACCTTTAAAAGAAATAAGCTTGATCAGCATACACTAGATAGTGTTATTAACTACTACCAAGATGATACTGTATCTAGACTATTACCCGGGAAAAATGATTTTGTTACTATAAGAATTTGTGGTACCAAAGAACATAAGCAAAAACGGCTAATCCTGACAAATTTGAAGGAAGCAATTTCAAAACAGAAACTGGACTTAAAATTGGTTTCTCTAAATTTGTTGAGTTAAGACCCAAATGGTGTGTAACTGTTTCTTCTAGCGGCAGCCACAATGTTTGTGTATGCGAAAAACACCAAAATGTAAAGTTTATGGTGGATGTTATCTCTGAAGACTATCATAACCTAATTGACAAATCTGTATGTGACAGTAGTTCTAGAAATTGCATGCTGCAACGATGTGAAAAGTGTCCAGGAACTGCATTTCTCAAAACTTACTTAGAGCAAGACCTTTACGAGCACATGGATGAGGATGACATCATTAAATTCAATGAATGGGTATCCACAGACCGAATTGAAATCATGCGCCGAGAAGTATCAGTTGAAGATTTTATTTCTATATTATGTCAACGGATCCAAGAATTAACACCACATTCCTTCATAGCGAAATCTCAAAGTGAATTCTTGAAAGCGTGCAAACATGATTTAGATGACACTACTGCCATTGTTGTTCTCGACTTTGCTGAAAATTACAGCATTATTGTGCAAGATTGTGTACAGGGATTTTATTGGAACAATTCTCAAGTCACGATACATCCTTTGGCATTTTATGTTAAGGCTTATGGAAAGTTGAATGAAGAAAATGTATGCTTCATCTCTGAGTGTCTGAAACACGAAACAAATACTGTGTACTGTTTTCAGGAGATTTTTACAAGATATTTGAAGGAAAAGTATCCCAATATTCATATAATTAAATACTTTAGTGATGGGTGTGCAGGACAATACAAGAACTTCAAAAACTTTATTAATGTCTGCCATCATTATTCAGATTTTGATATTAAGGCAGAATGGCATTTCTTTGCTACCAGCCATGGTAAAGGTGTTTGCGATGGTACCGGTGGCACAGTGAAGCGCTTAGCCGCAAGGGCTAGTCTGCAAACAGCGCTTATACGAAATGCTAGTGAATTGTATGAATTCAGCCAACAGAACATAAGCAAGATCAAGTTCTTCTTAGTTAGTAAAGATGAGATCCAGAGCCATCATACAATGTTGGAAGAGCGGTATCTCCTTGCCAAAACAGTGCAAGGAACCAGGTCATTCCATTCGTTTGTTCCAAATGACACTAACTCTATCACAGTAAAGCGAATTTCAACTGATGATGTTTCATACACTCGGTCATTTTCTAACACACAACCTGGTATGTCATCAGAGATTCAGAATTTAAATATCCCTATGGAACTGTCTTTGAGTGACTATGTTGGTGCATTGTATGACAAAAATTGGTGGTTTGGCATAGTGTTAGAAATTAGTCTAGAAAATGAGGACTGTCTCATTTCGTTTATGAAGCCGCATGGACCAGCTCGATCCTTTAGTTGGCCAAGGCGCACAGACCAGTGCTGGGTTCCTTTTTGTGACATTCTAAGTAAGGTGTCAACACCATTGACAGCAACTGGCCGGCAGTACACTTTTCCACAAACTGATATCGACTTTATAAATGGACTATTTAAATAATTTGGAGGAGCGGTATATGCTGGATCATGTATCGTATCATCAATTATTGCTGAGGTATGTAGTATTATGTACTATCTCTTAACACTTTTATATTATATCATGTGTATTAACCAATGCCTGTCTCAGTTTATTAAATAATTCCATGAAATGGGTGACATTTAGGCATACTTTAGTATGAGAGATTACACATATTGGCCTGGTCGCAGTGTGTCAAAATTGTCTATAAATGGCCATAGAAGTCCATGTAGCTGTACTAATATGACCATAATATACCATTCAATGTCCACCTATGATGAAAAAGTATCTAAAATGCTAAAGTGGAGATATTTTAAACTTTTTAAAACAAATTAGATTGTCGCGAAAAATGTCAAATTTTAACAGAGTCAGGTCTTTGGGTCTAGAAAATCGATGTTTATGTATTATATAACCAGGGAATGCTGATTGGTTCTTCTAATATAGCAGGAGAACTGGTTGTATCGCTTGTTTCATGCCTCTAGGCCCTATAATTTTAAAATTATTAACCCCCAAATATGGAATATCATACAAGTTTTACAAAAATATCACATTTCTAATATGCCATAGCTCCAAAAGGGAACAAATGTAAGAGTGCAACTTTTAACCATGTAACTATTGACCATATATCTACCATTCACCAAAATAAAATAAAAATTGAAAGGGGTTATTTTGACTTAATAGGTGATGAAGTTGGCCCTCTTTTGTGAACAGGGGTGGTGCATTGGGCCCCCAAAATTTTTTGATGAGCAAACCTTGCTGTTAGTCAGTAAATATTACTAAGCTAATATTAGCTCTAGTGAACTGGGTAGAAATCATTTAGTTACAGCAACTATAATATACATTTTACTGTATCACCAAATTTTGTTGAAACAGGAAAATTAGCTGTTTTTAACGTTTTTGGTGACCCCTAAAACACACCCAAAACAAGTCAACACATATTGCTTGTTATTTTCCTCAAGTATGCTGACCAAAGCATTAGAATGAAAAGATCTAGTATTGTAAACAGTATATTGGATGAGATATGATGTCTCAAACATTGGATTTGTACTTGAAACGTTTGTCAATTTTAGAATAGGGGTCTTTGAGAGGGCATTTTTCAAAAAGTATTTCACATATCAGTAAAAAAATTGTCATGCTCAACTAAAACATCCATATGCTCACACTGAGAAGGTTTGAAGGAAATCTGTGACTATGAGTTGATGGGCATTGGTCCATCTTATACGGAATGACCCTAAAAACAGAAAAGAATGAGAAAAACAGACCTTAATCAACAATTAGAAACTCAAGCTCAAAAGAGAGAATGACAGAAACAATCGGTTCAAGATGATCAAAAGAAGAAGAGGAAGAGAGGAATCAAGAAGAATGGAAGATGAAGAGGAAAGAACAGGACCAGAAGATCCCAGGAGAGGATTGATAGAAGATGAAATACGGGAAAACCCATAGGAGGGAAAAAGAAGGAAGACAGAAAGAGAGAGAGGAAGGAGAACATGACTAGAAGAAAACTTTAGACGGAGAAGGGGCAGCGGATGAAGGAAGAGACCTATACTTATCTTTAGCCATTATTATTAAAGACTTAGAACCAATATTATCATCTTGTAAAGACGGAAGTCATTGAGTTTGATATGCTAATAAAAAAGAATGATTGATAGAATGATACTGAATCCCGGAAACAGCTGGATGTTAAATACACAAAACACTAATACTAGATTATGATTAAACACTACGGGATGAATCACGAAACAAAATGCTGAAAAACAGAGGCGATATAAAATCTAGGCAAAAAGACTCACCTAAACCATGACTGACAAGGCAGAAGAAAAAACTCGGCTTTTATTCCTTCTTCCTTCACCCTAATCTTATTTCTCTATTCTCAGCGTTTTCCTGCTCTTGTAATCATTAATCTTAGAGCCATTCTCTTCCCTATGAATCCACCACTGAATCTATTCCTTTCAGCGCCTGTCAGAATTAGACTAAGAATTACACTATAAACAGGAAATTTACTCAAGAAATTAATTCCCTTGGTTTTAATATATATGTCAACCTGCCGACATAAGAGGAAAAAAGAGAGCGAAAAAAGGCTGAACGGCCCGGAGACAGCTGGCCATCTAATGTTGGATGAAATTTTAATTGTGACATCTAGCGATAATGCGTAGAATACAGATTGACTTATCGACTGCAACAAAAAACCCATCCAGCAACCAGTCGGAAGTCTTTAATTACGTTGAAATGTTTCACTGATAAAAGAATAAAAGCTGAATATCTACAATTCCAATAGAGACTTTTAATATTTTCAGCGACTAAACATTCCGATTTTAAAAGCACTTACTGAAATAAGACTAACCCTTAGACAAAATGATGACTAGATCCTAGGAAAGAAAAAACCTGGAATCTCAGTAAGAGCTATCACCGGAAATCCAAAAGAGGAAGACAGAACCGGAAGTTAATCATAGAACACCATGAAAACCGGTAATGACCCTATCCCCCGATACACGAAACCGGAAGTGTAAAAATAGGAAACGGAAATGCGCAAAACAGAAGAATACAACCGGAAACTGAAACCGGATGTACATTAAAAAACCAGAATAAGCATAGGAACCGGAAATACGCAAACCGGAAGTCAGGCCGGATACAGAAAAAACGGAGGTAGATCCGGAAATGGAAGTAACCCCTGTCCTGAGGACCTGAATCCACTACAACTGATCTAAGACAGTGGCATTAGCATAAGCACCAGGCTTATGGACGTCAGCCTCAGCCTCTGCCACCACGGCTTGAGGGTTATGCCCGTCACCCTCAAGTCTAATGTGGGTTTGACCCGGTGCACTACACGATCCCACCTTCGAAAGCTTATTTGCTCTAATTAATTGCTCTTTATTCTTAATTCCTTCACTAGCCCAGAAGTACGTCCCAACCAGAAGCGGAAGTCGGAAGAGCTTATTAGTCATACCGGAAACGGTCAGAATGGAACCGGAAGAACTAGCAAAACTAGATTGCGAACTATAGCTATAGGCGACCTATGAAGAATCTTGACGACCGGTATGACCGAAAAAAATTTGCCATTAGCATAAGCACCAGGCTTATGGACATTAGCCTCAGCCTCCGCCACCACGGCTTGTGGGTTATGCCTGTCACCCTCAAGTCCTTCGAGAGCTTTGCTGCTCTAGACTTTAGTTCTGGAGACCTGCATTGACGTTAGAGGAATTGGTATCCCCCATTTGCGGGAACGCCTGCTAGCCCTCGGACTATCGTCGGAATCAGAAGAAACTTCCTGTTTCTTGGCCTCCATGATGGCAGAAGATATTCTTTCGTCTAAAGATTTAGTCAAAACTGCAGCAAAGGATTCTAATTTCGCAAATAAAACTATCACTGCTTCCGAATTCGCCGAACACCCCCCCCACCTCCGTTGCTGCTGGATTAGACATAGTACAGGGTTTGTACACCTTTCAGTATTTGAAATTCCATGACTTTTCCATGACTAAAATTAAGAAATTCCATGACCTCCAAGAATCAATAGCTAGGTCAAAGACAGTCAAATTTGTTTCAAAATGTTCAACAGCATATAGTGAATCATATGGAATTCACTTTATCTAGGGCAAAGGGTCAACATGTGAGAATATCCGGTACATTTTTAATAAAATCCGAGGTTTTCACATAAAAAATTGACGAATAAAAATTCTGAATGGAAGTTCTAGAGCCTATGATCATACATGTAGTATCCTTTCAGCCTAACTTGGTTGAAATCGGTCAAAATGGTAAGAAGCTGCAGCACTATGGGCATTTCTAGTAAATTTTGTAGAAAATCTAAGATTATGACCCCAAAAATTGTCTATTAACCCTTTAACACTCATATCAGCCAAAGCCGGCTTCTGTCACGCGTGGTCTTGAAAGATGTCCATTTGCAGACCAAGAGAAGACTATTGTTGAACATTTTTTTATAAAATAGTCTTCACTTGGTCTGCAAATTGACATTTTCTTTGAAATTTTTTAATTTTTTTGAACAAATTTAAGGCTTAGAGCCGAGGCTTCTATTTGGACAAGGTGTTCAAGAAAAAATTGAAATCCAATCCATAAAATCGTTACTTTCGCGAATATGTTGCGCACTAATAGATAACACGCATGGGAAAATTTGACAAAATATGAGCCAAAAAAGCTGTATACATGAATATAACACGCATGCAGAGTTTAGAAATATTGCAAAAAATATATTTTTCAGACAAACGAAAATTGGTAACTTTACCGCTAGATTCAAAATAATAATAAACCTTTATCGGCTAAATATCTTGTTATTCTTTTAATATTAACAAGTTTATTTCATACTTTAACCGTAATAGAATGCATAACACCATCTTTGAGCAAGAAATACGTTCAATATACAGGGGAATCTCCATACGCTAGCGAGACCGAGATATCATCGCCATCTAATTATCATAATGTAACCAATTTGGCCGGGACGAAATCGCCCAAATGAACAAAAATCTTGCCACTAAATATACTGCCGAATGCATACGCTGAGTAGGAAATTGTGAATTTATTGCTCAAATTGTTTTAAAAACATTCTCTTCTGTACATATTTATTATTAATTTGGGATATTCGCATTCGTGGCGTTACAAAACCCGTTTTTATTTGGGAGGCCTCCTTCCAGTCCAGATATAGTTCAGTGGAATGCCTCCAATCACAAAAGAGTTTAATATGGCCTACCAACATAAGAAGGGATTTAACCTCATTTTATTTCTTACGTTGTTTTGGGTCATTTTATTTTGGTTGGACATATGACTTTGATAATGAATGAAATCATGTGATCGCCGCGATAAAGGTATGGAAATGTGTATTTCCGAGCTTTATTTCCCCATTTCACATTTGTATGCCATCAGATTTTATTTTTATTTAGGGAGATTATCATTTTCCATGACTTTTCCATGACTTTTATCAAATTGACAAATTTCCATGACTTTTCCAGGCCTGGAATTTAGATTTTCAAACTCCATGACTTTCCACGATTTCCATGACCCGTGCGAACCCTGATAGTAGAATATTGCAAAAGACACTGCTTTTGTCTACTAGCAACGGAGGAAGGGGAAGGATGACCATAGGGCAGCGCTTGTAAGGACGAATAATCCTTAAAGAAACTTAGATACGAACGCAGACCACCCTATGCAAAACCCGCACATCGATATGGGGGTACACGTAGTGCACTTAAAACAAACATGTCCTCCATACTCCACAGAGTGAACTCGTTCACAGATTGAGGATGTGCATTTGATTTATCGGTCGATAAAACAGACTCTTAAAAAATGAAAAAGAATTTCGAAAGAAGCATACAGCTTAGAATTTCGATAAAAGGCATCTAGAAACATGCAAACGCCTTTCTTTGAAAGGCCGGAAAAATTCAAATTCAAGATTGTTTCCTATCATAGTATAAATGTAATTCCTTGTAAAGCACTATTTTTTCTTTTAACTGAAAATGATTAAGGGCTCACTGGAGCAATAGAGTGTTTTATATGATGATGACTTAGGCATGTTAAAGTCGTTTCCACAAAAACGAAACCCACGAAAACCCATAACATTTATATACATAGTTATAAAGTTCAATATAACCACGAAATACTTCCAAAAACATAATTTTGGGAGGATAGACTTCATAATAGCCATATCTTAGCGTGAGGAAGTCCTTCAAGTGTAAGCTGACACAGCGCAAAGCTATAAAAACTTTCTGATAATATTTGTGCAGTTGTTCTGCTTGCAGAATAATTGAAAAGTGAATCTTTTTCCTAATATGGGCTCCAGTGCGCATGTGCAAGCGCGCTTAGTGACAGGCGTCACTATGGAGTGAGTACAGACTGGTGCCAGTATATATCAGTTAATATACTGGGGATGGACCTAACCAGTAGCCTGGTTGAAGGTCCATATTTATAGGAATAGGCATGGGGAGGAGTGTATGCAAGCATAAAAATCTTATTCTGGTAGCTAAATGCAGATAATTGATTTAGCAAGTAGTGATTGAACGGTAATGGATGTTTTTGTGGTGTAATAACAACTGCTTATGCTCTAGTGGTGATATTTTGTGAAGCAATTGATGTGAAGTTATAAATTGTATTAAGTACCACAGTAGAGTACAATCTAAAAATAGAGGCGTGGCTTCTATGAGAATACATCTCTCATGTATTGACCGGCCATCTTATTACGTCATAACAATGACTAGACTGTTACACAGACTGCACTTTGGCGACTAGCCATATCGGGGCCCAGTCCATCTCTGTAGCGGACTGTAAAAGGAACACTACATGGATCGGGTTGACTTTGGTATCATCTTAACCTCTGTATCACTAGCTTAATACAGACATTAAATGGACTTAATCCACCCAGTGGTTCGTGTACTATCAATATCCACGCAGTCAGCAAATTCATGACCTCATTTTGTGTGTGACAGACATGTGGCAGATTTGAATTTTACGAAAAATTCAGTGGGACTATTTTTCTGTTAACTACTTGCCATACAGACTACTATAGGCTTTATATCATCTTGTTTTACGTGAATTAATATTCTATTGTCTGGTATGAGAAGAGTAGCGCTCCTGTCCTTTTAAGTTTCAATTCTCTCCACCACCATATTCTGGTGGAAATCACTACGCCAATGGCTACTCAATACATACGAGATACTTTTCTCGATCTCGAATCGAAGGAGATCTCGCGAGATACGAATGAGTAGAGTAGCGTAGTACCCCCTCCTATTCCTAATAATATTAAAATATACATATATGCCAACCGAGCCACAACGGAAACTGCATTGGGGGATTAGCAAACTCTAATGTGGTGTGTGTAAATAAGGTAATGTATCATTTGCATAGCCGTAGCAAGTATACGCGTGAGTATGGCATTTATCAAAGTTGCCTGGCAATGGAATGGCCATGATTTGCAGAATGACAGTGCATAATTTTAATGTTATTCACTAGTTATTAGAAACAAAATTTATTTTCGTATAATTTGATGTCTAGTCTACGTACATGCAATTGAGCTTAACTTCAGTACAATAGTTCAGTGTACATTATCTATTAAATCAACTAAACAGCAGGAATAAAATATAATTATTTACCACGAAAATACAACTAACTAACCATGATTCCGGCGATTTCTTATTACTTCCGAACATGCGCACCGTGCGAAACAAGCGCGTTTTCCTTAGCTAATGACGTCGGAAAAAGTTTCTGGCTATTACGTTACGCGTGTGAATCACTCATTCCACCGTATATTAGACATTAATATTTTATATACAGTTTCACCGCCAGCCATATATTTTTACTCATGATGATAATATAATAATTCTTTATTAAATAAGGTTTTTAATATGTCCGTATTGTAAGACGGTATCCAAAATTTCTATTATATCTATGATAAAATTGGGGAGGCAGCTCCAACCATTCAAGGGCCTGGAAGAGGAAACCCCACGTTCAGTTTGCGCTCGGGAAGTGAGAGTGCTCGACTTAGTATTTAAACTAGGTTACTGAGATGGAGAAAGTTCACAAAAAGTAACGTAGTGGATCGTATTACTTCTGGCATGATTTATTGATTATAGCATGGGATTTTAATAAGCAAACAGGAAAAGAATAATTTTTAAAATATGATTCTCGCTGTATTTAAAGGAATTACAAACTGTCTGTTGCTTACTTGTTCGTGTACGCATGCCTGCAGCCTTGTGTGAATGCTGTCGTCGTGAATCGAGTGTATTGTGTATTGTTCTAACTTCTAAGGCTTAGGGAAATTCTGAAAGTGAATTGATCAATCAGCTTACATTTCAATTGTATTCTCGCTACTCTGACAGGATTACAAACAGGAAGTGATTAATTAATTGAATAATTCATTGAATGGAATCCCAGTGATAAATTTCTCTTGAGTCATAAAATAAATCGTTTAACCCTTTTAACAAATAAATCCCCAAAATTAGGTACTATTTATTTTTTTTAAATATGTGGACAAATTTTACCTGGAAGTTGTCCACTTTATAGGCATTGCCTTGGATGGGCTGCCTGTAGGATCTATTTAAATGGACATAAATCGTGAAATAAATAATACTGAACTTGAACAGTTTCCACTATCCAGTCATATTAGAATAATTAGTTTTAACATATATTTTGTCTACCTAGCCATATTATGCCACTTGTTTGCTTTAAAAATAATAAATTCTGTGCGATTCCGGTACTGAAAGGGTTAATCAGCTGTACCACTTTAATGAGCAGGACCAATGGGTTTGAAGACTGTCAATTTCCAGGCCAAGAGAAGACAATTTTTTGAAAATTTATAACTTGAATGCCTGCAGGGCTTGATGGCACAACCAGTCATTCCAGTGATAAACTTTCAAAATTAGGCTTCTGTTGGTCTGCAAATGGACATTCATTAAGCAAAGTTCTTTGACCATATTTGACCATTAAATGGTTAAATGTATGATTTCCAATTCATTATAATTTTGTGTACAAGTAGGAGGATAGCAGCAGCACTCGGCAATATTGTTTCCAAAAAGTTTGAACCTATTTCTATAATAAATTAATCTTTTAACATCAGAGGGTTAAAGAATAATAAATAAAAGGAATTTAAAGATTTACTATTATGTATGTATAATGACTTATGAGAAAACAAATTCATCTTTTCATATAGTTTACAAATTCTATAAAAAGTCATTTACGGTTTTGAAACCACCAGTCCATGTCTATGCCAATGAATAGTATTAACCCTTTAACTGATGATTGCTGCAAGCCACAAAACAATCTCAATGGTGTTAACTTTGGACCTGCTGAATATTTTGAAAAAAATTGGACTGGAAATTGTTGGTGGCTAAGTAACCAACAACTTTCAGTCATTACAAAATATTCAGCATGTCCAGAGTTAAACCCTGTGGAAAATCTAGTCTGCAGAAATTCAGCGTATAGACAGTTAATGGTCATCCAAATCCAGTCTCTTCGGTGGTTTTGACTAATGTACATTTGCAGGCCAGGAGAAAATAATTTTGGAAATTGTTTCATTGGAATGACTGCCTGGATAACAAATCCAGTAATTCCAGTGGTAAATTTTCGGAAGTAGTCCTATCATGATGGCCTGACAAATTTACTATACATGTACCTGAATTTTGATTTAAAATTTCAATTTTCTAATAGCAAATGTCTTTGTTTTAGAAAATTTATCACTGGAATAACTGGCTCTGTTATCGAGCCAATCATTTCAGTGGTAAATTTTCAAAAATAGTCTCATTTATCTTCAAATGGATATTTCTCAAGACAGAAATAGGTGATGTACGGTACTTTTTGCCAGCTTGAGTGTTAACCCTTTAACACTCATATCAGCCAAAGACGGCTTCTGCAGTCGTCTTAAGAAATGTCCATTTGCAGACCAAAAGAATACTAATTTGTACAATTTACCACTGGAATTGCGGGCTTAATAACCAAGTGGTAGATTTTCAAAAAGTCTTCTCTTGGTCTGCAAATGGACATTTTCTATGAGAAAATTTAAGGTTTTTTAAATCAAATTCGAGGGTTAATGGATTATACGGTGCCTGGTACGGTGGTCATTATAGACAGATTCAACAATTCTACTCTATGTAACTTAACTCTTTAACACTCATATTGATAGCCAAAATGCTTCTGCAGTGGTCTTGAGAAATATCGTTTTGCAGACCAGGAGAAGACTATTTTTGAAAATTTACCACTTGAATGACTGGCTCAATAACCGACCCAGTCATTCCAGTGGTAAATTTAAAAAAATAGTTTTCTCTTGGTCTGTAAATGAACATTATCTATAAGAAAATTGAAATTTTCTGGAACAAATTCGTGTGTTAAAGGGTTAATCTACAATGTAGCTTCACCATTGCTCAGTCATATAGTCGATATTGTGATTAAGTTACATGACAGCTACAGGTGAAATTGATCCGTAATTAGAAAAGTCGGAGTTAATTATCTGTATTTCGCATAAAATTCAATCAGAGAAATGGGTCGTATAATAATCAATGAGCAACATGAGCACTGGATATGAGCAGTGATTGCGGCACCCCGCTGTGATATGGGTTTCATTTATAGTAGACAAGGCGGACAAATTGATGGATCTACTTTTCTCACGATTTAACTGTCAGATTAGTGACTGGTGACAAGTATCGGGCTTAGAAACTATCGGCAACAGTTCCGTTTGAGTTAAATATGGGAACACATTTTAATAAGAAATATTTTGTCAATTTTGTAAATTAAAGTTCAGTTTATCCGATTTAAAGTTAAATCTCAAGATTTATAGCCATTCAGTATATATGCTGAATATTTTGAAAAGTAATTTGATTGCATGGAAACTTTTCTATGTTGCCATAGGCAGCAATAACTTTCAATCAATGTTCTTTCAAAATATTCAACAGAATATCTCTTTATTTAATTGTTTAAACAGATTTGTTGTCTCCTGGTTGAAAGGATTATCAAGTGGAATGTGTCTGGCAGATTAACAATTTTACACTCAAATTTGTTCAGAAATTTGAAATTTCCTCATAGAAAATGTCAATTTGCAGACCAAGAAAAGACTATTTTTGAAAATTTACCGCTGGAATTCCAGTGGTATATTTTCAAAAATTATCTCTTGATCTGCAAATGACAATTTCTCAAGACCACTGCAGAAGACGTTTTTGGCAGAAGTGAATCTTAAAGAAACATTCTTTTGAGGGAGCTTTGTACACAAGAGGTTGAATGTATAAAGCCATTTTACTAGGGAAGCAACAATTTTCAATCAAATTGTTTTCTAAATAGTCAACATAATTTAGACTGCAGTGCTTAATCTGAATCAATATGCAAATGTTATTTTGATGCTTAAAATTAAATGGGTTAATTTTTAATTTCTGATGTAGATATCATAGTGACTGCTTGGGCTGAATACACATTGCATGCTAAATTCCATCTAGATGATATTTGCAATCTTCAATTTGATTTATTACCTGACCAGTAGACTATGTAATTTGCCTGAAAATATTGAACAAATATTAGGAAACAGCACTAAGTCTTTAACCGTCAAATTTGTGCAAGTAAATATCAATTCTTTGATAGAAAATGTTCATTTGCAGACCAAACCAAGCTTATTTTTGAAAATTTACCATTGAAATGACCTGCTCGGTCATCTAGCCAGTCATTCCAGTGGTAAGTTTCCAAAAATATTGTTCTCTTGGTCTGCAAATGGGCGTTTCTCAATAGCACTGCAGAAGCCATTTTAGCCAGTTTGAGTGTTAACCCTTATCACTCTGATGTTTATTTTGTTAGTGTCAATTGCAAAGAACCTGGTATACATTTTTCAACAATTTTGTTGGTCTACAACATTTTCCACCAAATTTGTTGAAAAATGAACAATTAATCTTTTAATTTAATTTAAAATTTTTAATTTTTAACATCAGCGTGTTAAGGGTAAAGGATTAAAACAAACTTTATAACATGGTTTATATTTCTTATTTGCGAGATCCATTAATACTTTAATCATTAATAACTTGTGATTTTCCATGGGTTTTAACTCTGTATCGGCCAAGTGCTTTGAAAACAATTTGACTGAAAGTTATTGGTGGCTAAGTCACCAACAACTTTCAGTCAAATTGTTTTCAAAATATTCAGCAGATCTAGAGTTAGTGTTCATTGAAATTATTGTCTGGTGGCTTGCTGCGCAGCAGCTCATTGTTTTATGTAATTTTGCTGTACAGTTTTCAGTGAGGAGTTTATCGTGGCTTTTTGTGACACCAGTGTCCTTGATACCAATGGTGTTAGTAGAAGAGGGAAGAGTATGGACCATTCTCATTGTATTGATACTCCACGTCAGCTCTATTAGGGGTAAGTTGTTATAAAAAAAATAGTCCACTAACATTGCTTAGTCAATTTTACCCATTGAGATGCGCTCACATGAGATAAGCTGGTTACAATGTCATAACTAGATTGCTCGGTCGATGATGCGTCATCGCAAATCCCCATGTTCACCTCTTTGAACTTTTGTTCCCCCCCCCCCGCGGTTGGATTGTTGGGGGGGGGGGGGGAGAGGCAAATGTAAAGGTCTTCATGCACAACAAATTCATATGGGAAACTCATAAAAAATTTGAGTGAATTCTGTCCCACGCTTTCAGAGATGTGTTATAATCAATTTGACCTATTAACCCCTGCCCTGGCCCATTTGTGGGTGGAACCAAATCCAAATGTTGTCTTGCAAAGCACAATCATATGAGTAACACATATACCAAATTTGGATTAATTCCACCAAGTGATTTGGGATGAGATAGCGTGAATACAATTGTGGTTACTATTCAGAATTAAGTGCTTGTGCAATGAATTATTTCGAGCAGACATAAGCATGATGCACATCCCCTCCAAAAATTCTCTCAGAATATCATCTTTCCAAGTCTGATGCTGTGACAATATATAAGAAACATGGTAATGAATTCTCCCAATTCAGCTGTCATACCTGCAATTTGTTGTTCTAATAAATAAATCAGTTAACCCTTACCACTCTGATGTCAATATTCTATATTTTACTGTGTCAATAACAAAGAAACTGCTGTACATTTTTCAACAATTTTGGTGAAAGATGTTGCTGTCTACGACAGCACAATCTCCCACCAAATTTGTTGAAAAATGAACATCAGTTCATCTTTTAATTTAATTTGAAAATTTAACGTTTTGAGTGGTAATGGTTAATCAGTTTTAGCCCCTGAAGGATACGTCCAATTTAATTGAAATGTATATTTATAAACACTTAGGATTGCCCCCTACAAAGTACACATAGGAAAAATGGCTCCTCTCTGTCTCTATCTTGCTCACGATTCATTGGTTGTGCTCGATATCGTATTTTAGAAAATTGTTTGCGAGTTTTGCGATATCACCAGCACTCAGCACCACACTGGTAACTAGTAGACATAGCAGAATGGACCTTTCAATTTTTAGCTATGCCCCGCCCATCGATCGATCTCTGAACTCCCTGACTATCGATTTCCAGAAAACTATACAGGTAAGCTGTTGAATATTTGGAAACTAATTTGACTGGGTGCTGTTGCTGCCATTCTCAGTCAAATTAGTTTCAAAATGTTCAACGGTATGTTTATTAAATAGTAGAGACATACTATTTGTACCATGTGTCGGACTATTAAGAGTCATTGACGTCATCCTACACGCCGCTTAGCTGATTACAGGGTTGGGATCAATTCCGATTGGAATAGGAAATGATGCATCAATTCCAATTCAATTCCGGATTTGAAATTGGAATTGATAAATCATAGGACTCCGGAATTGGAATTGGAATTGATCAATTTTACGACACCTGAATTGGAATTGGAATTGAGTTTGAATTGACACAAATTGTTAGATTTACACTTCAATTCCAGTCATATTTGTCATAGACTTACTGTTGGCTATGGTCATGTATATGTAAACGACTTCTGCAGTGGTCTTGAGAGTTCACCTTTCCAGAGTACCCACCCATCATATGACGTCATAATGAACTGCGTGATGTGTACAATAACATCATAATGAATGACTTCGATAAGTATGTCACGAATGCATATTTGAAGATGGTCTATGCGTTGTTGTATAAATTGTTTGCTTTTACTATTTAATAAATATTCTGTTGAATATTTTGAAACTAATAAGTGTTTATAAATATACATTTCAATTAAATTGGACGTATCCTTCAGGGGCTAGAACTAATTAACCATTACCACTCTGGTGTCAAAACGTTAAATTTTCAAATTGAAATATGTACAGCAGTTTCTTTGATATTGACACAGTAAAATATAGAATATTGACATCAGAGTGGTAAGGGTTAACTGATTTATTTATTAGAACAACAAATTGCAGGTATGACAGCTGAATTGGGAGAATTCATTACCATAGTTCCTATATATTGTCACAGCATCAGACTTGGAAAGATGATATTCTGAGAGAATTTTTGGAGGGGATGTGCATCATGCTTATGCCTGCTCGAAATAATTCATTGCACAAGCACTTAATTCTGAATAGTAACAACAATTGTAAGTAGTTTTTAAAAAAAAGTCGGGAATATTAAAATCGCGTCAGCCCATCCGTCACGCTATCTCGTCCCAAATCACTTGGTGGAATTAATCCAAATTTGGTATATGTGTTACTCATATGATTGACAACATTTGGATTTGGTTCCACCCACAAATGGGCCAGGTAGGGGTTAATAGGTCAAATTGATTATAACACATCTGTGAAAGGGTGGGACAGAATTCACTCAAATTTTTTATGAGTTTCCCATATGAATTTGTTGTGCATGAAGACATTAAAATAGTCAACAGCTTCCCTGTATAGTTTTCTGGAAATTGATAATTAGGGAAATTGGGGATCGATCAATCCCAACACGGCGAGGTGTGGGTGGAGCTTAGCTAGTGGTGGGCGGGGCATAGCTAAAAATGGAAAGGTCCATTAGCTGTTTACAGACCAAGAGAAGACTATTTGTTTTTAATTTAGCACTGGAATGATCGATAAATGAGCCAGTTATTCCAGTGCTAAATTTGTTTAAATAGTGTTCTGTTGGTCTGCAAATGGACATTTTCTATGAGAAATGGTTCCTGAACAAATTTGAGTGTTAAGGGGTGAATGGTCAAGCCGGCCAAGACTGCCTTCTCTTTCGATCAATACTTACCATTACATTACCGGTACTTATTGAATAACAGCTCCTACAGAAGCTGTGCCCTAAGAATCTTCAGATTTGGTAAGCTCTAACTGGAACCGGGTACCCGCCCCCAACAAGCAGTTGCTCGGTCGATGATGCGTCAAAGTCATGTTCATTCATCTTTTAGCCGTTAGCCACTCAGCCTGCCTCCAAGAAGCAGAAGAAGCAAGGCGAAAGCCAAGCCAGCTTCTAATGCTCTTGCTGTGCCTTCTCAGTGCTGCTGTGCCTGTGGCTAAGAAGGCGAGGTAGGCTGTGGAGACCCCTACCCACCCTAGTGGTGGTCCTGATCGCCCAAGAGGCGGCAAGGGCAAGGGGAAGTCCTCCAGGGGTGGACAGAAGGGAGCGGATCGTACCTGAGCGTATGGTAGCTCCCTTCACATCCGCCTGGACTGCGCCTATGCTACAGGAACAATGGTTGTTATTACACCACAAAAACATCCATTACCGTTCAATCACTACTTGCTAAATCAATTATTTGCATTTTGCTATCAGAATAAGATTTTTATGCCTGCATACACACCTCCCCATGCCTAATCCTATTCCTATGGACCCTCAACCAGGCTACTGGTTGAGTCCCACCTCCAGCCTACCATTAGGTATAGACTGGCACCAGTCTATACTCACCTCATAGTGACGCTTGTCGCTAAGCGCGCTCGCGCATGCGCATCAGAGCCCGAATAGGAAACAGATTCACTTTTCAATTATTCTGCATGCAGAATAGTTGTCTAAAAATATTTATATAAGTTTTTTTGTTTTGCGCTGTGGCAGTGATACCTTTTGACTTTATATCTCGGAACAATATGCCCAATATGAAGTCAATCCTCCCTAAGTTACGTCTAGGAGTATAATTGTGTTTATATGGTATCTTATAAACGGATTTATATATTACCGGTTTTCGCGAAGATCGTTTTTGCTTCGTGGTATCTTGATTGTGATGCCTATCCTAAATCATCATCATCATTGATAATGTCCAGTCCATATATAGAGCCTGTAACGAAGTTATTTCTAGTGCATTATAAGGATTATATTAAAATCCCTTGAAAGTTTCTGGTAAGGAAATTTGAATTTTCCCGCCGTTAGAACTGAGTTGAGGGTGTCTCTTGTGTGAGAGTTTGAGCGGTATGCTTCATTGTTACGTTTTTTCGTTTGTAGGAGTTAGCGAAAAGGTCAGATAAGACTAAATGTTCGTCGGCAAAATGTGATCGTCATCACTCGATTCGCCGGGCACGTTTGTGCGAAGTGTCCTGTACTACTAATGCTATGTGTGTGATTTGTAAAGGGTGGCCGGTTTTCGGTAGCGAAAGCGTTCTTTAAAGATTTGTCGGTCTAACAATCGCTGCCTCTGGTCGTCCTTCCCCTTCCTCCGTTGCTAGCAAGACAAGGGCGGTGTCCTTTGCTTCAACCTCTGTTCCGTTATCGGTACCAACAGAGGGGGGAAATTCATCGGAAAATTCGGACGCCGTGATGGCGCTTTTTGCTAGGTTTGAGTCATTTGCCACCGTTTTGATGAAATCACTTGATGAAAGGATCTCTTCTGCAATAAAAGAGGCAAAAAGGAAGGAGAGCTCGTCAAGCTCCGAGGATAGCCCGAAGGCTAGCGGGCGTTCCCGCAAATGGGGGAAGCTGGTCCCCCTGTCCTCTAGACAGGTGATGGAATCGCCGAAAAAGCAGAAGACAAGAGCATCTAAGCTCTTGAAGGTGTGCTCGGAGGGTGCACCACAGAAAATCCACATTAGACTAGAAGGTGACGGGCATAACCTTCAAGCCGTGGTGGCGTCGGCGGAAGCTGGCGTCCATAAGGCTAGTACTTATGAAAATGCCAATGTAACGGTGGTTCCGGTGGTTAAAGTAGTCTCGAAAGCGCCCATTGTTGAGAGGTTGTTACCTAGTCTTGCTAATTCCGGTTACTTCCGTTTTACGATTCTCATTCTTTTTCCAGCCGGACTTCCGGTTTAGCGAGACATCCAGGTCGTCAAGATCCGGTTCCGGCTTCGGTAGCTTCCGTTTCCGGAAGGACTTCCGGTTTGGGGGGGGGGGGGGGGTGATCCGGGTCGGCAAGATCCGGTTACCACTTCCGTTTCGGTAACTTCCGGTCTGTCTTCCAGTTATGTAGGACATCCGGGTCCTAGAGGTCTAGTGTCTACTTCCGTTTCCGGGTCTTTTAGCGCTTCCGGATGTCCGGAGTCTGAGGACTCTTTTTATTTTCCGAATTCTGGTAGAGGCGTTTCCGGTTCCGGGGTGGACACTAGTCAGTTTACTTCCGCTTCCGGTATTAGAAGTGTACTTCCGGGTCGGTCAGACCTGGATGTAATTCCGATTTCCGTTTCCGGTTTCATGAGAGCTTCTGGAAGAATGCATATCCGGGTCTGTTGGACCCGACATTGCATTGTTCACCAATTTCCGGTTCCGTTTTTTCAGTTCCCTCTTCCGGTTAGTCTGTACATCCGGATTGTAGGATCTTGATCAGTTCCGGTAGTCTACTTCTGGTTTTATCCATTCCTTTTTCCTTTTTTCCACATCCGGATTTCGTACAGCCGGGGATAGGGTCATTTCCGGTTTTACCCGGCATTACATGTTCATCCATTTCCGGGTTTTCAGCTTCCTCTTCCGGTAATTCTGTACATCCGGGTTGTAGGATTTTGATCAGTTTCCGGTAGTATACTTCCGGGTTTATGCATTTCCGGTTCCCTTTTTCCATATCCGCATTCCTAGAATCTAGTCATCTTCTTGCCTAAGAATTAGTCTTATTTCAGTTTTTGTTTAATATTGGGAATGTTAAATTGCTGAAAATAGTCATTCCAAGTCATGGCCAGTCTTGTAGTCTCTCTTGGAATGGTAGTCTATTCAGACATTTATTCGTTTATCAGCGACAATTTCAGCGTAATTAAAGACTCCTGACTGGTTACTGTATGGGATTTTGTTGCAGATTATTTTCTCTGCGCATTTCATAAGCCGATAAGTCAGTTGGTATTCTACGCATTATTTCGAGATACGATTTTTGCTTTCATCCAACTTTAGATGGCCAGTTGTCTTCGGGCCATTCAGCGTTTTTTCTCGCTCCTTTTACCTCTTATGTCGGCAGGTTGACATATTTATTTAACCAAAGGGAGTTTATTTGTGGAGGGATATCCCTGATTCTTAAGTAAATCGTAGTATAATTTCGTCAGTCGCTGAAAAGAATTAGATTCAGTAAAGGTTTCATAGGATCATTATGAGTACAGGATTAATGTCTACAAGTACATTATTCGCTTAGAAAGGATAATCAATCGGATAAAGGGGCAGGAAGGAGGAATATGAGTCGGATTCTTCTGCGTTGACATAGTTTCGGTGAGTTCGTTTTGTTTTCATTTTTCAATACAGATTTTTGTTTGGTTTTCCTTTTATAGCGTAAATTTTGCTCTATTTTTACTGGGTTGCTGCGGGCCTTTGGACGGGGGTTTTGGGGGGCGGGGCTCGGGCTTTGCTGGGTATTTTGGGGGCAGTTTGGCTGAAGGTTGTTGGCGATGCCACCGGAAATTTTTGGTCGGATTATTCCCGGATTATTCGGTGAGTCTTGGGTTTTTGCTCGTTGAGGTTGTTGTCTGGGGGTTGGCGGCGGGCCGGTTGGAGTGGGGTTGGGGTTGCGCTGGAGGAGGGAAGAGGGGACGAGAATCTTTGGATTTAAGCATCCACCAACTATTTCGGTCAAAATGTTTTCTAAATCTTTGCAAGTCCAGAGATATTACAGTTGTGATATGTCGTCTGCAAAATTCAGTATTCAATCAGTTAATATCTAGTATCAGTGTTCAATCTTTCTTGGGGATTTCTAACACAATGGCATTTGTTAGTACAAAGATGAAATTATTGATGCCAAGATTATGAATATAAGAATCAATAAATTTATTAAAATCTTTTAAGTTTCTGCCTCGTGGCATAAATATCGAATTGTTTAGGATATCTAATTTATCAGCAAGCCCGAGCGGCTAGGCAACCGTTGATGTATTCAATACAATTTTTTATTAAATCTCGATTGTTATACGATGTTTAAATTAGATAGTCTAATGTGGGCCATAGTTCTCTTATCAGGACCTTGTGACTTGTCATGTATGCTATTCATAGAATTGTGATGACGGTCATCACTAGTGACTTTCCCGTAGTTCATGTAGATCTCGGGCACATGATTTGGCTATATCTTGACTCTAAGCACTCCCATAGACTTACTATGGGGTTTTGGTTTGCCACAATCTCTGGTTAAATCTCTGTAAATAATATTATCTATAATTTTTGCAGAGTCTTTAGCATTATTAATAAGTTAGGCTATTCTGATATGACCCTTTTTGGTCTCCATTCAGAGTAAGCGGTATTATTAAAATATCCATAATAAACGTGAGTTACCTATTTAGTGAGGTATAAGCGTTATGATATAGGCCAGGATTTTTGGCATATGTAATCTATGTGTTTTCTATGAGCACTCCTCTTTACCATATAGTAAGTTTGACTCTTCTTTAAGGGGGTGGGGGGGCCCTTATTAAAAGGGGCTAGATATTCCTGGATCTAGAATCCTTCTATGTAGTCTCCTCTTCCAAAAAGGTTTTCTGTTCCTTATTATTAGAAGCTATTAGCTTTAGAGGGGTTGTTGTTTGTCTATGATTGTCAGGGAGTCTATAGAAGAGGCTATTCATTGGAAAGGAGATCCAGGCTTCTGTGCATTGGTCGGATTGTCTGTTAGGCTTCTAAATCTCGATTCGTTCAGTCATGGCCATGGGGTTTTCTTTCATTTTTAGAAGGAGGAATGAGGTTTAGTCTTATGGATTGTCCTCTAGTAGAGCTGTTCGCGGCCTCTCTGAATGCTCAGATCTTCTCTTACATGTCTCCTTTTCTGGACAGTCAACCCCTCGGAGGGGTGGATGCTCTGTCTCAGTAGTGGACAGGAATGTTCGCCTATGCCTTCTCTCGAACGATTTTGATTCAGTTAGTTTTGAAGAGGGTCAAGGATCAGGTTTGCGAAATTCTTCTGATAGCTTCCTGTTGGCCAAAGAGGATTTGGTTTTTAGACCTTCTAGATTTTCGGGTAGATTTCCCTCTTCTTCTTCCAGTATACCAGGATCTTCTATCTTAAGTAAGAGGTCTTTGTGTGCATCCAAATCCAATAAATTTTAGTCTGTGTGTCTGGAGAATCTCGAGTCTGAAGTCCTCGAGAATAAGGTTTCTTCTGATATCAGGAAATGATTGACTCTGCCAGAAGGGATTCGACCCGTTGAGTTTACAAGGGTCGATTTAAAAAATGTAGGTGAATGATGTTCAGACCAAGGTTTCGTGCCCAATTCTGGTTCGATACCCAAATTATTAGATTTTTTATCTTATCTGTTTGGGTATTTTCATTTGTCAGTTATTACGTTCAGGGAGTATAGATGTTCTCTGTTGTCATCCCTTCCTTGTCTTCTGTATGCCGATGTCAAGGATACTAAGACTTTTAATAGCTTTATTAGAGGTCTAAGTAATATTCATCCTCCGATTGCTAAGTCTTCCTTCCTGGAGTTGGGCTTTGGTTCTTCAAGTTTTGGCAGGGCACCATTTTGAACCTATTTCTTCTACCAGTAGTAAGCTTGGTTTTGTTTTTAATTGTCAAAGCTGTTTTTTCTTGTTGCTACAGCCTCTGCTAGAAGGCGTTCAAGAGATTCATGCTCGTTCTGCTGAAAAGGAGAGATTTATAGTTTCAGGAGACGGCTTTGATATCCCAGAAGGAATTTTTTATCTATAACTCGCACTAACCGCTATCCTGCTAGTCCGATCATTTTAAAATCTTTTTCATCTGTCGCCATCCGAAAAATGTTGGTGTCCTATTAGAGCATTAGGAACCTTCAATCAGCGATCAGATGTTATAAGAATCGATCCATCTCATTTATGTTTTTCCTACGAGGAAAATTTATCTAAGCCGGTCTCAAATTCTTCGATTGTCAGATGGATTTTGAGAGAATACTTAATCCTTGTTATGAGATAGCCTCACCGGATCAAATTAATCTCTCCCTTATTAAAGCCGATGACGTTAGAGGTATGGCTACTTCTTTCGCTCTTTTTGAGGGATCGTCTTTAGATGAGATCATGCAGGTAGCAGGAGGGAAATGTGAATACACCTTACATCCTTTTAACTCAAAGACCAGAGTGCAGGCTAATCATGGTGTGATTGAGCTAAATGCACTATTAGGTTACGTTATTAGCATTTGGATAAGAATGATTTAATTTTATCCTTGTTTGTTAACTAAAAAAGCCGAAGACTATTTACCAAGTACTTCCCACCATTTTCGTTAGGACTATGCGTCTGGGAGAGTCTTCATTTGGTTTTTAGTTATTTCTTTAAGTTCAAGTTGGTCGTATTTGCTAATCACGGTGTGATTGAGCTAAATGCTATATTAGGTTATGTTGTTAACATTTGGATAAGATTGATTTAATTTATCCTTGTTTGTTAACCAAAAAAGCCGAAGACTATTTACCAATCACTTTCCACCATTTCGTTAAAAGACTGCGTCGGTGAGAAATGGTGAGTCTTCTTTTGGTTTTTAGTTATTTCTTTAAGTTCAACTTGTTCTTATTTGCTAATCACGTTGTGATTGAGCTAAATACACTAATATGTTATGTTAATAACATAGGGATAAGATTGGTTTGATTTTTATCCTGGTTTATTGATTCTCAAATCTCCTCCCACCTTATGTGGACAGGGGGCACTGACCAATTCTCCTTCGATCAATACTCACCATTCTGTTACTTCTGATATACAGCTGGCCTTGACAGCGGCTCTAGGATTATAGACTTAGAAAGCTTTACCGACTCCTGGGAACCGGGTACCCGGCTCCCCACTGCCGAGTACCCGTTTACCATAGAGCTCATTCTTGTTTGCATAGCAACAAGAGCAATACATGCTTTTTGCATTAAGGATTTTAGTGTTTTAAAATAATCTAAGTCTTTAATCAGTGATAGTTTGTGTGTTCTGAAAAGGATTAACTAAGGACTATGGAGAATACCGCCCAAGACAACCAGGTTGTATTGTTCTTTATTATCCATAGTTAAAAGACTTAGGTCTCTAAATTTCGTTGTGTCGCATGTTCCAATTTCTGACCCCATAGAATCTGGGACGTGTGCTAGCAACGATATATGCCAGACGATCGCCTTCTTTAAACCCCAACAGGCGATCGTCAGATATGAAAATAGGTGTTTGCTACGGTATTTCTAACACGAATATCGGCTGACGTCGTTCTCCGTAGAATCCGAGCGGGTGACGTCACACCCGGTCGCTCGGATGTTTATGTGAAGAAAATTTTTTTTTTCATTAATTCGCGCATCTTATTCTGGGTGCTGCGTACTAAAAAATGGTACCGGAAACTTTAGAATGATCAAGTTTACGTGCGATCACGATCGGTTTGCAATGATCGGTGGTTTCAAAATTCTTGAGTAGATGTGTGGTCTGCGGTTTTACCGTGTGAGACAGCAGTTTTGTTATAACATTTTGTTGTTTTCTTCACATATCGTGCTGCGTTCGTTAGGAGTATAATTTATATTGATTAGTAAATATACCCTGAATGCTATGCGATATGATTCCTGGAGCCGTTACACATCCTGTAGGATCTATTATGGGTGTGTTGTGCCCGCCGCGTACTTGTCGTCATAATCAATGCGATCGTTGTTGTAACGTGGCGGGGTGGGGTGCGGGGAGGTTACGGTTAATTTATGAGTCAAAATATTTGAAAATTAATTGTCTGCCTTCCAGCCGGGTCTCGTTCCGCTTGTTTATTGTAGGTTTGTGCTTATTTTATAGGCCAAGCCAGCCCCGCCATCATGTGACGAATGCCATAAGTTTGTCCATGTAATGTTCAAGGACCATGTCTGTTTTAGGTGTGCCCTGTGTAATATAGATCATAGGTGTAATGTTTGTGCAGTGGGGTCCGTCGAAACGATGGTTAAGTTCCTTACCCAGAAGGACTTGGCTGGGTCTGACGCGGGGTCAGGCGGTCCGAGAGGAAATCGTGGAGTGCCCGGTTCGGCCGGTGGGGGTGCTCCACGTCCCCAGCTGGAGGTGGCGGAGATGGCACCGCCGGCGTGGTTTGGTCCGGCTATGCAGGGTTTTCTGCATAGCGTTCTGCCCACGCTGGTGTCGTCCCTGCTACCAAAGGTTGGGGGGCAGTTTCTCCCCATGCCTGGTACGGATCCTGTCCTCGGACAGGATTCTGGACTGGTTACCGAGGGGGCCGTCTCGTACGGCCCCCTGGCGGTCCCGTCTGGCTTCGGCCAGACGGGTTCTGTCTCTCTGCGGCCACCTCCGGGTGGTCCAGTAGCGGTGGCCGGTCCGTCAGGTGTGGGAGCCGTCCGCCAGGACGGTTCCACGGTTGAATCGTCTAGTGACGGCTCTTCGGAGTCTGAAGACGATGAGGCCGAGGAGGAGAGGTTGCTGCGGCCCGTGAAGCCGCAGGTGGAGAATATGGAGGTTGATTCCGTCCTGGACGGAACCGGCCTCCATTTGTCTGGTTTGTCGCAAGCCAGGTCAGCGGCTCCACCTGCGGCTGAGGCCAATCCGTTACCGTGCACCGGTTCCACGCGGCTTGGTTTGTCACCAGCCGTCAGGGGAACTGGTGTGCCGGGCCAGGCGTGGTACTCACCTATCTCGCCTGGTCCGGCAGCCGGACATGTGGTGCCGTTGGCGCCCGTGTCCGACTATGGTTCCGCGACGGCTACGGGTCCGTACGGTTTTCCGTGCGGACCTACCCCATGGACCGGAGTGTTTCATGGGGTGGCGGCGGAACCGTGTGGTAGCGGAGTGCCTGGCGTGTCAGCCGTGGCTCCTTGCCGGGAGGCCGTGGCTGGCAGACCCGTAAGCACGTCAACGGGTGACGTGTTTGCGGGGGTATCTTCTTCGGAGGTAGATTGGTCTGATGCTCTGGCGTGGCTAGCCAGAGTGGACCCGTCTGTGGTTTCGGCCACGGACGATGAAGATGCGCCCCGTCCGTCGGTTGCGTCGATTAGGACGGGGATTTTGCCCGCGGCCCGGATCCAGTCAGTGGGACTGGATCCACGGTTCATTGATTTGTTGGATGCTATTTATAGTAAACAACTAATGACCAAGGGTCAGCTCCCTGCGGCCTCCAGGGAGGTGCGGCCAAGGTGTCGTATTCCGCGGGGTGAATACGACAGGTATGGTGTAGTCCCGTCGGTCACGGAGGATGACCGATGGGTACTGGGCGTCCAGAGTGCCGGGTCGGGTGGTCCCGATCCGGCACTAGTGGATAAGGCCCAGGTACACCAGGAAGAAGTCCTGGCCCTATGCGATGAGGGTGTGAGGGCAGCGATGAGCGCTGTCAATCACTCCTATCGTCTACTTCAGTCGGTGTGGGCTGAAGCGGGGGCAGGCCACCCTGTGCCACCTGTGGCGCTATCGTGCGTTAATGACGGCTTGGTGCTGTCAATGGACGCATTGGCAAGGGTGCAAGCGCGTGTGATGAAGTCCAGGAGGCAAATGGTCATTGATCATATGCGTCCGGCTACGGCAGTCAGGGAACGTCTTCTTGGGACGCCCCTGACAGGGCCTAGCATCTTTGGTGGCCAAGCGCGGGCCATCTTAGAGGACACCGCCAGTATTGCGCAGAATCGGTTAGCGGTAAATCTACAGCTAGAGCTAGTGCGGCAAGCGCACGCACTAGGGGCTGTGGGCAAGCCGCTAACGGGACAGCCTTCAAAGAAACAGAAAAAGCATAAGAGCAAGGCGAAAGCCAGGCCTATTGCGACGTCTGTTTCGGCTGGGTTCTCGGAGCCGCCGCCGGCGAAGAAACCCAGGAAGGTTGTAGAGGCGCCTACCCTCCCCAATGTTGCTCCTGACCGCCCTAGAGGTGGGAAGGGCAAGGGGAAGGGTAAGGGTAAGGCCTCAAAGGGTGGACAGAAGGGGCCGAAGCGTACCTGAGGGTACGCAAGCTCCCTTCATATCCGCCTGGACCGCACCTGTGCGACAGGAACAGCGGTGCCAGTTATACCCGTCGTGCCTAGAACGAAATGGTTCTCACTCTCTCTCGTTAAGAAAGGGGGGGGAGCGGACTGCGAGCCGGACAACCCCGTTAGACGTTGAGGCGTCTATGGTGGGTGGAAGGCTCATGCGTTTCGTCGAGGCTTGGCGAGGTGTGACGTCAGACAGTCTGGTCCTGGGATGGTTATCCCAGGGTTACATGCCGGAGTGGTGGGACTTTCCGCCGCAAAATCTGTCTTTGGCACCTGTCTGGACACCCGTACCAAGGGAGCCAGACAAGTTAGAAGCCGTTCAAAAGGAAGTGTCGGGTTTGCTTCTGAAGGGAGCAATAAAACCAGCAAACCGGAACACTCCAGGCTTCTATTCAAACATGTTCCTTGTCCCCAAGAGCACGGGGGGATGGAGACCCATACTCAATCTCAGGCCATTAAATTGGTTTATCCATACGCCTCGGTTCCAGATGGAAACGCCGAGGTCGGTAATGGCGGGATTGAGGAAAGGAATGTGGTGTGTATCGATCGATCTGAAAGATGCATATTTCCACATTCCGATGAATCGGAGTTGGCACAGGTTTCTGAGATTTGCGTTTCAGAATCAAGTATGGGAGTTTACAGTTCTCCCGTTTGGCCTGTCGACAGCTCCGAGGGTTTTCACAAGAGTGGTCCTTGCGGTGACAGCGTTTCTCAGAAAAGAGAACGTGGCGCTACACACCTACATAGACGACTGGCTGCTCAAGGCAGACTCGGCAGCCAGGTTGAACGTGGATACTGCTCTGACTCTGAAGTTACTTTCAGATCTAGGCTGGATAGTCAACGAGGAGAAATCCGAGTTGACGCCCACTCAACATTTCGTTTATTTGGGGATGCGATTCGACCTCGAGGAGGGCAGGGTTTACCCATCAGAGCCCAGAGTGGTGTCTCTGTTAGCCATCCTCAGGAGTTTTCGAGTGGGAAACCACATTCAGGCGAGGCGGTTCCTTCAGATGCTGGGCATGATGGTCTCCATGGAGCAGGTTATCCCGTACGCTGCTCTAATGCGAAGACCTATCCAGTTGTATCTGATGTCTCTGTGGAAACAGAGAACAGAACCCCTGTCAAAACTGGTGCCAGTTTTGGAGCCGATAATATCGCATCTTCTATGGTGGAAACAGCGTCAGAATCTCCTAATAGGGGTTTCGCTGCACCTACCCCACCCCCAGCTGTCCGTTTACACGGATGCATCGCTGGAAGGGTGGGGTGCCTGCCTGGGAGAACACCAGGTCTCGGGCACATGGACTCTCCCGGAGAGTCAGCTGCATATCAATCTGTTGGAAATGATGGCAGTGGAACTGGCGTTGGAAGAGTTCCTTCCGATGATCAGGGGCAAGGTGATATTGATACGGTCGGACAATTCGACAGTAGTATCATATATAAATCGCCAAGGAGGGACCAGGTCGCCCACCCTGTGCATCAGGGTGTGGCACTTGATTCAATGGTGCAGGAATTACTCGGTTGTTTTGAAAGCAGCTCATATTCCTGGCCGATTGAACATTCTGGCGGATGCTTTGTCTCGCAGACAGAGAATCTTGCCAACAGAATGGTCCCTCAACCCTCCAGTTCTACGACGGATCTTCGAGCATTGGGGCAAACCCAACGTGGACTTGTTCGTTCGCCACAAAGGAAAATGCTCAAATCATGACATATGTCTCGCCGATTCCAGATCCAAATGCCGTCGATACAGACGCTCTGGCGATAAGCTGGAGAGGGATGCACGCGTACGCGTACCCACCCACCATTCTTCTTCCGAAGGTATTGGTGAAGGTCAGGGAGGAGCCGTGTCTGGTCCTGCTAATAGCGCTGTATTGGCCGAGCAGGGCGTGGTTCACGGATCTTCTGGATCTGCTGGTGGAAAATCCTGTGCAGTTGCCCGAGATTCCGAACATAATCTCCCAGGCCAAGGGACGCTTCCTACACGAGCGTCCCGAAATGTTCAAATTGACTGCGTGGATGTTGTCAAACAACGTTCCACGTCGGAAGGCTTTTCTCGACAGGCTGCTGATTTCATCGCGGCTGCGAGAAGGAGGTCAACTTTCAAGTCATATAACAACAAGGTTAACAGATTTGCGGACTGGTGTGAAGAAAAGGGTATTGATACCTTTCAATCCACTATTCAGCAAATAGCAGACTTTCTCTGTGAGCTGTTCTTTACAGGACTAGCTCACGTCACAATTGCTGGATACAAGTCAGCTTTGGCATCAGTTATCCCTTGTCTAGCCAACAGGGATAGTCCAGAGGTGGCCCAGTTAAACGTGATGTTGAAGGGAATGAGCAATCTCCGCCCGAGACAACCGGTAGTCATTCCAGCCTGGAGTCTATCTTTAGTGCTTAATGTACTGGCCAAGCACCCATTCGAACCGTTGCGTTCGGCTAGTCTAAAGCATTTGACTCTAAAGGCGGTCTTTCTATTGGCAGCTTCCTCAGCTAGAAGGCGCAGTGAGATCCATGCGCTTTCGGCAGAGAGGAACCGATTTATTGTTTCTGGAGAAGGTCTGCGTCTTCTGCCAAGAGCAGAATTTATGTCAAAGAACCAATCTTTGAGATATCCCGGCAAACCGATCATTATACCGAAGTTAACCAGGTTTGATCGTGATGCCAGTGTCTGGTGCCCGGTCCGTGCTTTGACTAAGTACAAGAAACGGACTGACTCGTTACGGTCGAACGATAGACATCTGTGGTTATCCTTCGATCAATACTCACCATTCTGTTACTTCTGATATACAGCTGGCCCTGACAGCGGCTCTAGGATTATAGACTTAGAAAGCTTTACCGACTCCTGGGAACCGGGTACCCGGCTCCCCACTGCCGAGTACCCGTTTACCATAGAGCTCATTCTTGTTTGCATAGCAACAAGTGCAATACATGCTTTTCGCATTAAGGATTTTAGTGTTTTTTAAAAGAATCTAAGTCTTTAATCAGTGATAGTTTGTGTGTTCTGAAAGGATAACTAAGGACTATGGAGAATACCGCCCAAGACAACCAGGTTGTATTGTTCTTTATATCCATAGTTAAAAGACTTAGGTCTCTAAATTTCGTTGTGTCGCATGTTCCAATTTCTAACCCCATAGAATCTGGGACGTGTGCTAGCAACGATATATGCCAGACGATCGCCTTCTTTAAACCCCAACAGGCGATCGGCAGATATGAAAATAGGTGTTTGCTACGGTATTTCTAACACGAATATCGGCTGACGTCATTCTCCGTAGAATCCGAGCGGGTGACGTCACACCCGGTCGCTCGGATGTTTATGTGAAGAAAAATTTTTTCATTAATTCGCGCATCTTGTTCTGGGTGCTGCGTACTAAAAAATGGTACCGGAAACTTTAGAATGATCAAGTTTACGTGCGATCACGATCGGTTTGCAATGATCGGTGGTTTCAAAATTCTTGAGTAGATGCGTGGTCTGCGGTTTTACCGTGTGAGACAGCAGTTTTGTTATACATTTTGTTGTTTTCTTCACATATCGTGCTGCGTTCGTTAGGAGTATAATTTATATTGATTAGTAAATATACCCTGAATGCTATGCGATATGATTCCTGGAGCCGTTACACATCCTGGAGGATCTATTATGGGTGTGTTGTGCCCGCCGCGTACTTGTCGTCATAATCAATGCGATCGTTGTTGTAACGTGGCGGGGTGGGGTGCGGGGAGGTTACGGTTAATTTATGAGTCAAATTATTTGAAAATTAATTGTCTGCCTTCCATCCGGGTCTCGTTCCGCTTGTTTATTGTAGGTTTGTGCTTATTTTATAGGCCAAGCCAGCCCCGCCATCATGTGACGACTGCCATAAGTTTGTCCGTGTAATGTTCAAGGACCATGTCTGTTTTATGTGTGCCCTGTGTAATATAGATCATAGGTGTAATGTTTGTGCAGTGTGGTCCGTCGAAACGATGGTTAAGTTCCTTGCCCAGAAGGACTTGGCTGGGTCTGACGCGGGGTCAGGCGGTCCGAGAGTAAATCGTGGAGCGCCCGGTTCGGCCGGTGCGGGTGCTCCACGTCCCCAGCTGGAGGTGGCGGAGATGGCACCGCCGGCGTGGTTTGGTCCGGCTCTGCAGGGTTTTTCTGCATAGCGTTCTGACCACGCTGGCGTCGTCCCTGCTACCAAAGGTTGGGGGGCAGTTTCTCCCCATGCCTGGTACGGATCCTGTCCTCGGACAGGATTCTGGACTGGTTACCGAGGGGGCCGTCTCGTACGGCCCCCTGGCAGTCCCGTCTGGCTTCGGCCAGACGGGTTTCTGTTTCTCTGCGGCCACCTCCGGGTGGTCCAGTAGCGGTGGCCGGTCCGTTAGGTGTGGGAGCCGTCCGCCAGGACGGTTCCACGGTTGACTCGTCTAGTGACGACTCTTCGGAGTCTGAAGACGAGGAGGCCGAGGAGGAGAGGTTGCTGCGGCCCGTGAAGCCGCAGGTGGAGAATATGGAGGTTGATTCCGTCCTAGACGGAACCGGCCTCCATTTGTCTGGTTTGGCGCAAGCCAGGTCAGCGGCTCCGCCTGTGGCTGAGGCAAATCCGTTACCGTGCACCGGTTCCGTGCGGCTTGGTTTGGCACCAGCCGTCACGGGAACGGGTGTGCCGGGCCGGGCGTGGTACTCACCTATCTCGCCTGGTCCGGCAGTCGGATGTGGGGTGCCGTGGGCGCCCGTGTCCGGCTATGGTTCCGCGACTGCTACGGGTCCGTACGGTTTTCCGTGTGGACCTACCCCATGGACCGGAGTGTTTCATGGGGTGGCGGCGGAACCGTGTGGTACCGGAGTGCCTGGCGTGTCAGCCGTGGCTCCTTGCTGGGAGGCCGTGGCTGGCAGACCCGTGAGCACGTCAACGGGTGACGTGTTTGCGGGGGTGTCTTCATCGGAGGTAGATTGGTCAGATGCTCTGGCATGGCTAGCCAGGGTTGACCCGTCTGTGGTTTCGGCCACGGCCGATGAAGATGCGCCCCGTCCGTCGGTTGCGTCGATCAGGACGGGGATTTTGCCCGCGGCCCGAATCCAGTCAGTGGGACTGGATCCACGGTTCATAGAATGGTTGGATGCTATTTATAGCAAACAACTGATGACCAAGGGTCAGCTCCCTGCGGCCTCCACGGAGGTGCGGGCAAGATGTCGTATTCCGCGGGGGAAATACGACAGGTATGGTGTAGTCCCGTCGGTCACGGAGGATGACCGATGGGTACTGGGCGTCCAGAGTGCCGTGCCGGGTCACCCCGGTCCGGCACTTGTGGACAAGTCTCAGGTACACCAGGAAGAAGTCCTGTCCCTATGCGATGAGGGTGTGAGGGCAGCGATGAGCGCTGTCAACCACTCCTATCGTCTCCTTCAGTCGGTGTGGGCTGAAGCGGGGCAGGCCATCTTGTGCCACCTGTGGCGCTTTCATGTGTCAATGACGGCCTGGTGCTGTCGATGGACGCATTGGCAAGGGTGCAAGCGCGTGTGACGAAATCCAGGAGGCAAATGGTCATTGACCATATGCGTCCGGCTACGGCAGTCAGGGAGCGTCTCCTTGGGACACCCCTGACAGGGCCTAGCATCTTCGGTGGCCAAGCGTGGGCTATCTTAGAGGATACCGCCAGTATCGCGCAGAATCGGTTAGCGGTAAACCTACAGCTAGAGCTAGTGCGACAAGCGCATGCACTAGGGCCTGTGGGGAAACCGCTAACGGGACAACCTTCAAAGGAGCAGAAGAAGCATAAGGGCAAGGCGAAAGCTAGGCCTGCTGCGACTTCTGCTTCAGCTGGGGTTTCAGAGCCGCCGCCGGCGAAGAAGCCCAGGAAGGTTGTAGAGTCGCCTACCCTCCCCAATGTTGCTCCTGACCGCCCTAGAGGTGGGAAGGGCAAGGGGAAGGGTAAGGGGAAGGCCTCAAAGGGCGGACAGAAGGGGCCGAAGCGTACCTGAGGGTACGAAAGCCCCCTTCATATCCGCCTGGACCGCGCCTGTGTGACAGGAACAGCGGTGCCAGTTATACCCGTCGTGCCTAGAACGAAATGGTTCTCTCTCTCTCTCGTTAAGAAAGAGTGGGGGGGGGGGGGCGGACTGCGAGCCGGACAACCCCGTTAGACGTCGAGGCGTCTATGGTGGGTGGAAGGCTCATGCGTTTCGTCGAGGCCTGGCAAGGTGTGACGTCAGACAGTCTGGTCCTGGGATGGTTATCCCAGGGTTACATGCCGGAGTGGTGGGACTTTCCACCACAAAATCTGTCTTTGGCACCTGTCTGGACACCCGTACCAAGGGAGCCAGACAAGTTAGAAGCCGTTCAAAAGGAAGTGTCGGGTTTGCTTCTGAAGGGAGCAATAAAACCAGCAAATCGAAACACTCCAGGCTTCTATTCAAACATGTTCCTTGTCCCCAAGAGCACAGGGGGATGGAGACCCATACTCAATCTCAGGCCATTAAATTGGTTTAGCCATACGCCTCGGTTCCAGATGGAAATGCGGAGGTCGGTAATGCGGGATTGAGGAAAGGAATGTGGTGTGTATCGATCGATCTGAAAAATGCATATTTCCACATTCCTATGAATCGGAGTTGGCACAGGTTTCTGAGATTTGCGTTTCAGAATCAAGTATGGGAGTTTACAGTCTCCCGTTTGGCCTGTCGACAGCTCCGAGGGTTTTCACAAGAGTGGTCCTTGCGGTGACAGCGTTTCTCAGAAAAGAGAACGTGGCGCTACACACCTACATAGACGACTGGCTGCTTAAGGCAGACTCGGCAGCCAGGTTGAACGTGGATACTGCTCTGACTCTCAAGTTACTTTCAGATCTACGCTGCATACTCAACGAGGAGAAATCCGAGTTGATGCCCACTCAACGTTTCGTTTATTTGGGGATGCGATTCGACCTTGAGGAGGGCAGGGTTTACCCATCAGAGCCCAGAGTGGTGTCTCTGTTAGCCATCCTCAAGAGTTTTCGAGTGGGAAACCACATTCAAGGCGAGGCGGTTCCTTCAGATGCTGGGCATGATGGTCTCCATGGAGCAGGTTATCCCGTACGATGCTCTAATGCGAAGGCCTATCCAGTTGTATCTGATGTCTCTGTGGAAACAGAGAACAGAACCCCTGTCAAAACTGTTGCCAGTTTTGGAGCCGATAATATCGCATCTTCTATGGTGGAAACAGCGTCAGAATCTCCTATTAGGGGTTTCGCTGCACCTACCCCGCCTCCAGCTGTCCGTCTACACGGATGCATCGCTGGAAGGGTGGGGTGCCTGCCTGGGAGAACCAGGTCTCGGGCACATGGAATCTCCCGGAGAGTCAGCTGCATATCAATCTGTTGGAAATGATGGCAGTGGAACTGGCGTTGGAAGAGTTCCTTCCGATGATCAGGGGCAGGGTGATATTGATACGGGCGGTCGATTCGACAGTAGTATCATATATAAATCGCCAAGGCGGGACCAGGTCGCCCACTCTGTGTATCAGGGTGTGGCACTTGATTCAATGGTGCAGGAATTACTCGGTTGTTTTGAAAGCAGCTCGTATTCCTGGCCGATTGAACATTCTGGCGGATGCTTTGTCTCGCAGGCAGAGAATCCTGCCAACAGAATGGTCCCTCAACCCTCCAGTTCTGCGACGGATCTTCGAGCATTGGGGCAAACCCAACGTGGACTTGTTCGCCACAAAGGAAAATGCTCAAATCATGACATATGTCTCGCCGATTACAGATCCAAATGCCGTCGATACAGACGCTCTGGCGATAAGCTGGAGAGGGATGCACGCTTACGCGTACCCACCCACCATTCTTCTACCGAAGGTTTTGGTGAAGGTCAGGGAGGAACCGTGTCTGGTCCTGCTAATAGCGCCGTATTGGCCGAGCAGGGCGTGGTTCACGGATCTTCTAGATCTGCTGGTGGAAAGGCCTGTGCAGTTGCCCGAGATTCCGAACATAATCTCCCAGGCCAAGGGACGCTTCCTACACGAGTGTCCCGAAATGTTCAATGACTGCGTGGATGTTATCAAACAACGGTCCACGTCGGAAGGCTTTTCTCGACAGGCTGCTGATTTCATCGCGGCTGCGAGGAGGTCAACCTTCAAGTCATATAACAACAAGGTTAACAGATTTGCAGACTGGTGTGAAGAAAAGGGTATTGATACCTTTCAATCCACTATCAGCAAATAGCAGACTTTCTCTGTGAGCTGTTCTTTTGAGGACTAGCTCCCGTCACAGTTGCTGGATACAAGTCAGCTTTGGCATCAGTTATCCCTTGTCTAGCCAACAGGGATAGTCCAGAAGTGGCCCAGTTAAATGTGATGTTGAAGGGAATGAGCAATCTCCGACCGAGACAACCGGTAGTCATTCCAGCCTGGAGTCTATCTTTAGTGCTTAATGTACTGGCCAAGCACCCTTTCGAACCGTTGCGTTCGGCTAGTCTAAAGCATTTGACTCTAAAGGCGGTCTTTCTATTGGCAGCTTCCTCATGTCAGAGGAATAGCCGCCTCGACCGCCCTTTACAATGGTGTTCCGTTAGAGGACATCATGGCCGTTGCACAATGGCACTGTGAGTCCTCATTTACGGATTACTATATGAGGGATGTGTCAGACTCAGCCAATCCACTCGCTTTAGCTGTTTTGAAACGATAGTTAGTGACCACACTGCTTTTCACCCTTTTCTCACTTCGGTAAGAAAAGAACCTAAAGCAGGCATGGTCAGGCGAGAGGATGTCAACCAGATTGTGTCACTGATGGCCGAACCGGTGAATGGTTGGAGGCGGTACGTCTGAAGTCCAATTATCAATTCAATAGTGAGAGTTTTTTGTATTATGGATATGTATCATGTTCATTCATCTTATATATTCATGCTCATTCCCAGGCTAATACATGGAGTATGCAGGGAGCAGTTAACCCTCTTGGCATATTTGTGTTTTCAGGCGAGATACATGTTCGTTAGTTCTCTCCCTTTTCTTAGGAGGAAAAAGGGGGGAGGACTGTGACGCGAATGTGATTCAGTTCCGTGAACTTGACGGTCCTTTTAGGTCTCCGTTAGTCAAGTTTGAAGTCTAAAATCTTTCTCCAAGGGGCAAAATTAGCATGTATGGCTTGCCCCTTCCCACCAGGTTACTGATCAAATCTGGTGTCTATCAGAAGTAACAGAATGGTGAGTATTGATCGAAGGAGAATGCAGGAAATGTCAATTTCCCTTTCTCCGAGATCTAACAATACTCACCATTCTGTTACGGACCCAGCCTCCCAGCCCCACGGAGGCAAGCCATAGTTTTCTCTTGTTTGGTGGCTATGCAAACAATATGAGCTCTATGGTAAACGGGTACTCGGCAGTGGGGAGCCGGGTACCCGGTTCCCAGGAGTCGGTAAAGCTTTCTACGTCTATTATCCTAGAGCCGCTGTCAAGGCCAGCTGTATATCAGAAGTAACAGAATGGTGAGTATTGTTAGATCTCGGAGAAAGGGAAATTGACATTTCCTGCAATCTACGGGTTTAGCAAGTAGTGATTGAACGGTAATGGATGTTTTTGTGGTGTAATAACAACACCCCACAGACCCCCCTTGCGGGTTGGTCTGTTGTTTTATTAACCACTATAAAAACATACTTACCGTTCAATCACTACGACCCGGCCTCAACCACCCCGCGTGGTAAGATTTGAGAATCAGACTTTAAATATTTTGCACTTAAATTTAGAAAAAAGGAATCTGTTTCCTATTCGGGCTCTGATGCGCATGCGCGAGCGCGCTTAGCGACAAGCGTCACTATGAGGTGAGTATAGACTGGTGCCAGTCTATACCTGATGGTAGGCTGGAGGTGGGACTCAACCAGTAGTCTGGTTGAGGGTCCATAGGAATAGGATTAGGCATGGGGAGGTGTGTATGCAGGCATAAAAATCTTATTCTGATAGCAAAATGCAAATAATTGATTTAGCAAGTAGTGATTGAACGGTAAGTATGTTTTTATAGTGGTTAATAAAACAACAGACCAACCCGCAAGGGGGGTCTGTGGGGGGTGCCAGTCAGACCAGTCAAGCCAACCAAAATGGTTCTCTCGTTAAGAGAGCGTGGGTGGGGGGGAGCGGATCGTGAGCCAGACACCTGCATTAGGTGTCAATGCGCCTATGGTGAGTGGAAGGCTAATGCATTTCGTCGAGGCTTGGTGAGGTGTGACGTCAGACAGTCTGGTCCTTGGATGCATATCCCAGGGGTACATACCAGAATGGTGGGACTTCCCACCACAAAATCTGTCTTTGGCACCTGTCTGGACTCCCGTACCAAGGGAGCGAGACAAGTTAGAAGTCATTCAAAACGAAGTGTCAGGTTTGCTTCTGAAGGGAGCAATAAAACCAGCAAACCAGAACACTCCAGGCTTCTATGAGAGTTTGTAGTCCTCCCATTGTGCCTGTCGACAGCTCCAAGAGTTTTCACCAGAGTGGTCCAAGTGGTGACAGCGTTTCTCAGAAGAGAGAATGCGGCGCTTCACACCTACATAGACGATTGGCTTATCAAGGTGGACATGCCAGCCAGGTTAGAAGTGGATACTGATCTGAAGTTACTTTGAGATCTAGGCTGGATAGTCAACAGTGAGAAATCTGAGTTGACACTCACTCAACACTTCGTTTATTTGGGGATGCGATTCGATCTCAAGGAAGGCAGGGTTTACCGTCAGAGCCCATAGTGGTGTCTGATAGCCATCCTCAAGAGTTTTCGATTGGGAAAGCACATTCAGGCGAGGAGGTTTCTTCAGATGCTGGACATGATGATCTCCATGGAGCAGGTAATCCCGTACGCTACTCTGATGCGAAGACAATAATGTCGCATCTTGTATGGTGGAAGGTGCGTCACAATCTCCTAGTAGGAGATTTGCTTCACTTATCCCACCCCCCAGCACATGGACGCCAGGCGAGTCAGATGCATATCAATCTGTTAGAAATGATAGCAGTGGAACTGGCACTGGAGAAATTTCTTCCAGAAGTCGGGGGTAAGGTGATACGGTCAGACAGTTCGACAGTAGTATCATACATAAATCGCCAAGGAGGGACCAAGTCACCCACACTGTGTATGAAAGTCTGGCACTTGATTCAATTCTGGAATTACTCGGTTGTTTTGAAAGCAGCTCGCATTCCTGGATGGTTGAACATTCTGGTGGATGCTTTGTCTCGCAGACAGAATTCTGCCAACAGAATGGTCTCTCAACCTTCCAGTTCTACGAAGGATCTTCGAGCATTGGGGCAAACCAAACGTGGACTTGTTCGCCACAAAGGAAAATGCTCAAATCATGACTTATGTCTCGTCGATTCCAAATCTAAATGCCGTCGATACAGATGCTCTGGCGATAAGCTGGAGAGGAGCATACGCGTACCCACCCACCATCCTTATACCAAAGGTCTTGGTGAAGATCGGGGAGGAGACGTGCCTGGTCCTGCTAGTAGCGCCTTTCTGGCCCAGCAGGGTGTGGTTCACAGATCTTCTGGATCTGCTGGTGGACAATCCAGTGCAGCTGCCCAAGATTCCGAACATAATCTCCCAGGCCAAGGGCCGCTTCTTACACGAGCAGCCAGAAATGTTCAAATTGACTGTGTGGATGTTATCAAACAACGTTCCACGTAGGAAGGCTTTTCTCAACAGACTGCATGTTTCATCGCAACTGCTTTGGCATCAGTTATCCCTTGTCTAGCCAACAGGGATAGTCCAGAGGTGGCCCAGTTGAATGTGATGGTGAAGGGAATGAGCAATCTCCGACCGAGACAACCGATAGTCATTCCAGTCTGGTGTCTATCTTTAGTGCTTAATGTACTGGCAAAGCACCCTTTCGAACCGTTGCATTCGGCTAGTCTAAAGCATTTGACTCTAAAGGCAGTCTTTCTATTGGCAGCTTCCTCAGCTAGAAGGCGCAGTGAGATCCATGCACTCAGAATCAGATTCAGCAGAGAGGGACCGATTTATTGTCTCCGGAGAGGGTCTGCGTCTACTGCCAAGAGCAGAGTTTATGTCAAAGAATCAATCATTGAAATATCCTGGCAAACCGATCATTATACCAAAGCTAATTAGGTTTGATCGTGATGCCAGTGCCTGGTGTCCAGTTTGTGCTTTGACTAAGTTAAAAAAATGGACGGACTCTACGGTCAAATGATAGACATCTGTGGATCTGGCATAAGAAGCCATATGGCGCCGTATCCATGGATTCTATCTCTCGTTGGGTCGTCGAATGCATTCAGACTACCCACGAGATTGCGACTTGGCACCAGGTGCAATGTGCTAGGGCTCACGATGTTAGAGGAATAGCCTCCTCGACAAGTTAGACTGTTTTGTATTATGTTTATATATCATGTTCATTCATCTTATATATTCATGCTCATTCCCAGGCTTATGTGTGTCAAGAGCAGTTATTTCCCTTGGCTTCTTGTGTTTTCAGGCCAGTTGCATGTTCGTTAGTTCTCTTCCCGTTTTTGGAGAAAGGGGGTGGGGCGTGGCGGTGATTTGAATGTGATTCAGTCCCAAAACTTGTCGGTGCTTCTAGGTCTCCGTGTGACAAGTTTAAGTCTAAGATCTTTCTCTAGAGGCAAAAGAGGCTTTGTTTGGGTTGCCCCTCCCCACCGGGTTACTGACTAAATCTGGTGTTATCAATAAGTAATGTAATGGTAAGTATTGATTGAAGGAGAATGAACGAAATTTTAATTTCCCTTTCTCCGAGATCTGACAATACTTATTTCATTACGGACCTGCTTCCCAGCCCCACGGAGGCAAGCCATGAGTTGGTTCTTGTTTGGTAGCTATGCAAACAATATGGCGGCGCATGGTGGCGAGTACCGGTTTGCTGGGGGTGGGTACCTGCTTCTAGGAGCCGGTTAGAGCTTACTAAATCTGAAGATTCTTAGGGCACAGCTTCTGTAGGAGCTGTTATTCATTTAGTAATGTAATGGTAAGTATTGTTAGATCTCGGAGAAAGGGAAATCTAAATTTCCTTCATTTTGCAGCGGTGTTGAGAAATGTCCATTTGTGGGCTAAGAGAAGACTATTTTTGAAAATTTACACTGGAATGACTGGCTCGATTATAACTGAGCCAGTCACTCCAGTGGTAAAATTTTCAAAACTAATCTTTTTCTGTGAATATGCAAAGTAAAGATCTGATAAACTTCATGTTTAATATGCTGTTGAATACCTCAATTTTTCTTGATAATTGACCTTGCTATCAGACTGTCACGTGTGATCTTTGCAACTCTTGTATTTCCAAATTCCCTTGAAACAGGGTTTCGTTTTTATGAAACCATGACATATTTAAAATCACTAGTTTAAATGATTTCAAATATATTTCTTCCCAAAATAACCAAATTGTGTTCAAAGTATTCATCATGATGTTAGCAATAGTAAAGTAATAACTATCATCTGCATGGAATGAAATGGGTCATGATAGAGGTACATTACAAGATAATTGCCCTGTAATTATACCCACAGACCTAACAAAGGGAGTATTGAGCACCACTCCTTGAGATCTATTTCAGCTTTTAAAACACATATATGCCTGAACTGGAGGTGTTATTCAAACATGCATGGTGAACTATAGAATTCAGTCTATACTGTGCTATACATTTTCTCCCAAGAATAATTCCATACTGAATTTCTAGACCTGTTGGTTGAAATCGGATTGCTTTAGATCTAGATAAGCTTTAAATAAAATCCACTTCATATTCATAGAATATTAGTAACTGAAAGATATTGTTGTCACATTTTTCCACAAATTATCTACTTCTTATATTTGAAATTCAGAACGAATAGTTTTATTCTAACTTTAAAAAATAGTTTGATGTGAAAGATATAGCTGCCTAAGGCAACAATAATTCTTATTCTAATTCATTATTGATCTCTGTAAATATTTGTATGGAATTGGGCTTTGACTTGGAATTGATGAAATGGAAATGGACATGGAATTGAACTTGTCTGGGTGGAATTGGAATTGATAAGATGAATTGATGTTGAAACGGAATTGGAATTGATAAAATGAATTGAGGTGGAATTGGAATTGACCTCATCCCTGAGCTGATTATGACATCAGATTGGTAGATGGATACTCTGGAAAGGTGAATTAGCATCTAGTGCGCAAAAATTCCACATCAATGCGCTCCGAATGCGCTCCGTGGAAACCACATTTTACTGCAGGACAACCAAATCTTAGCATGCTGGTTGTGTGTGTGGGTGTGGGTGGGTGTGTGTGTATGTGCAACAAGTTTTTTTCTAATTTTGAATCCCTATGACCTAACCGCGGCGAAAAACATTTGAAATTTTAATTCTCTCAACTTCAAGACGGATATACAGAAAAGGTGTTGAGTAGTTTGAAACTAAATTGACTGGAACAGTCAAATTAGTTACAAAATATGTAACAGAGTATTCCCTTATATCATTAAGCATTTGCTGCTTCTGCTGTGTAAGCATTAACCATTTCGAAGACAAATCCCTGAAAAAGTAAATTCCTTATGAGATATGGCATATTCTGTTGAATATTTTGAAATTAATATAACTGGAAGCCATTGCTTTCAGTCATATTATTTTCAAAATATGCAACATCTTTCCTGTATGGTTGCCATGAAATTGAGATATAGGGAATTCTACAGTGAAAGCCTAAATGATTAAAGCAGGTGTGGCGTGGCCTTCCTGCAACGGGCTGCTGTACGGAATTCCAAGAACATTGACAAACAAGCTTCAACGAGTGCAAAACACAGCGGCGCGTATTATCACACGAACATCTCGATATAGTCACATCACGCCAATACTCAAGGAGCTACACTGGCTGCCAATAGAATCGAGACTGGAATATAAACTTAATTCAAACTTACAAAGCTCTGCATAATCAGGCACCAACGTATCTCACCGACATGTTGCAGCCATACATGTACAAGCCAAATAAGAACTTAAGGTCCGAGAATTCCTTCACACTGACTGTACCACGTTCACGCACAAAAACATATGGCGACAGATGTTTCTCAATAGGAGCACCCAAGTTATGGAAGGCCATGCCACTGTATCTGCGAAACACTAACAAATTGTCCACCTTTAAAACATCTCTCAAAACACACCTTTTCAAATCATACTTCGAAAATTCGTAAAGACTTCCACGGTTATCCCTTTTAAATGCGGTTTCGTTCTGTACTGTGGTTTTAACTTATTACATAATTATACTAACATAGTAAATTTTGTCATATAGTATTTTAAGTAGGCTAACTATTTTTAAGTAGGCTAACTATGGCTTAGGTTTATATTTTTAATATTGTCTAAATTTTTTATTTGTTTGTAATTTTAAAATTGCAAACCGTTTTAGAACCGACTTGATGTTGGAATAGAGCGCTATAGAAATATGGTCTAATAATAATAATTCCCAAAAGTGGCACGGACAGGGTAGGGTCAGGGAGTGGGTGTCCCCTCTCTCCTTAAAGGGTGGGAGATCTAGCTAGCTCAAAAAGGGCCACAGCAGTGTCATGCTCCCGCCAGCTCTGTAAAATAAACTTTGTTTATACATTTGGTCCTCCGTTGAATTTTTTGAGATACACTTTTGTAAGGATTTGTAAGGATTATAATTACCAGCATTAATAATAGTTTAACAGTTTACTGGTCAAGCCAGCCAAAACTGGCCGCTGTTATGGTCTTGTGGAATGTTCATTTACAGGCCAAGAGAATACAATCTTTGAAAATTTACCATGGGAATGACTGACTTGATTGTATTCTCTTGAATTATACATGTATATAGCGCTTTGATGGTCATACCGGCCAAAGCCGGCCTCTGCTATGGTCTTGTGGAATGTCTATTTACAGGCTGTGAGAATACAATTGTTCAAAATTTACCACTGGAATGACTGGCTCAATAACCGAGCCAGTCATTCCAGTGATACATTAAAAAAAATTGTGTTCTCACAGCCTGTAAATGGACATTCAATAGGAACATATTTAAATTTTCTTGACCAAATTTGACCATTAAAGGGTTAACCCTTTATTACTCAAGCTTGTTCAGGAAATTTTTAATTTCCCCATAAAATGTTCATTTTGCAGACCAAAAGAAGATAATCGAGCCAGTCATTCCAATGTTAAACTTTCCAAAATAACCTATTGGTCTGCGAATCAACAGTTCTCAAGACCTCTCAGCCTGCAGATGATGTTTCAGCCGTCCTTGGTGTTAAATACTTCGTGTACATTTCTATGGCCAGTCCAGAAGAGTGTTTTAGAAAATTGACTACTAGAGTGGCTGGCCAGCCAGTCATCTCTGTTGTATATTTCTAGCTCACCTGGCTTGAAAGGCCAAGTGAGCTTATGCCGTGGCAGCCATCCATCCGTCAAACCGCGTCCTCTCCTTAACGGTTGACCGATTTCAACCAAATTTGGCTGGAATGATCCTAAGCTGCTACCCTCCGGACATTTTTTTCAGAATTTTGATTTATCAATTTTTTGGGTGAAATGTTCACAATGCTACTCCTCCTTAGCGGCTTGACATATTTCAACCAAATTTGACTAGATGCATTCTATGGTGGTAGGCTCCAGAAAACCGTTTCAGAATTTTGATTGATCAATTTTTTGGGTGAAAATCTGAGATTTTTTTTGGATAAATCTACCGGAAATGGTCAAAATGCTACTCTTCCTTAGCTGCTTGACATATTTCAACCAAATTTGACTAGATGCATTCTATGGGTGTAGGCTCTAGATCTTCTTTTCAGAATTTTGATGGATCAATTTTTTGGGTGAAAATCTTAGATTTTATGAAAAATCAACTGGAAATGGTCAAAATGTTACTCCTGCTGCTTGACATATTTCAACCAAATTTGACTACCAGTAGATGCATTCTATCGTGGTAGACTCTAGTCTAAAATATACTTCATGAAACTTTCAAAAGACATATATCTATGTTTATAAGAATTTTGAAATTAAATTGACTGGAAGTAACTGCTGTCACAGCAGTAGACACAGCTTCACGGTCAGGTTCCAAGGTTATTTTGCCATGGAGATTGTTTTATTTCATTCCTGAAATATTTGGTAAAAATTTAGTTTTTGGCAAAGGCATCATAAGAAAACTTGATGAGTAATATAAATCATATGAGTATGTTATCTCCCACCTGACGAGTTGCTCTCACTTTGTGTGCATACATCACCAGGTACATGTAGATATATACAAACATGTATGCAGCAGCGTACCAACAAAAATATTTTAACCGCATCTTTCTAGATTGACATGTATGTTGGAGTATGCTGAGCGCTAGAACACCTCGCTATCACTATCATAATATCTTACTTATCTATCCAACAGATGAGTGCTACATGTATGTATCTAGACAGAGGTCACTGTGGGCGGGTGGGGATGATTTAGACGCCATTCTTAAAACATATGTCAGAAATGCACTCGTTGATCTCTTTATTGGCTAAGCAGATGCTTACCCTTTAATGGTCAAGATTTTCAGGAAAATGGAGGAATCCAGTTTTAGCTGCATGTATGCCCCGCTATCACTACCAAAGCTCCACCCATGCTTTTCCTGTGTTGGGATCGATTGATCCCTGGCTTTTCCATGCACTCTCTGAATCTCAATTTCCAGAAAACTACAGGTAAGCTGTTGAATATTTTGAAACTAATTTGACTGGGGGCTGTTGCTGCCTATGGCAACAACGCCCCCCCAGTCAAATTAGTTTCAAACTATTCAACTGTCAGCAGCATGTTTGTTAAAATAGTAAAGTCATACAGGGACGGACCTACCCATTCGCCAATTAGCCAAATGCTAGTAAAATTGAGATCTGGCTAATTAAAAGCAGGATTGGCTAACTAATTGGCTAATGATTAAAATAATAATACTATTATTTACATAATTTCTAAGTAGAGAATAATTAAAATTAACTTTGAAGAACCGCTTAAGATACATATTTATGTAACTGGTACCGATATTATGTCTTTATTTTGACCAAGTAAACCCTGAAAACCTAATATCTCAGATCAAAAACACCCATATTGGTCAGCTGTTGAATATTTTGAAACTAATTTGCCTGGAAGCTGTTGCTGTTCAAAATATTCAGCATAATCTTGTGTCTGGTATGTAGACTTGAAACGGTTACCTGGTGGTGATGGATCGTAGACATTGGAACACAATGGATAAATTAGTTCAGATTTGGCTAAGAAAAGGGGTACTTGGCTAATCTATTGCCAATTGGCTAAGAATTTGTGAAAGCCAGGTCTGTCCCTGCCATACAATTCATACAACAACGTTTAGTCCGTCTTCAATTAATCATTCTTAGCTATGTCATTCATGATCTAATTGATTATGACATCATCATACAAGTCACATAGTTGATTATGACGTCATATGATTGATGGATAAACTGGAATCCTCCATTGAAATTTGTGTGTAATGAATGGTCGTTTGCAGGGCAAGGGATTATTTTTTTGAATATACAACTGGAACGACTGACTGGCTCGGTTATCGAGACAGTCATTGCCATCATAAATTATCAAAAATACTCTTCTGTTGGCTTTCAAATGAAAATCCCTGTTCATGAACATTCAGTGATCAGATTATTTAGTTTTTTTACCCCCTTACCACTCTGATGTCAATATTCTATCTTCTACTGTGTCAGTACCAAAGAAACCGGTGTACATTTTCTAACAATTTTTGGTGGACTATGTTGCTGTCTACGACAGCAACATCTTCCACCAAATTTGTTGACGAATCAACACCAGTTCTCCTTTTAATTTGATTTGAAAATTTATGATTTTGTTATCAGGAGTGATAAGGGTTTGTAATCAATCTTGACCATTAAATTCTTAAATTGCATAAGTTTTAAGAGTGTATTGCATGAGTCCATAGCTGTATCTAAAAATCTACAGTCTGGCTCAATATTTAACACAAGCATGGAATGTACAGTAAATTATGATTTCCTGGCCTCGACTACTTGACCTGGTTAAAAAAAAGGATCAGATCAACTTCTTGATTTATGATTATCTAAGAATCTACATGTACACAGTACTCTTCAGATTTGACTCAAATTTTGATCACCAGTCATGTCAGAAAGGGTGTGAACATACACTATGATTATACAACTTTGGCAGTCATCCCAAAACTCTGGAAAATCCTTTAAAAATCTTTACAATGTGCTAAAAACATGATGACAAGGGTCAGCACTTTCTTATTGTTTTTTTCTTGTTGCTCATAATGATAGAGTTGTCATGTCAAGAGACCTAGCTTTAGACATTAACCCTTTTACTGTCTCGCTGCTGCAAGCCACCAGACAATAATTTCAATGAGCAAAAATTCTTGACTTGCACAATATTTTGAAAACAATTTCAGTCAAATTGTTTTCAAAATATTTAGCAGGTCCAGAGATATAAACCATGGAATATGTCATCTGCAAAAACTCAGCAGTCAGACAGGTAACGACTAAATTTGGTCAAGAAAAATAAATTATTTGCTTATTGAATATCCATTTGTAGACCAAGAGAATACTATTTATGAAATTTTACCACTGGAATGACTGGATCGCTCATCGAGCCAGTCATTTCAGTGATAAATTTTCAAAAATCTTCATATGCTACTGAAGAGGCCATTTTTGTTCGGCTTCGCAATGAAAGAGTTAACGTTTCAGATAAAACTGTAGTGTAACAATAAATGGGTTAAAATGAACACCCTGTGGTTGTGAAACTAAAGTAGGTGGTTCTTGAGGACAGGTGGTCTTGTGATATGTACATCTTGTTCAGGTGTTTGGGTGTTCTATGTGTATGTACGTGCGTGCTGCACCTGGCATGTTTCCACTGCGAATGCGTGTCAGGTCTGCCTGTGAAAAACATGTATATATTTTTTTCCATGCATTGATATTCTTAAAATATAACCATTAGTGTTCAATGCGATGTTCCTCAGCTTCTACAGGTACACGTAACCCTTTTCGTTCTGAATTCCCACCATTCATTCACTCGTCACTGAAGTATATTTTAACCCTTTAATACTCAAGCTGGCCTAAAATGGCTTCTGTAGTTGGCTTTAGAAATGTACGTTCGCAGACCAAGAGGTTATATTTGAAGATTTAGCACTCGTGTATCGAGCCAGTCATTGCAGTAGTAAATTTAAAAAAAAGTAATCTCTTGGTCTGCTAATCGACATTTCTCAAGACCGCAACAGAAGCCAGTATTGGCCAGATTAAGGGTTGGTTAACCCTTTAACACTCATATCAGCCGAAAAATAGTTTCTGCAGTGGTCTTGAGAAATGTTCATTTGCAGACCAAAAGAAAACTATTTTTGAAAATTTACCACGGAAGTCATTCCAGTGGTAAATTTTCAAAAAGTCTTCTGTTGGCCTGAAAATGGGCATTTTCTATGAGAAAATTTAAATTTTGAATTCAAGGGTTAAAGGGTTAATATTATTATAATTAAATATTGAAGGCAATTTGACTGAATGTTGTCGACTGCTTCGTGCAGAGTCTTCAACTGAATTGTTTTAGAAATATTCAACATGATTTTGCTTCGATGTATATAAGCATGCAGGATGAAAAGTGTTGAATGCTGAAGGAATTCCCTCTGTTGGCAAACTCTCATCGTCCTTCAGTTCAAAGACTAAATACCTAGCAGCATGATTGAAGGAGGGGGAGGGGGGTATATATATATTTATGCACTTTACTGCTTAATGAGTCATTCAGTTCCTGTTGATGATGATGTGGAGAATTTGATCATATACATGATGCTTATTAATGGTCAAATTTGGTGAAGAAAATCTAACAAATTGTCTTATTGAATGTCCATTTGCAGGACAGAAGACTATTTTTGAAAATTTATCACTCGAATGACTGGCTCAGTCATCGAGCCAGTTATTCCAGTGCTATAATTTAAAAAATAGTCTTCTTTTAGAACCAATGTAGAAGCCGTTTTTGGCGGGTGCGCGTGTTGAAAAGGGTGGGAAAATTGAGACTTAGTGAATGTTGAAGATAATTTTTTTAAATTTTACCAGTGGGAAATTGTCAGAAATAGTGCTCTTTTGGCCTGTATTTGAGCATTCCTTAAGACAGCTGCATAGGTTGCTTTTGGCTGGCTTGACTGTTGCATTGTTAAAGTTATCCTGAAGCATTGAGATTATAAAACATTTAGAAAAATTCAGCGACGTTCGTCTTATTCTGAGCCGCTATTTTATTTTGATATTTTTGGGCACCATTATTTAGGATTCTATTGTTCTTGCTTCTGCCCAATGCTTGGTATAAAACCATTCCCGTAACACTAATGCTAGTCATTGTACTGTTGGTCTCCGAGGTGTGCGGGTTTACCTGTATAGCGTCTAGTAAGCTTATAGTAGTTCGATTCTAATTGTGTGTTTTCTCTGGTAGATGTGAAACATGCTAGCCTAGGTATTTTTATAACAAGTTGACCGATAAGTGTTGCTGACGATACAACTTCAAATTGTTTGAAATAATCAGAGGAAAATAATAGCTAACATTTTGAAAATGATTTTACTAAAAATTATTGCTGCAACAACTTTCAACTAAATTGTTCTCAAAATAATCAGCAGGATTTTCAATGTAGTAACACATTCTGAAGATACTTCTAGACATTTGATTGACAGTCATTGCTTCCTAAGGCAGCAACAATGTTATCAAATTCTTCTCAGAATAATTAGTGTCGAGCTGCCAATATCATCAGCTAATACATGTTTGCACAATTAGCTAGGCCTGTGTCATAAACGTAATAGAGATCCAGTTGTGAAATATATTTGCATAGACGAGTAGGTCAGCAGAGCACCTGCAAGAGCTGTCATGCAGTGACATACTTGCCTACTGACGGAGCAGTTTTGAACATATTTCAATACACATTTAGAATCGAACTATTATACGCTTACTACATGCTATACAAATAGATCCATCCACTCACCTTGGAGGCCACCAATACAATGACTAGCATTAGCATTACGGGGATGGTTTCATACTGGACTTGGCGTGACACCGAGAACAATAGAATCCCAAATAATGGCGGCTACAAAAATCAAAGTAAAATGGCGGCTCAAAAGAAGACGATTGTCACTGAACCTTTCAAATATTTTCCTAATGTTATTGCTTCAGGATAACTTTAAATAAAGGCAAATTTGTAGCGTGCAACACCAGGCCAGTATACATGACCAGGAAAAGATGTTAATTATACATATACACCTGTGCAAAAGTTAAGCACCACCCTATTTTTACGCACATGCGAGGGTATATTATATTCATGTGCTATGAAGAAAGCAATAGCATAAACATTTATGTACCCATCCATCTTAGTGCAAGAGGTAATAATGCAACTAGAGGAATGCTGATTATGATGGTGGGGAAACACTGTATGTTTTTGTTTGAACTTGAAAACGAGGCCTGAATATGGTTACGTTGACACAACTGACAACTATTGCCCTACAGTTGACACACGTGGCTAGATTGTCATTAATGGTGTCTGAAAACGAAGTTTAACATCTGTGCACGAGTTTGAGACTGTCATTATTAATACCGGGTATATCCACCTTGTGCCTGGATGACGGCCTGGACACGACGTCTCATGCTGGTCACCAACCGACTGATACGCCATTGTGGTATTCGTTGCCATTCAAGATGGAGTGCGTCTGTTAATTCCTGTAGGTTCTGCACAGGAGGATCCCTCCTTCTCATCATGTTTCCCAGAATGTCCCAGATATGCTCAATAGGGTTCATGTCAGGGCTCCTTGCTGGCCATGGTAGGGTTTCGATAGCATTCTGGCGGAGGTATTCATGCACAGCTCTAGCACGATGTGGTCGGGCGTTGTCATCCATGAATATAGGGTGGGTTCCAGGTACATGATTTACAAAATGAGGGACCACAACTCTATCCAGTATGGAATCTTGATATCTTTGTCCATTTAGTGTTCCAGGTACAGTCAACAGATCCAGCTTACAATCAAATGAGATGCACCCCCATATCATAACGGAACCTCCACCAAATGGAACTTCTTCCATGATGTTACGTTGGTCGTACGCCGTGCGTCTGGACCTCCATACACGAGTTCGACCATCTGTGGCATGAAGCAGGAACCGACTTTCATCGGACCAATGTACCCGTCTCCAGGATCTCATGTTCCAGTGTCTTCTTTCGTTGCACCACCTCAGACGCTCCTCTTTGTGGTGTGCAGTGAGGAGAGGACGTCTGATAGGTCTCCTAGCTTTCATGCCAGCAGCATACAGTCTCCTTTTGACGGTAGACATTGACACTCTATTGCGTGTTTCCCATTGCTGGCTGAGCACTCTGCTGTTGGTGAATGGAGATCTCCTAACAAGGCGTACTAGGGCTCGATCATCACAGGCAGTAGTCTTCTTCGGTCTTCCAGATCTAGGCCTGTCCTTCACCTCGTTAGTTTGCCCATGTTTTGCAATCAAACTACTGATTACAGTATGGTTAATGTTCAGCTGTCTGCCAATCTCTCTGCATGACATACCAGTGGTATGCATGCCTATGATTTGCCATTTCACACGATCACTTAACCTTCGTCTTGCCATAGCGGTTCACAATCAAGAGCTAATTCTCTCTGTACAAATAAACCACGGTCATGAACACAAAATTCCTAATCTTGTCGCCTAAATCTGTATGTAATGTTCTACACCTCAAACTGGACTTTTACATAACTGAACACGTGTGCATTTCGTACTTGGAATTATGTCAGCTAACGCGGGGACAAAAAGTATGGCAGCCTAGTTGTACCATCATGTTTCTACGTTCTATTGTTTTTGCTGGTGCTTAACTTTTGCACAGGTGTATATATCATATTGAACTGGAGATTACTTTAATCGTTTAAAGCTTAAGAGATTACAAATTCTTGATGAAAGCAACATTATATTGAATATTTTGAAACAAATTTGACTGGAACTTGTTAGGCAGCGACAGGTTGCAGTCAAATTTGTCTCAAAATAGTGAACAGTTTGCCGGTATTATTGTCTTGTAATTGAGACAAGTTGTTGGAATTTCTGTGATTTAAGGCTTAAAAGCCTTCCATCATGAAATCATACTACATCACCACTACTACTACTACTACTACTACTACTACTACTACTACTACTACTACTACTACTACTACTACTACTACTACTACTACTACTACTACTACTACTACTACTACTACTACTACTACTACTACTAATTAAAGCTGCTCAAAAACCACTGCTCTTTCTGAACTTAGTTCACATTGATAAAATTATTTATTGAAGGAAGCCATGAGAGTTGAATATTTGAATAAAATCAAAAAAAATGTGTACCTTGTGTTTGTCGAGCTGTTGAGATGCCAAATTGAGGAAGGAATGTTTGCTTCTAGTGATTTGTAATAAACAACTGTATATAACAAAGTTTTATTACTACATAAGGAAAAGTAGTCAATTCCTGACATTTGCAAAGGTGTTTGAATTTCAAAAGTCTGTATCCCGCAACCCTTGAAATTCCTTGCGAAGACTCCGATTTTAATGTTCGGCAATAAAACCTCTCGAAATATTTGAAGGGAAATGTTGCCAAAAAACCTGGAAATTGCAGCTGTATAAAAGTACGGACTGTGCGGTTTTCTGGATCCTTTGATCATTATTAAATTCTTGACTGGTCTCGGCCAGTATTTAGATAAAATTGTGACGTTCATTTTTGAGTAGAACTTAAGCTAAATTTTGTACATTGAATAATTAACAAAGTCTAAATTATCAAAAAGTAAACTGAAAGTTGATAAAGCCTAAAGTAGTTTGAAATATAAAGAAATGGGTAGGAAGCAAGCAACAGAGGTTTGGCAGCTCACCAGCTTCATCACATCTGCTGAAGAACATAATTGGTTTCTACTGAATAGCTGAAGAACATAATTGATTTCTGTTGAATAGCTGAAGAACATAATTGATTTCTGCTGAATAAAGCTGCGTCTCATCTATCTAGTCAGATCCGAGTGCAGGATTTGCTAATTCCCCCAGTTATGAGCTCCGATTGTAGAAGCCACACGTGAGACACACCAAAAGAAAGAGAGCTCATAATAATACATTCAAGCGTGGAATAATTAACAAAAATAATTTCAAAACAATTATTTCTTACATGTATGAAGTTGTTGTATTTTTGGTGTGGGTGTTTTGTCGAAATGGTTAACACCATTTTAACCCTTAACCCTCATATCAGCCAAAAAATGGCTTCGGCAGTGGTCTTCAGAAATGTGCATTTGCAGACCAAGAGAAGACTATTTTTTAAAACTTAAGACTGAAATGACCGAGCCGGTCATTTCAGTGGTAAATTTTCAAAAACAGTCTTCTGTTGGTCTGCAAATGGGCATTTTGAATGAAAAATTGAAATTTTCTTGAACAAATGTAAGTGTTAAGGGGTTAAAATTGAAATGTTTTCTCCTAAAGCATTGAACTCCTGCTTGTCTGTGTTGATGTGTTTCACTCCCGCTTGTCTGTGTTGATGTGTTTCACTCCCGCTTGTCTGTGTTGATGTGTTTCACTCCCGCTTGTCTGTGTTGATGTGTTTCACTCCCGCTTGTCTGTGTTGATGTGTTTCACTCCCGCTTGTCTGTGTTGATGTGTTTCACTCCCGCTTGTCTGTGTTGATGTGTTTCACTCCCGCTTGTCTGTGTTGATGTGTTTCACTCCCGCTTGTCTGTGTTGATGTGATTCACTCCCGCTTGTCTGTGTTGATGTGTTTCACTCCCGCTTGTCTGTGTTGATGTGTTTCACTCCCGCTTGTCTGTTTTGATGTGTTTCACTCCCGCTTGTCTGTGTTGATGTGATTCACTCCCGCTTGTCTGTGTTGATGTGTTTCACTCCCGCTTGTCTGTGTTGATGTGTTTCACTCCTGCTTGTCTGTGTTGATGTGTCTCACTCCCACTTGTCTGTGTTAATGTGTCTCATAAGTATGGATAAGTTGCATTTTATGGCACCCCTCCTGTGTAGGTTCAATTAGGGACTAGTCTTGATTATCACATGATAACTCAGCAGTTTATAGCAATCTTAAGCTAAGGTTGAAGCAGTGTGAAGGGATGATGGTGAATTTTGTGGCTTAACCCATTAATAGGTAAATTTGGTCAAGAAAATCAAAATATCTGCTTATTTATAAAAATTTTCCACAGGAATTACTGGCTCAGTTATCAAGCCAGTCATTTCAGTAGTATTGTCTTTACTTGGCCTGAGCATTCCTCAAGAACAGGACAGAGGCCAGGTTTGGCTGGCTTCATCATGAAATGGTTTAGTCATAGAATATAAGGCCTGGTCCTATGTTTTCCTGTCATCATGATCATGACATCTATTGAAGGGATCATTTCCAATCTGGCGTAGGAGTATGTCTGTGGCGCTCCGAAGAACCCTATCGATTTGGTGGTCAAATGGTCACGGTCACGGTGACCTAATACGTAATATTATGTTTCTGTATGATAAGTTGTGTTCTATCAAACAGATCGTTACCAATCTGGCATGGGAGCTTGTCCTAGGTGATCCGAAGAACCCAATCGATTTTGAGGTCAAGATCACAGCGACATAATTAATTACGTAATATTGCGTTTCCGGATGATAACTCAAATTCCAAGTAATATAATATAGCCAGACCCCGGAACCTCCGGAAGTAAGGGTGGGCTGGACGGGGAAGTACATCCAATTAAACAAATGAACCGGGATTGAGTGAGGAACTTTCCCTTGTGATGAACTCTGCATGCTCTGGTTGCTATACAGCCAGCCGTGAACAAGGCCCGCCCCCAGCCTGGTTGGACGGAGCTACGCGCTCTCTGACGATCGGCGACAGCCATAAGCCTGAAGTTAATTGCATTTATTTACTCTTCATCCGTAAATAAGTATATTAATTCCTACATATGGCATAATAATAAAGACATAGGTATGATACTTGATTCAAAGCACTACGGATACAGCTGGCAGACAGAGTATTCTATAAGGCTAAGTATTTTGAAACTGATAACAAATTATCACGCGCTGATCGAGAATAATGATCGACCATAGAGTCTGACTTCCAGCGACCATGTTTCTTAATCAAATGGGGATCCACTCTGTTATTTTCTGCGGACGTTGTACCACCGTGTCGCAATGAATGGAGAGTAAAACCATAATTGCCAAGTCCAACTGCACCTAACACACAGAGAAATTCTTCTGAATAATGAGTAGTGCATAGGTCTATTTTCTTTGCATAATCTCTCTAAGGTAATGGTCCTAAACAAATGTTCATTATGCGAAACACATGCATGGTGAAGATATGATTCTAAATGTTTCACTTGGCAAAATCTGAGCCTATTTGAGCGATAGTGACCTCAGATCCATGTCTGTTTTTGACTCTGATGTTAATTGTAAAATTCCCCTCGGGGGTGAAAAGAATGGTATTTCTTCTTAGATTGAGGATCTCCACCGGTCTAAGGAATGTCGCGTATCCGAGGAGCATCATGGTACAGACACGACTATCTCTGAGACTCACGCGATGGTGTTTAGTGAGGACTAGTTTTATGACTGAAGATGACATAGCTACCTTTCTTTTCGGCGCCTTCGCCGATTTCCGCCTAGCACCTTCAATAATAATACCAATACTTTTGGAGTCACATGGATTTGGGATTATGTGGGTTTTATCGAAATATGATTTAACGCCGTAGAATGCAGAATTAATGGCTTATATTCTGTTGAAGGATGATGATGTGAAAAACAGTGCTATTGATTTATGGTCATCAAAACATAGGTGTTTACGTAAGGCCCATTGTTTGTAATGGGTCCAAGCCGCAGCATATGCCTTTGAGGTAGATGCGGCATGCAAACTATCGAACGTAATATATGTAATGTATCTTCCGGAAGGTGTGCGTCATTAGCCTTCTGCGTCAACTCACACCTGTAACTCGAGTCCAGAGGAACACCTGCAAATGAAAACTATAGACAGTTATGTTCAGTCAGCAGACTGCATATTTATGTTAGGTAAATGCAGCACATTCATTCTCATATCCACCATGGCACTCACTGTGAGCATTAGGAATATGAGACGCCGCATGTAGGCGAAACAATGTACCCATAATACATCATTGTGACAACACAGTGGCGCCTGGAGGCCAATCATGTACTCAAAGTACATCATCATAGTGACAACACATTGCCTCCTGGAGGCCAGATATGTTTTTATAATACAGCGTGATAACCAAATCATATGACACTTAAATTAAGTCTTTCTAGCCTCTTACTCTAGGCTGCTATATCCACCTCCTGAATGTGCAATGATGCCTAGTGATTAGAAATTCAGTATTTGTACAAACTCACAGTACATGCACATGCACACAGACAATAATAATATCATCCACAACACATATAGAATCTCTTTTCCCAAGATTCGCTTGATTCATTTTCAATGATAGACTGTAAACACCAAATGATTCCTGTTGAATATTATCGTTCTTTACAATGTTACATAATGCCAGCCTCCTGGAGGCTTGCCTCTTCCCTGCAGGTAATGTATACTGCCAGAACAGCGTACAGGCATGTATTTAAATGTCCAAGGGTTGTAGATCATTGAGAACCCTGCACATAAACCTTGCGAGAATTTGTAAACCTTTCAATAATTTTGACCACCGAGTTCGATCGATGCTCAATCCCAAAAAGTAACGGCCACCATGACTGTGACGGCCACTCAGGGATTATTAGTATGCCCGATGTGTTGCATTCTGTGATACGACGTATGCGTTGTGGTATCAAATACATAGGTGGTACCAACCAATTAAGGTATCCATACCAATTTTGGCAAAATGCATCAATACCAGAAGTTCCAGGACAAATGTATCTTCAATTGAATAAATCAACATTTGTGTTAATGTCAGATGCAAATCGGTCATAATTTATAGGCCCATATTTATAGGCCAATAGATTAAACACATGTTCATGTACGACCCAGTCATCCCAATCCTCTAGCTCTTTAGAATAGAAATCCGCTGTTTTATTAAATTCTCTTCAAATCCATTAAAATGATATTAATAATATATTAATTAGACAAAATCTGAAAATGCTAGTTGCAATTTGTTGGAGATCCGGTTTTCCACTACCATTTCGCATGATCGTCACACAATTCAGGTTGTCGGTATATACAATTGCCTGCTTGTTTCTGATCTTTTCAACAAATGATCGTAGTGTGAATTCGATGGTATTTAATTCTCGGTGGGTACTATTAGCACTTGATTCAAAATTGTTAAATAACTTGTGACAGATCAAGCCGGTATTCCCATCGATGAATCCCGCATCTGCTCTTTCACTGGCATCCATGAAAATAAATGTTGTTGGCTGACGAAAAGATTTTGTTAATTTGCAAGTGCCGTTGAATAGGATAAGATTGTTAGACCAGAATGCTAATTGAGATAAACAGTGCTCTAGAGAGGATATGTCAAAAGATTTATTCCCGCCTCCAGATTCTTTGATCACTTCCATGAGCTGATACAGCGCACGAGTCATGAGGAGAGCTACTTCGCCTATCGTGGGCCTAAACGAGACAATAAAGCCAGTTATCTTAGCTAGATCACAAGCGCTTGCCTTTTGTTACTTTAACATTTTATTTACTTCTGAAAGCGCTCTGGATAGCCGTTCTGCGGGGATTTCCAATGTATTTGATCCCATATGAGACGTAGAACGGGTATCGCCTGTACTGGGTCCCACTGACATTTCTCGTCATTACAATAGAACCCAGAATCACGCAAACTTTGGGAAATAAGCAAGTTTTGGAATGTGCACTGGTTTCTGTCCAGAGCAAACCCACACACATCATCTAGATACATAATCATCTTTATTCCATGGTTATGCCAAAATTTACAAGAACACGCATTATTTTTGTAAAAATGTAAGGCGTTGTGGAAAGGCCAAATGGTAGGACATTCAACACGAAAAATGTGTTAATTCCATTAAGACACCAAAAAACCCCTAAGAATCTTCTGTCATCTCCGCATATCATTATGTGATGATATGCGGATGATAGGTCAAATTTAAACATCCAACCATCACATCCCACAATTTCTGCAAATGTTCTCCAATCATCTATTTTAAATTTTACGTCTAAGAAACTGGTTTAAATGACGTACGTCTAAAATGAAGCGTTTTATGTCATTATTTTGAATGATTACATTCAGGTGGGAAACAATTGACGGTCGGCTTGTATATTCGGATATTAATCCTGCATTTAGCATACTATTAATTTCAGATTCAACCAATGTGCATCCTCTGAGAGCTTCTACAGAATTTTCCATAAAATAATTACATGGCCGAGATGTCAGGGGCAAAAGGATAGCGTCTAGAAATTATATTCACTATATATTCTGGTACCTCAATCCGTTGCCAATAATCAATACAATTTTCTAAATTACCAACAATTTACTTACATTTAGTTGCTGGTGCTAGTGTGGATACCTCTGATTCGCCCTGAGTTTCCCTGGGTGTGAAGGAGATACTGGGCTTATTGTTATTGTAGGGATGGAAATGCATGCCCCTGGTTGCGTGCATGGCACAGTTTCTTTTTATGTGGCCGATGTTGCCGCATGCGAAGCATCAGATGCTGGCTCTGCTGTACGCGCCATTGCTGTTTGATCAAAAAAGCTGGAGTTGGTGATTCAACGGGCCAGGCGGAGAGTAGGAAAATAGTGGGTTCTTCTTCTCCATGGACTTCTTTTCCTTATCCGGAAGTGTTTTTATCCGCTTCACCAATGTCTCCAGAATTTCACATTCTTCTGGATCATTGCTGGCTGGCTCCATTGCGATGGCACCATCCACAGCTTCCCAGCCATGAGTGTTTGCTAGTTTAAGTTTGCACTTTCTCCTAATTAACGCATCCTTCATGTCCTCTGATGATCTAATTATTTTTTTATGTATCGTTTTGCGAATGGATGATAATCTTCTCCGTCATAGAAAGCAGTGCTTCTATCAGATCAAACTGCAACTTCAATGACCTATTCTTCCACTCGATCTTCTCCGTCCGATTCTTGATGGCCGTCTCGAGCCTGTTAATCTCTCTTTCTTGTATCATATTTTTCTTTGTTGATTCTGCCAGAGAATCCAGCAGCTTTCTCATCATTTGGAATTGATGTCTCACATCTTGGTGTTGCTGCCTCTCATCATTTACTCGGCCGCCTTCATTGTCATTGTTGAGTTGATTGCCTGCTATGGCTGGCTCCATCACAATTGAATGATGACAATTTTCAGCTAGAATGCTTAACACTAATTGATAGTCATTAAATGAACAGCTAATTATACTATTCTTATTTTCTATCTACTGTGTGCTCAGAAAACTACAATATCTAAGAATACTGACTTATTATTCAATTATCATCGTCTGTATTATCACCACAAATTATTAATTATATAATCCAATTAAACAAATGAACCAGGATTGAGTGAGGAACTTTCCCTTGTGACAAACCTGGCGTGCGTTGCCTGCTATACAACCTGCCGTGAACAAGGCCGGCCACCAGCCTGGCTGGGTGGAGCTACGCGCTCTCTGATGATCGGCGACAGCCAAAAGCCTGGAGGTAATTGCATTTCTATTGAAGAGATCTTTACCAGTTTTGTGTAGGAGGTTATGCTTGGCGGAATGGGGTGGGTGTGCCCCCCCCCCCCCACTCATACTTTAGCAATCTCTGATTGTCTTTCTTGTTACATAGACAGATGGGCCAGGCTAGCGTGGTTCATCAGTCTATCCAAATATCTGTCACAGGGCCTGTTCAGGGTCAGAGCAGACTCTGTTTTTACCAGAAATTCCCTGAATACATGAGATTTACAGATAGCTGTGTGAGATGGAAGCGAAATGTCTGAGTCTCACACTGAATGCATGAGGTCTGACTGAGGTCTGATTGTGAGTAAACCCTTGGATTCTTGATATACATGTATAGAATCACATTCTATTGTGTTGGCGCATGTGACATTGTAGGCATCATAATCCAGGAAGCATGTACATTATATCAGTGTTCAATGTGCTAGGTCATGGTCATGAGGCAGGCCATTTACAATCACAGCATCATAAATTATCTACCTATATTAAAACTTGACAGTCATTTGGCACTGGTTTTCAAACAATGTAGATTGATTATATATTTAGCTTCCCAGCTATGCTAATGATTAATTTCATTGCATGTTTATATTTGATCCAACTTTAGCAGTGTCTTTACCAAAACACTTATATATCAGAGACAATGTTCCTCTAAAGTATGGTTTGGTGTATGTACAGTATATAAAACATTGTGCTTTTCGCTGATGAAATGCACACACCATTAGTCTGTGTGAGCTATCTTATTTTCTATCATTCATTGGGTTACAGTGTCATTTTGTGCATACTTTAACCCATATAACATTCAGATCCTTTCAAGAAAATTTTAATTTTTTCTTTTAAAAAAATGCAATTGCATAACAAGAGAGGATTAAAAGATTTATGAGTGGCTTGGTTTTCGAGCCAGTCAGAATTCCTGGCCGATAACCGAGCCCTATATCTCGGCCATAAAATTTAAAATCTAGTGGTCGATCAGTTTTAAGAAATAGATTTCTCTTGGTGTAAATTGCAAATGAACATTTTTCAATGCCCTTGCAAAAACCGCTTTTTGGTTATTCCAGCGATGAGTTTTCAAAAATAGTCATCGCTTGTTCTGCAAATGGACATTTACTTAGTAAACATATCGATTTTCTTAGTCTATCTTGCCCATTGAAGGGTTAAAAATCTCCCTATATAGTACACTTTTGTTCATAAATCTAATATGTTTTTAACATACATGTATCTCATTGTTTATTAGTGGCACTCTCAATTTTTGTAAATTTTCCTATAGACACCATATCATACTGAATCGCTTAAAATAATTTAATGAAACTTGACAGATTGCTTCTTTATGATAGGTGGGTGTGCCTTTTGAAGGATTAACCTTTATAAGTCCACAATTTTGGGTGAAAATCGGTTTTTAATGCAAAAAAAAATCGTAATTTTTTCATATTTTTTTTTGTATTATTTTAATTAAAAAAAATATGAATGCTTTGAATAAAATTGCTACATCAGTACTGTACTACATAGAGACAGGTACTTTCAGTGATTGCGGGGTGGGGGTGGTGGGGGGTGGGGGGGGGGGGGCCCTCTGAGTCAAACAATGTTTTCTAGTTAACTCTTTAAGCCTCTCAGACCAGATATGGCAAATTGCTTTTGAGGTAAGAAATATTTTGCTAAATATTTTGAAACTAATTTAACTGGGACCTGTTGCTGCCTATAATGGCAGCAACAGATTCCAGTCGCATTTCTACCAAAATATTCAACAGCTTTCCTGTATATATGTATCTAGAAATTGAGATCCAGGCATCTGAAAGGTTAAATGTTTCCACTGCGATGCAATATTTCCCCTGATATGATAATGACTTACACGCTACACTTTGGCATGGATAGTAACTTTTAGCCCCTTAACCCTCAAGTCAGACAAAAATGGCTTCTGTAGTAGCCTTGGGACATGTCCATTTGCAGACCAAAAGAAAACAATTTTTGAAAATTTACCACTGGAATGACTGGCTCGATAACCGAGCCAGTCATTCCAGTGGTAAATTTTCAGAAATAATCATTTCGTAGTCTACAAATGGTAATTCTGTACGAAAAAGTTGAAATTTTCTTGAACAAATTTAAGTGTTGAAGGGTTAGTGTTGGCATTAAATACACCATTACTGATCACATACGGAATTCATCATTATCAGCTTCTTGTTGTTATTATTATATAACATTTTATGGCTCGTGATCAAGAAATTATTATCTTGTCTCGTCGATTTTAATTTTTTTCTTGTTTTGCTAACCCTTGCAATCTTATGTTCCGATTATCTCAATTTTTGAGTCTTGAACTAATGGACCTTTCTAGTTGAGATTGAGTCAGGGCATTTGGGGATCAATTGATCCCAACACAATCTTAACTAGGGAGGGGTGGGGCATAGCTAAAACTGAAAAGGTACAGTGGATTGCAAAACATTGGTACAGATTTTAATCAGGTTTGACTGGATTTATCCCATGGTAGGAGGCTCCCGAACTTCTATTCAGAATTTTGTCTTGTGAAGTTTTTCAGTGTCCATCTTGGATTTTACTGCTTGACAGATTTTAACCAAATTTGGCTATAAATATCTTATTATTGTAGGCTCTAGAACTAATTTAATCAATGCCCTGATTTTGACAAAACTTGGGTAGACTCATATGATCCTATGGTAGTAGTCTTCACCTCTTCATTCTAGCAAAAATCTTAATTGGTCAATTTGTTTTCGTGTCCATCTTGAATTTTCTGAAGTTTTCAATGGACTCTAGTACTTCAGAGTGTTAATTGTTCAATTTTCCGGCGGCCATTCTGTATTTTCCGAAGATTTTCTCGAAATCCTTTAAATAAAGCAGTATACTCCTCACTATAAATCAATGCCACGATTTCAGTGACACTTTGGTGGAGCGATCCTAGTGTGGTATACTTCAACACTTCTAACAAAACTTCTGATTGGTCAATTTGTGACTGCCATCACGGATTCCCAAATATCTCCAGGAAGTCTTTAAAATATTACTCCTAGAAATTGCCCAGCCAATTTGTGCTTTTAAAACATAAATATCTGTGTTTCTGACTAGAACTATTGAATTTCTGGCAAAATATCTATATGGATAGGTCAACTGGTCAGGTACTCTTGTTGTGATTTCCTTACACTGGATCAGTTGGATCCAAATCCGAATGTCAGTGCTCTATTCTTCACTTGCTTTTATACTCTCCATCCTGCAGTTACAATTGCAGCCAAAATCTGCATAGTTTTACCCCCTTACCACTCTGATGTCAACATTCTGTCTTTTACTGTGTCAATAACAAATAAACTGGTATACATTTTCCAACAAATTTGGTGGATGATGTTGCTGTCTACGACAGCAACATCTTCCAACAAATTTGTTGAAAAATGAACACCAGTTCATCTTTTAATTTAATTTGAAAATTTAATATTTTTACATGAGAGTGCTAAGGATTAATTTAAAACAATCTATATGACTGTGACATGGCCTTTCTATTTGAATGCTCTAGGTGAGTGATACAGCTTGTTTTATATTGCAATGAACTATATTCTATTTAGTATTGTGTACCTGGAGCCATAACAAGTCTGTATACGTGTAACATCCATATAATAATAATAATAATAATAACAATAATAATAATAATAATAATAACAATAATAATAATACAAACAGTTGCGTTGTGTACATGTATTTACATTCAGAAAGAATCTTAACAGCATGCAAAATTCTAAGCTCCAGGTGGCAGATGATGTTATACTACATGTACAGTAGCTCTCAGCATATATACTGTATGTACCCATATGTCAGACTGCACCAATGGCTGAAGCATCTGATTTCCTTCACTTACAATGTATAAATAATTTACACTTGGTAAAAATATACAACTTACCTGTACTGATTACTATGGCGAGGTATATTAGCCTGCTTCTTTCTGAAATCTTAGAAACTTTTTTTAAATAGAGATTCATATGAAGCATAATGACTATTTTGAAACCAGACTGACTGGACATCATTGTTGCCTACAGTTAAGTCGTAGCAATGTTTAACTGTCTCGCAGCTGGAAGCCACCAGACAATAATATCAATAGGCAATAACTATGAACCTGCTGACTATTTTGAATACAATTTGACTGAAAGTTGTTGGTGCCTTATGCACCAACAACTTTCAGTCAAATTGTTTTCAAAATATTTGGCAGGTCTAGAGGTGTAACCCTTGGAATATGTCGTCTGCAAAAACTCAGCAGTCAGACAGTTAATTTGACACTTGCTGTGACACTTCTCGTAAATATGTTGGATATGTTTACCCCCTAATGGGCATACAGGCCTAAACCTGTCTCCTATGGTCTCGAAGAGAATACAAATTTTGAAAATTTACCTTTGGAATCATTCCAGTGATAAGTTTTCAAAAATTGTATTCTCTTGGCCTGTAAATGGACATTCAGTAGGCAGATATTTAAATTTTCTTGACGCTTACCGGAACCTGTTCCTAAGCAGCAACAGGTCCCTGTCAAATTATTTTTTAAATATTCACGTGAATATTCCCTTCATCATAAAGAACCCTTTATCACACAAGCTGGCCAAAAACGACTTCTGCGCTGGTTTTGAAAAATGCACATTTGTGCAGAGGAAGAGAAGACTATTTGAAAAGTCATTCCAGTGATGAATTTTCAAAAATACTCCTTCCCCTGTTCGGTAAATGTACATTTTCCATGGAAATTTTTTTATTTTCTTGAGGAATTTGAGGGGTAAAGTGTTAATCTGTAGTACTATATATCCCAGTGATGTCAAATCTTGTGATTACTTGTTGAAGAAAAGCTGGTGTTTATTTAATAAGGTGTTAAAATTTAAAAAAAATTAGTCTCCTCTTGGTGTACAAATGAATATTTCTTTGGACCATTGGGGAGGTGCCACGGTTACGGAGAGTGGTAATTGCTGAACCCTAATCTAAATGTATATACCCAGAGCAAGTGGAAATTTAGTCCACAGGCATGGCAGTACCCCGTTATTTGCATGTAGATAGTTCTTTGATATTTTCGGGGCAGCGTGATACATGTAGTTCTTTGATCTTTTCTGGGCAGTGTGTTGTAGGTCTGTTGCAAGCGTGCGCCCTCAATGTCCCCGTTTCTATTGGCTCTTGTACTTGTGTTTGATGATGATTTTGGAATCACTATTGAACTCACTCTATAATCATTTCATCTCCAACTCCATCCCAGCTTCTCCTTGATCCTAACTGTACTAATAATGCTTGGCCTTTTCTCCCTCGCCTTTCACTGATACTTATTTTTTAACACCATTATAACACCTGTATAAATAGATCGGTCAATAAATAAGTGTAATTGGTGTCTATCTAGGTCAGTGCCACTTTGATTTGAATGTTTCATCCATTAGCCAGTTTAACCAGTTAACACTTAACCATTTAACCCTCGAATTTGTTCACAAAAATTTCAGTTTTCTCATAGAAAATGTTGATTTGCAGACCAAGAGAACCCTGTTTTTGAAAGTTTATCACTGGAATGACTGGCTCGATCATCGAGCCAGTCATTCCAGTGGTAAATTTTCAAAAATAATCTTCGTGGTCTGCAAATGGACATTTCTCAAGACCACTGCAGAAGCCGTTTTTGGTTGATATGAATGTTAAAGAGTTAAATCAGCCAAAAAAGGCCTTTGCAGCTGTCCTGAGAAATGTCCATTTGTAGACAAGACAATTTTTTCGAAATTTACCACTGAAATGCCTGACTTGGGAACGAACCCAGTCATTCCAGTGGTAAATTAAAATAAATTGTCATCTCTTGGCCTGCAAATGGACATGATTTATGAGAAAATTAACTTTTTCTTCAACAAATTTAAAGGGTAAAGGGTTCAGGCCACAAATGTACGATATAATAAACATTGACAATAATGAGATTCAATAAAATATGTTCATGTACAGGTACATATATAGTACCTATCAGATGAATAGAGGGATCCAATCTGTATCTCTGATGACATATAAGTAATTGTGTCACATGTTAGCCGATGTCACAATCATAAGGAGAAAACTAGGTCATGAAGATTGAAATGTATATTACGAAAGTATATGAATGGTCTTTCTTTGATGAATTTAAATTTAATAAACATTCTGTGTAATATTTTGAAACTAATTCGACTTGGAGGTGTTGCTGCCTTGGTTTCAAAATATTCAACAATTTACATCGGTAGTTATTATATACTCTGAAATTTAGATTCTGGGAATTGAAGTTTCAAAGTTTCAAACCGATTCTAATGCTCATAAGAAGTGGGTGGAGCTAAGCTGGAAAGGGGTGTGGTATAGCTTTAAATCAATTCTTCCGTTGTCATAATTAACCCTTTGGCGCTTCCAGACCAAAAATGATAAATTCTTTATGATACATGTAGGGAATGTTTTGGTGAATATTTTGAAGTGGCTTTCAGTCAAATTTGTCTCAAAATTTTCAACACCTTTCCTGTATAGCTGTCTTAAAATTGAGGCACTAAAATTTAAAGGGTTAAATTCCAATTCCAATCTGTATGTGTGCGTGAGTGGTTTGAGTGGATAGCACACCTGCTCCTGTTTCCTGCCCTTTGTTCTGATTGGTTACTCCATTTCCATTGTTAGTCAAAAACTCCTTTTCTATTGTTAGTCAAAAACTCCTTTTCTATTGTTAGTCAAAACTCCATTTTCTTTGTTAGTCAAAATCTCCATTTCCATTGTTAGTAAACCTCCATTTCCATTGTATTGTTAGTCAAAATCTCCTTTCCATTGTTAGTAAATCTCCATTTCCATTGTATTGTTAATCAAAATCTCCATTTCCATTGTTTGTCAGTACTCCGTTTCCATTGTTAGTCAAAATCTCAATGTCCATAGTTAGTAGTCAAAATCTCAATTTCTATTGTTTGTTAAAAATTTCCGCTTACTCTAGCATGTCTCGTGAATGTCTGAAAGAGTTAAATTTAACCTCAGACATTTCTCAACCTTCAGTGGTATTTATATAATATGGTCATTATTTCCGTTAGCCAGCTTGGATTTTATGAAAATTTCTGGAAATCAGTTGAAGGCCTACTCCTCATTAACCACTTGGCCGATTTGAAGCAAACTTGGATAGGATGACCCAATAGTGTTATGCTTCAGAATTTGTATACAGAATTTTGATTGGTCTATTTTTTCGGCATCAATCTTGAATTTCCCCCCAAAAAAGTTGGAAATCGTTTAAAAAGCTACTCATTAACTGCTTGGAAAATTTCAACCAAACTTGGCTGGAAGGATACTAGTTTGTCAGGTTTCAGAACATGTATACATAATCTTGATCAGAAGAAAATCTACAGTCTTGTTGCTGCTGAATTTAAAGTATTATGTCTGTTCAAATGCTAATGGTTCAAACGCTAATGGTTTAAATGCTAATGGTCCAGGTCAGCGTTAAGGCCCTTAGGCCTCTCGTTATGCTTAATTCTCTTAGGAAGAAGTCTCAATGCTGACTATGATAGGTATTCATCTTTTTAAAATGGATTCATCAAATCTTGGTCATAATCTAATGTAGTTTCTGGACTGCTTGTAACTTGTGTGTTTATTAACCATTTACCTCTCAAGCCCATCAAAAACAACTTCTGCCATCATGTTCAGAAATCTCCATTAACCCTTCAACCCTCGAATTTGTTCAGGGAAATTTAAATTTTCTCATAGAATATCAACATTTACAAAGAAAATGTCAATTTGCAGACCAAGGGAAGACTATTTTTGAAAATTTACTACTGGAATGAGTGGCTCGGTTATCGAGCCAGTCATTCCAGTGGTAAATTTTCAAAAATTGTCTTCTTGGTCTGCAAATGGCCATTTCTCAAGAGCACTGCGGAAGCTGATTTTGGCTGATATGAGTTTTAATGGATTAACGGACAAAAAGAACTTTGTGTAGATTTTTCAACAATTTTGGTGGACGATGTTGCTGTCTATGACGGCAACATCTACCACCGAATTTGTTGAAAAATAAACACCAGTTCATCTTTCAATTTAATTTGAAAATTTAAAATGTTGACAGAGCAGTAAGGGTTAACACATGAGAGGTTAATATACAGGTAGTTCTTTTTAACCCTTATATCAGCCAAAAACCGCTTCTAGAATGGGCTTGAGAAATGTCAATTTGCAGACCAAGAGAAGACTATTTTTGAAAATTTACCACAGTAATGACTGGCTCAATAACCGAGTCACTCATTCCAGTGTTAAACTTTCAAAAATAGTCTTCTCTTGGTCTACAAATTGACATTTTCTTTGTAAAAATAGACATTCTCTTGAACAAATTCAAGGCTTGAAGGGCTAATTAACCAAGCTTTCTGATCATTTTATAGTATTTTGAATATGTCAAACTTACATTGCAATCTAACGTTGCAATATGTAAAATTTGTGCGTCAAATCTTTTGTAAATTACCTGTCCTTTATGTAGTAATTGAATGCCGGTCATGGCCGTATTGAGCGCAGGACCGATTGTCTCATTACCATTTCAATGAAGATGTATCATCTTGTTGCAGAGTTCATTTAACACCGTCATCATATATACAGTATCGCTCTGAAATAACTTCACCAGTTCAGAAAATAAAATGAAACGTGCTGTTGAATATTTTAGACTTAGTTTGATTGGACGCAGCAATGTCTTCCAATCGAATTACGTCAAGAATATTTAACAGAACATTTCTTACATCATTTTCAAAACTGTATTAACATACTTCTGTTTTAGTTTTCAAAACATGTTAACCTTTTAACACTCATACCAGCCAAAAACAGATTTTGCAGTGGTCCTAATAAATGTCCATTTGCAGACCAAGAGAAGACTATTTTTGAAAATTTACCACAGTAATGACTGGCTCAATAACCGAGTCACTCATTCCAGTGTTAAACTTTCAAAAATAGTCTTCTCTTGGTCTACAAATTGACATTTTCTTTGTAAAAATAGACATTCTCTTGAACAAATTCAAGGCTTGAAGGGCTAATTAACCAAGCTTTCTGATCATTTTATAGTATTTTGAATATGTCAAACTTACATTGCAATCTAACGTTGCAATATGTAAAATTTGTGCGTCAAATCTTTTGTAAATTACCTGTCCTTTATGTAGTAATTGAATGCCGGTCATGGCCGTATTGAGCGCAGGGCCGATTGTCTCATTACCATTTCAATGAAGATGTATCATCTTGTTGCAGAGTTCATTTAACACCGTCATCATATATACAGTATCGCTCTGAAATAACTTCACCAGTTCAGAAAATAAAATGAAACGTGCTGTTGAATATTTTAGACTTAGTTTGATTGGACGCAGCAATGTCTTCCAATCGAATTACGTCAAGAATATTTAACAGAACATTTCTTACATCATTTTCAAAACTGTATTAACATACTTCTGTTTTAGTTTTCAAAACATGTTAACCTTTTAACACTCATACCAGCCAAAAACAGATTTTGCAGTGGTCCTAATAAATGTCCATTTGCAGACCAAGAGAAGACTATTTTTGAAAATTTACCACTGGAATGGCTGGCTCGATAACCGAGCCAGTCATTCCAGCAGTAAATTTTCAAAAATAGTTTTCTCTTGGTCTGTAAATGGACATTTTCTATGATAAAATTAAAATTTTCTTTAACAAATTCTAGGGTTAAAGAGTAAGCTTTTCTATGAGCTGCAGTATACTGCATGAGCTTCTTCAGTCATACAGTGCTGACATGGAAACGGGGATTATTCGTAAAACAGGCAGTGATTATTTTGTTGATTTGCGTGTGTGATTGTGAGGTAAATTAGCATCATCTATCATCTGACCTGTCTTCCAAATGTTATTGAAACGTCTCGAGACTAGGGAGATTATTAGTGCATCAAGGACAAAGAGTTTTTGAAGGGTTTTTTGATGACTTGCAGCCACTTTATCATGCATTCAAATTCACATTTTGACAGATTTTCTATAGAAAATGTCAGAAGATTTCTTCCTTTTTTCTATGGTGATTGGAATAATATCGAGAATTTACATATATTCTGAGATTCACATCTTTTCCCTTTAACCATTTAATTGTCAAATTTGGCCAAGAAAATCACAAATATTTTCTTACTGAATCACCATTTGCAGGCCAAGAGAGGACTACTTTTGAAAATGTATCACGAATGACTGGTTCGGTTATTGAGCCAGTCATTCCAGTGCTAAATTTCCAAACATAGTCTTCTTCTGTTTTGCAAATGGAGACTGCTCAAGACCACTGCAGAAGCCGGTTTTGGCTGGCTTAACCATTATAGAGCTACACTATTCATCTATGAATTCTTGATGTTTCAAATTCAAAACTGCTATGCTGGTATATGCGGGATGTTTAATATTTTTAAACAATTTGATTGCATGCTGAATGGACCTTTCCATTTTTAGCTATTCCCCGCCCATCACTAGCTAAGCTCCACCCACACCTCGCCGTGTTTGAATTGATCGATCCCCGAATTCCCTAGCTATCAATTTCCTGAAAACTATACAGGGAAGCTGTTGAATATTTTGTAACTAATTTGACTGGGTGATGTTGCTGCCAATGGCAGCAACAGCGCCTAGTCAAATTAGTTTCAAAATATTCAACATAATATTTATTAAATAGTAAAAGCAAACAATTTGTACAACAAGGCATAGACCGTCTTCAAATATGCGTTCGTGACGTACTTATCGACATCATTCATGACGTCATCCATTATGATGTTATTCTACACACCGCGTAGATGATTATGACATCATATGATGGGGACATACTCTGGAAAGGTGAAATAAGGTGGCAACAACTTTGTGTCAGATGATTCTTACAGTTGCTCTCAATTTCTCTACATGTATATCTATGTACATGTTTATATAGGTATTGAATTCGTGGACAATGAAGTTGTCAAATGTAATAATTTCGTCTCCTTGGTTATGCCGTTTTATCACCAATAACCCTATAACCAGCGAAGTTGTTCAAGAAAATTTCAATTTTCTCAAAGAAAATGTCCATTTGCGGACCAAGAGAAGACAATTTTTGAAAATTTACCACTGGAATGACTGGCTCGGTTATCGAGCCAGTCATTCCAGTGGTACATTTTCATAAATAGTCTTCTTGGATCTGCAAATTGACATTTCCCAAGACAACTGCAGAAGCCGTTTTTGGCTGATGTGAGTGTTAAAGGTACACAGTCACACCATAATGCTTGAAAATAGAATTGCTACAATTGTATACCTTTATTGGCTTAAAATGTGTGTAGATCTAATGAAACGAAATAAATCTTAACATATCGTTATTATCATTTCATTTCATATAAATTAATATAGTTCTTTTAATTGGTAAAAAAATTATTTTAATTTGTATGGAGTAAATCACCATATGCTACGGTTGTTTTCGTTTCATTACATCGAGGCAAATAATTTAAGCGTCTAAATGTATACAATTGTAGCAATTCTATTTTTAAGCATTGTGGTGTGAATATACTAGTGCCTTTGATTAAGTGTCAATAAATAATGTTTCTGAGAAAATTGTTTTTCAGGATGTTTTGAAGTTACGTCTCCTACATGTTTACTTAGGTGAAAAAACCCGACCACCATGAGCACAAATCATCAGTAATCCTGGCACAATCCACATGCAAAGAGGAACATTTTAGCTACATCTGCCATATTCAAAATTGTACATTTTTAGCTCACAAATACAGTACAACACAGAAATAACCCGCAACCAGACAATAATTTCAATCAGCAAAAACTCCTGACTTGCTGAACGTTTTGAAAACAATTTGACTGAAAGTTGTTGGTGGCCTAGCCACCAACAATTTTCAGTCAAATTTTTTTCAAAATATTCAGCATGTTCAGAGATATAACGCTTGGGATATGTCGGCTGCAAAAACTCAGCAGTCAGACAGTTAACATGTTTCCATAACAAAATAAAATGTACTGTTAAATATTTTGGACAGTTTGATTGGATGCCATTGGTGCTAACATGCAATCAAATTAACCTTTTCACCGACAAATCCCTGAAAAAGTATATTCTTTACGATATAAAACTTATTCGGTTCACTATATTGTAATTAATTTAATTGGAAGTCATTTGCTGCCTTAGTAAGCAATGGCTTCCAGTCAAATTAATTTCAAAATATTGAACAGTTTTCCTGTATGGTTGACTTGAAAATGAGATACGTGTAGTTTGTCGGTGAAAGAATTAAGTCCAAAATATTTAACAAAACATTTTTTACATCCACCGTATTCAAAATTGTACTAACTACCATGTTTCTATATTTGTGAACTGTACTGCATTACTTTACTGACATATTTCCCAGTATAAAGTAAATTATCAGAATTTAACCCTTTCATCCTTAAAGACCAAAAATGCCCAAAAAAATTGATGTAAGGAATATTCTGTTGAATGTATTGAAACTAATTTGACTGGAAGCTGGTGCTGCTTATTGCAGGAACAGGTCAAATTAGTTTCAAAATATTCAACATCTTTCCTGAATACTCATTTTGAAACTGAGACATTGGTATTTCATGGGTTGACCCTTTGACCCTCGAATTTGTGAAGAAAATTTCAATGTTTTCATAGAAAATATGCATTTGCAGACCAAGAGAAGACTATTTTTGAAAATTTACCACTGGAATGACTGGCTCAGTTATCGATTAATTGGAATAAATGATGAACTGCTTGACTGCCATCTCAGGTCTGCGTAAAATTACGGTTACTCTCACATCCTATATTTTAATCAAACTACATCAAACTCTAAACATAGTCTCCCTTAACTTGGCTCAAATCTATCTGCAGAAACAGTCAATTTTCTCTAAGTTCTGGTCAGCAAGTCATCTGCAGATTAAGTGTCAAAACTAGTAGCTGGACAGTGTACTAACTATCTAAGCTTTGGCAACCTAGGAGGACAATTAAATTATCTGCTTCCTTGAGCATCTTATCTAAATATAAGATATATAAAAAGCATGTAAATTTGACTGTGGGCAAGCAGTGTTTAGAAGTCACTGTTACATACAATATAATACATCACCGCAACAGCTCACCACTGCTACAGCTTCCACTAGCTCTCCCAAATATAGCCTGTCCCTCTTAGCATAGGGTTGTCTGTTCCGACTTGAATGGTATGGTGCATGTCTTTCTTGATATCCTCTCAGCTGGGAAGATCTGCTTGTTCAAGCAAGATAACCTTGCATGCCACTCACCTTTGGCTGGACAGCATAAGCGTTGATGGTACAGATTGCCACAACTTCCACAAGTGCCTTGTTCGTATTGAAAGTTAGATCATTGCACATTTTATTTACTGTATGCTTGATTCATCCAACAGGGATATGGGCTTTGATCATTTATGAATGTCTGGCTTGACAATTGCTGTCTATTGTCATTGCCTTGGTGTCTGTTATCAATTTATGTTGCTCTGTTCTTGTACAAACTTATTAGTGGATGGTGGATCTTGGATGACACGTTAGCTGATGATATGGAGATTGCTAAACAGTTTGGGTTCATACTAGATGATGCACCTCTAACAGCATGTGAGATGATAGTTTTATCTTTCCTTGGTCGAAATCGAGATGTGTTTGTGAATGATATTTCAGGATTAGGAGCCACCAGTGTCTACAATCACCACATCAATACAGGAAATGTACCCCCACAGAAAATACCTTTTGATCTAACAACTAATGGACATAAAGCAGCAATTGAACACCAGATACATGTAGAAGAAATACAGCAGCGTGATATAATCGAAACATTAAATGCAACTTGGCATAGTCCTGTCATACTTCTAAAGAAAGATAGAGAATGTCACTTTGCCATATATATATATTATCGATCTTTGAACAGAGTCACAGACTCTGAGATTTTCCAATTCCCTTGATAATATTCTTGATATGGCATGTGAGTCATCAGCAAACTACTTCTCTGACTTTGATCTTGCAAGTAGATTTTGGTAACTTGCCGTGGACCCATCTACAAACCACAAGACAGCATTTATTACACATAATGGCCTTGCCAGTTTTAAATATTACCCTTCAGTTAATGAATGCTCCTATGTCATTTCAGGTGGTCGTGATGCAAGTTCTTCCTGGACTTAACTGGAAATTTTGCACTAGTATACATAGATGGTTTATTATTTAGCAAGACCTTGAATGAGCATCTGCATCATGTGTCACATGTATTTGAACGTCTAAGAAAAGCCATCTGGAAACAACACCTTTCAAAATGCAGTGTTGCTGCTAATGAAGTCGCATACTTAGGACATGTGATCTAAAAAGAAATGCATACAAAATGATAAGGAGAATATAAAGGTAGTACATGGTTATCCAAGATTGAAAAACTGCTGTGATGTGGGATGGGATTATGTTCTTATTACCAGCAATTTGTAAATGGCGTTGCAAATATTGCATCACCACTACACAAACTCTTGTGTGAAAGATGCAAAGTTCCATTGTATGGAAGATTGTGAAACATCTTTCCAAGAACTAAAAACTGCACTAACAACAGCAGTAGTGCTGGCATATTGTGACATGTCAAAATCATTTATTCTCTGTAGATGCCTCAGGAGAAGCCATTGGATTCATCCTTGAACAAAAGAAGTGCAACGGGAAAGGACAGCCAAGTTGAACTGTTTGGCTGCCATCTCGGGTCTGCAGAAAATGCTAACTCGGTTTTAAGGTTTAAGAAACGAGCAACATTACAACCGAGTTTAAATATATTTTCTTGTTTTCTCATGGACTAAAATCACAAACTTCTGCAGTTACTCTCACATCCTATATTTTAATTTAACTATATCAAACTAATCATAGTCTCGCTTTTCCTGCCTCGCAACTCTATCTGCAGAAACGGTCGATTTTCTCTGTTCTGCTCAGCAAGTCATCTGCAGGTTAAATGTCAAAATTAGCAGCTGGTCACTATACTGACTATCCAAGCGTAGGAGATCTAGAAGGAAAGTTAAATTATCTGCTGCTTGGAGCATCTTATCTAAATTCCCAAAGATATAAAAAGAGAATAAATCTGACTGTGGGCCAGCGGTGTTTAGAAGTCACTATGACATAGAATAATACATCGCTGCAACAGATCACCACTGCTACACTTATAGCGGGTCAGGAATGTGAGCAGGTCTTATTTAACCCATTAACCCGTAAATTTGTTCAAGAAAATTTCAATTCCTCATAGAAAATGTCCATTTACAGATTAAGAGAAGACTATTTTTGAAAATATACCACTGGAATGACTGGCTCGGTTATCGAGCCAGTCATTCCAGTGGTAAATTTTCAAAAATAGTTTTCTCTTGGTCTGCAAATGGACATTATTCAAGACCATTGCAGAAGCCTTTTTTTATCTGACATAAGTATTAAAGGGTTAAATTATCAGTACCTGTGATCCTGATAGAGTTAATGAAAACAACTTTATTGATCACATTGTGTTGCTGGTAATGGTTAGCATTGGCTAATTTAACATGTCATGACAGCTTTAAGTTGACATGTGATTTTATTATAAAAAACACGAGAACTAATGTGTATGCAGATCAGACCGCAGTAGTTTATGTACCAGTGGAGACTACTAGTTTGATGGAAATCGATTGAATTATGTACCAGTCAACTAGTTCCCTGAATGTATACAGAATTTCAAGACACATTTATTCGCTTAATCACCTGCAAAGAAAATACGAATAAATTTGTTCTTAAAGTCAGTGTTATATTGAGCACTAAAATATCTTCTGAATTATGCAACGCTAATGTCTAACATTTGTTGTAAATCTTGGTGCCGACATCAAGGTATTAAAGAACTTAAGCAGTGATTAATCCAAAATTAATGACTTATGTCAGGGTTCCAGCGTCATTGCTAAAGCAAATGTTCAAGTACATACTAGCTATGATTTATTACGCTTCCCTTTAAATCCATTCATTTCTCACAGGCCAGAAATAATAAATCCTTTAATATGTAAAGAATAGTCTGTTGAATATTTTGAAACTAATTTTTCTGGAAGCTGTTTCCGGTAAAATTAGTTTCTAAATATTTAACAGCTTTCATGATTAGGTGTCTAGAAATTGAGACACTAGAATTCCAAGGGTTGGACTTAAAGCGTTAATTCACTTCCCCATATGTGTGCTGTTGTTGCCTTCTTTTATACCCCACCAAGGAAATTGGCCAAATATGTGATGGTGTTTAAGGGCAGGTGGCCGGGCACGGGGCAGTGGTTTCGGCATGATAACTGCTATGGTTTATCGGATCGCATTGAAAGTTCATAAGATGATTGGACTCGGTCTGAGGAAGAAACGTATCAAATTTCTAGATGATCCAAAGTCCAATATGGACGCGAGCCGCTGGTTTTCGGACGATAACTCTGTGACCGTTTAGTGTATCACTTTGAAACTTCAGAGGATGCCTGGTCAAGATCTGAGGAAGAAATCGCTGATTTCCGGTAGCACTCACTCACTCACTGGTTTGTCATCATGACGTGGTATTATGCGCCATTTGCCGAGCTCATTTTGTACCCCGCCAAAAGATTTGGCAGGGTTTTATGTAATGGCGCTGTCCGGGTGGGTGGGGTGGCAGAGTGATTTCCGGATGATAACTCTGTTACCGTTTGTCGGATCGCATTGAAACCACATAGGGTGGTTGGACTAGGTCTGGGTAAGAGACCTTTCGAAATCAACGATGATCCGAAATCCAAGATGACCACCAGCCACTGGTGGCCATCTTGAAAATTAGTTTCCGGATGATAACTCCTTAACCATTTGTCGAATCGTTTTGAAACTTCATAAGGTGGTTGGACTAGTTCTGGAGAATAAACCTTTTCGAAATCGACGATGATCTGAAATCCAAGATGGCGTTTGACATCTTGAAAATTGGTTTCTGAATTATAACTCTGTTCCAGTTTATCGGATCGCTTTGAAACTTCATAGGGTGGTTGGACTAGGTCTAGAGAAGAAACCTATCAAAATTTATGCTGATTCGAAATCCAAGATGGCCACTAGCCACGGGCTGCCATCTGGAAAGTTGGTTTCTGGATGATATCTCTGTTACCATTTATCGGATCACTTCATTGGGTGGTTGGAATATGTCTGGTGAAGGAAGTTATCGAAATTTATGATAATATGAAATCCAATATGGCCACCAGTCTGTGGCGGCCATATTGAAAATTGGTTTCCGGACGATACCTCCTTGATCGTGTGGAGGATCGCTTTGACACGGATGACTATGACTAAATATTTTCTGAAAGCTCTCATTCATTTGTTTGTCATCATGGCAGGGTATTATGCACCATTTGCAGAGCTCTTGTTGGGAATTGTGTTGCTGAAGCCTGTTCCAGACAGCAAAAGATTATGGCTACATTACTTTCAAACAGTAACATATGATTGTTAATTCTAATGCTGTTGTCTAAATCATTGATGGTATTTGAGATTGATAATGCGTGTAATATAGGGGTGCGACAGACAGTCTTCCAGCTATTATGAGCATGATTTTGCGGATGTTAACACCTGATGGCCAGAACCATTGAAATACCAGTGTAAATTTCAAGACAACTATACAGGAATGCTGTTGAATATTTTAAAACTAATTCAACTAGCATTTACTAGTGTAAAGCCAGCAACAGCTCCCAGTAAGATTAATTTGAAAATATTTGATAGAATATTTCATCCATCTTAGAGATTGTTGTCTTTGGTCTGTGAGTGCTAAATGCTTAATCCTTTAATGGTCATACTGGCCTTTGTTATGGTCTTGTGAATGTCCATATACAGGCCAAGAGAATACAATTTTTGAAAATTCACCGCTGGAAAAATGTACATTTTCTCACAGAAAATGTACATTTGCAGGTCATTCCAGTGATAAATTTTCAAAAATTGTATTCTCTTGGCCTGTTATGGACATTCAATAGGCAGCTTATAAAACTTCCTGACCAAATTTGACCCTTTAACACTCAAACCGGCCAAAAACAGCTTCTGTAGTAGCCTTGAGACATGTCCATTTGCAGACCAAAAGAAAACGATTTTTGAAAATTTACCACGAATGACTGGCTCGATAACCGAGCCAGTCATTCCAGTGGTAAATCTTCAAAAATCGTCTTCTTTTGGTCTGCAAATGTACATTTTCTGTGAGAAAATTTTAATTTTCTTGAACAAATTTAGGGGTTAAAGGGTTAAAAATCCTGCAATTAGCAGCAAAATTAGCATTATTCTGAGTGGTCCTTGACTTTATCAGAGTGGCTTAGTGGGCAGACATATCAGCTCTAAAGTGTTGTAGTAATTACATACCATGCTTTCACAGAGCAATAACAATAATCTTCCCTAGGGTGATAAGCAGATTTTATGTTAACCATTTAATGGTCAAGCCCGCCAAAACCCGCCTCTGCGGTAGTCTTGAGGAATGTTCATCTGCAGGTAAAAAGAAGAGTATTTTTGAAAATTTACCACTGGAATGACTGGCTCGATTATCGAGCCAGTCATTCCAGTGGTAAATTTTCAAAAATGCTCTTCTTTTTACCTGCAGATGGACATACCGTATGGAAATATTTTCATTTTCTTGACCAAATTTGACTAATAAAGGGTTAAACTATAGTTATCTCAGCTCTCATACACCGCAGTCCTTATAACAATATTGAAAGAAAAAAAGAGTAATGTTTATAAACTAAAGCGTTTTGATCCCCAGAGATATTTGCAATATGTTATGGCAAATACGGCAGTATTCTTCTTTTTTTATCAGCTGAATGGTTGGCACACTTAAGTTTGAACTCTGTTTTAGTTATCAATCATTCATGATAAAACAAAGAATGATTGTATTGGAGAAGGAGTCCTGTTTTCATGGTTGCAATCTATTGTTGAATTTACTATTATATATTCCAGAAACCTTAAATGACTTCAGTACATTTAAGTGCTTAACCTACATGTAATTGTCTAAAGTCAGTAGGGTATAATTTTTTTTTAAGCTACATATATGCACAATCAATCTACTTAAGACAGATGCCACAGTTTTTGTCTTGCCTGCGAAGCAGAAAAAGTGAGACATCGGTATCACTTTTCCGACGGCAGCGTCGTCAACATTAAGCTTCTGCGTTTAGCAAAACTTCTCAGCTTATATTTCAGGATTGGTTAAGCCTATTGCAACTGAACTTGGATACATGGTTACCTATAATGTTAGGAAGCAGCATGATGATGTTGGGATCACATGGTCAAACATCAAGGTCACTGTGACCTTAATACAGAACTCTGTTATTTCAACATTAAGTTTTTGCGTTTAGCAAAACTTCTCAGCTTATATTTCAGGATTGGTTAAACCTATTGCAACAGAACTTGGATACATGGTTACCTATAATGTTAGGAAGCAGCATGATGATGTTGGGGTCACAAGGTCAAAGGTCAAGGTAACTGTGACAAACAGGAGATAGGCGAGACATTTAATTCCGCGGAATTCTTGTTAATTGTTGAGCCTTATGTGAAGTATAGGATGGCTCGACATAGCAATCCAACATGGCATTACACTATGCATTGTGTAGCATGCAGATAAATGTTAAAATTGTTCAATGTACATTTAATTCATCAAGGGCTTATCCGATCTGAATAAAATGACAGTTGTTATTACACCACAAAAACAAACTTACCGTTCAATCACTACTTGCTAAATCAATTATCTGCATTTTGCTATCAGTATAAGATTTTTATACCTGCATACCAACCTCCCCACGCCTAATCCTATTACTATGGACCCTCTACCAGGCTACTGGTTGAGTCCCCTCCAGCCTACCATCAAGTATAGACTGGCACCAGTCTATACTCACCTCATAGTGATGCTTGTCGCTAAGCGCGCTTGCGCATTAGAGCCCGACTAGGAAACAGATTCACTTTTCAATTATTCTGCTAGCAGAATAGTTGACTAAAAATATTTATATAAGTTTTTTGTGTTTTGCACTGTGACAGTGATACCCGTTGACTTGATATCTTGAAATCGATAGCGATTCGTTCTTCTTCCTCTCATGATGCCTAATATGAAGTCAATCCTCCCTAAGTTACGTCTAGGAAGTATAATTGTGTTTAAGATGGTATCTTATAGACGTATTTTATATATTACCGGTTTTCGTGAAGATCGTTTTGCTTCGTGGTATCTTGATTATTATGCCTATCCTATGCCATCATCATCATTAAAATGTCCAGTCCACTTCTAGAGCCTGTAACGAAGTTATTGCTAGTACATTATAAGGATTAATATAAAATATCCATGGAAGGTTTCTTGTCAGAAATTTGAACTTTCCCGCCGTTAGGAACTGAATTTAAACAGGTGTCTCTTGCGTTCGATTTTGAGCGGTATGATTCATTGTTACGTTTTTTCGTTTTTAGGAGTCCGGAAAATTGTCAGATAAGACAAAGTGTTCATCCACAAAATGTGATCGTCAGCACTCTGTTGAGTTCGCCGGCACGTCTGTGCGAAGTGTACAACCTGTACACCAAATTCGATGTGTGGAATTTGTAAAGGGTGGCCGGCTTCGGTAGCGAAAGTATATTTTAAAGATTTGTTGGTTAAACAATCGCTGCCCTCTGGTCGTCCTTCCCCTTCCTCCGTTGCTAGCAAGGCAAAGGGTGTCTCCTTTGCTCATTCTTCTGTTCCGTTATCGGTAGCAACGGAGGGGGGAAACTCGTCGGGAAATTCTGACGCCGTGATGGCGCTTTTTGCGAGGTTTGAGTCTTTTGCCTCGGTACTGACGAAATCTCTTGATGAGAGAATATGTTCTGCGATTAAGGAGGCCAAGAAGCGAGAAAGCTCGTCGAGTGAGCAGGATAGCCCGAAGGCTAGCGGGCGTTCCCGCAAATGGGGGAAGCCGGTCCCTCTAACCTCAAGGCAGGTTTTAGTCTCACCTAAGCAGAAGTCAAGAGCATCCAAGCTCTTGAAGGTGTGTTCGAGTAGTGCACCAGATAAAACCCACATAAGACTTGAGGGTGACGGGCATAACCCTCAAGCAGTGGTGGCGTCGGCTGAAGACGGCGTCCATAAGGCCAGTCCTTATGAGAATGCCAGTTTTACGGTGGTTCCGGTAGTTAAGGTTGTTTCAAGATCGCCTGTTTCTAAGGGTTCGATCCCTAGTCTTGCTAGTTCCGGTTCCGTTGTGGTGGACTCGGGTCTTTTGGACTCGGGTTTACTTCCGTTTGCCGCATCTCGGTCTTTTTCCGTCCGAACTTCCGGTCTAGCAAGACATCCGGGTCTGCAAGATCCGGTTCCTTCTTCTGTGGCTTCCGTTTCCAGTAGGACTTCCGGTTTATTTGGTGATCCAGGTCGGCAAGATCCGGTTACCACTTCCGTTCCGGCCACTTCCGGTCTGGCTTCCATTTATGTAGGACATCCGGGTCCTAGAGATCCGGTAGTTGCTTCTGTTTCAGGTTCTGTTAGCGCTTCCGGCCATTCCGGATATCCGGAGTCTGAGGACTCTTTTTATTTTTCGAATTCCGGTAGAGGCGTTTCCGCTTCTGGTTTGGACGCTAGTCGGTACACTTCCGCTTCCAGTCTTAGGGGTGTACTTCCGGGTCGTCCGATTTCCGTTTCCGGTTGGGAGGCAGCTTCCGGTTTAGCGAGAGAACAAGATTCTCTAGGTCCAGCTAGGTGTTTGGATGATAGGAGCTTTGATTATGATCCAGAAATTTCTCAAAGGTTTTCTCAGGATTCTGTAGCTTCTAACTATGAGTCTTTCCTTCCTTCAAAGGTCATTGATTATCTTCTCAATCTTCTACTTCCTTTCGTGATGCTGTTGTTAATCCAGTTTTTTCTAGGTCTTCTTCCTTTTCCTCTTCTCTCTCGTCGAAAGACTTCTCCTCTTCTCATATGTCTAACTCTTCTCCTCTTTTTAAATCTTCCCTTCCTCCACCTCCGGGGTTTTCTCGTCTTCCTTCTGCTATTCGTTCTTCTTCCTCTCAGGATCAGTTGGATCATTCTTTGGCTTCTTCTCAGTCAGCTTTGTCTCCTCCTTCCTCAGGTGCTTCTTCTCCATCTTTTGATCATCTAGATCCGATTGTTTCTGTGGTTCTGTCTCCTGAGCTGGAATTTCAAATTGTAGATTCAGGGTTAGATTTTTCCTTGTTTTCCGTGGTTAGAGATTCATCATTAGATCGATCTTTTGTTTCTGCTCGATTATCTATTCTTTCGAGATTTTCGGCTAGTTCATTGGTTCTTCCTTCTTCATCTGCTATTCAGGATCTGGGTAGAGATTCTTTTTCCTCCTCTCATGTTTCTTCTTTTCATGATTCGGTCAGTAGACCTTCCTCTCCTGTGTGTTCTAGGGCAGGTGATTCTTTAGTATCAGGAGACTCCTCAATTCTTATTTCTTCTTCTTCTCCTCCTCTTTCTTCTTCTCTTCCTTCTGCTCCTAAGTCGGTCAGGGCCAGGGATCTGAAGAGGTTTTGCCCAGTTAGAGCTTCTTCGGAAGACTGGTCAATGGCTCACAGATGGATTGCTTCTTCTCTTTCTCTTCCTCTTAAGGAGGAATTCGTTTTGGATCCTCCTTCTTTCGGATCCGCTCTTTCTACTGCTGATCCTTCTTCATCTTCCCCTCAAGTTCTTCCTATTGACAATTTAGTGGTCGACATGTTAGATTTCTTCGTTAATGAGTCGTTTAACTCTGAATTTTCTGAGGATTTTTTTAAGGTTGCTTCTACTCAGTCTCTTTCTGGTCCTGCTTGGGAGGTTCTTTCGTCTCAGTTGAAGGATGCTGCTAAGTCTGATTTTTCTTCTAATCTGTTTAAATGGGAGTCTGTTTGTAGGTCTCAGATTAAATCGTCTAATTATCTTGCTCTGCTGTCGGAGGCCGTTCTTAAGGCGGAAGAAAGAGGTGAACAAGTTCCGGTGGCAGTCTTTCGTTCTTTGGCTGATTTGTCCAGGGGTTCTCTTAATTCTGTTTGTACGTCGTTAGGATTTATTACTTCCAAACGTCGGTCTAGAAAGCTTGCTGAGGTTAGGATTTCTGGTGCGTTGAAACAGAATCTTGTGGTTGCGTCTCCTTTCGGTACTGATCTTTTTGGAGAGTCAGCTTCTAATTTAATTAGGGCAGAATCTGAGCGCTTGAAGGCCTCTAGGGAGCTTCAAGCTCAGATTTTGTGTTCCAAATCTTCCTTGAAAAGAGATCTCTTCTGTTAGAAGCCCTAGTTCTTCCCCTAGGAGAAAGAGTCTCAAACCTGATCAGTATGGAGCTTATCCCTCTAGGGTCGTTCATAACTCTAATTTGTCTTCGTCTGATCGTCGGGATCGGTCTTCGGAGGAGGATCGGTTCGATTCTATTTCCTCCCATCGTTCGAGGTCTGTAGGGAGGCAGTCTCCTTCGTCTTGGGCGAGGGGGAGTCAGACCCCTTCTCGCCATGCTTCCAGATCCAGAGGAAGGTTTTCTTTTAGAGGTTTTCAAGGAAAGAGAGTTTGAAGTTTTGGACAGTTCCCAGGTAGGTCCATCTTTCTCCCAGTCCTCCCCTTCATCCTCTCCCTCTGGAGCAAGCAGTTCAGTGCTGTTTTCCCAACATGCCAGTAGGAGGGTGCCTTTCTCTGTTTTGGGAGAAATGGCAAGCCCTCGTTCAGGACTCCTGGCTAGTATCTCAGATATGTTGGGGTTATGCTCCATCATGGATCCGTCATCCTCCTCTTCTCTCCCTTTTCCCAGTTTGGACTCCGGTTCCATCCAATCCGGAGAATCTGGTGGCTTTGGAAGAGGAGTTGGAGGGCTATAGAGGTAGTTCCCCATTGGCGAGTCGACCCGGGCTACTACTCGATAGTCTTTAGTTCCAAAGAAAACTGGAGGTTGGCGTCCAATCATAAACCTGAAAAAGTTAAATCGGATGATTCTCACCCCAAAATTCAAGATGGAGACGGTTTCCCAGATCATTTCCAGTCTGGATCAGGGAATGTGGACGTCTTCCATAGATCCAAAGGACGCTTACTTCCATGTTCTTATTCACCCTGTCTTCAGAAAGTTCCTGAGGTTTGCCTACAAGGATCGGGTGTGGCAGTTCCGCGCCATGCCCTTCGGCCTGACCACGGCTCCTTTCCTTTTTACTCGTATAGTTTCAGCCGTGGCAGGAATTTTACACCGTCGTTCTATCCATCTTCATGTTTATATAGACGACTGGTTGGTAAAAGCAAGGTGTTCCTGAATTCTCGAAGGTATTCTGCCAGAGGTTTGCAGTCTGGCTTGCGATCTAGGGTGGATCTTAAATCTAGAGAAATCAAGCCTAGTTCCTTCACAAATCTTTATTCATCTAGGTGTTTCTTTCAACCTGGCCCGGGGCCTAGTCTTCCCTTCAGATCCGAGGATAGAGGCTTTATCAGTGGCAATGGAAATCCTCGCTTCTTATCCAGTGGTAAGAGCAAGATTCTTTTTAAGAGTAATAGGTCTGATGGTCAGTGTAGAGAAGGTGGTTCCTTGGGCGGCGCTGATGAGGAGACCCTTCCAGATGTATTTAATGTCCCTTTGGAAGCAGTCAGTCCACTCTATCTACCATCAGATTCCCATCAGAGAACATTTGATCCCTCATCTAGACTTTTGGAAAGCCCGTTCTCTGCTTCTGATGGGTGTTCCACTGGTAAAGCCCCCTCCTCAGGCAATTATATTTACGGATGCTTCTCAGAAGGGTTGGGGATCAGTCTGGGACTCCCTGTCGGTTTCCGGCCTTTGGTCCCTGGAGGAGTCATCAGCCCACATCAACGTTCTGGAGTTGTGGGCTGTCAAGAAGGCTCCTTTCTTGGTCAGATCTGGTGATAGGCCTCAAAGTCTCAATTCGGTCGGACAATTCGACAGTGGTAGCTTATATCAACAGGCAGGGAGGTACAAGTTCGTCTCTCCTTTGTCTAGAAGTGTGGAATCTTCTCTTGTGGTGCCGCAAGTGGCAGATTTTTCTAGTGTCCTCGCATGTCCCAGGCAGTCTGAATTTTCTGGCGGATCAACTGTCACGTCCCAGCAAGTTCGCCCACACAGAGTGGCAGTTAAAGAAGTCGGTTGTCAGAGCGATCTTCAATCTTATGGATCGTCCTCTAGTAGATCTGTTCGCGACCTCTCTGAATGCCCAGATCTCCTCTTACATGTCTCCTTTTCCGGACGGTCAAGCCCTGGCGGTAGATGCCCTGTCTCAATCCTGGGCAGGGATGTTCGCTTATGCCTTCCCTCCTACTATTCTGATCCCGTTAGTGTTGAAGAAGGTCAAGGACCAAGTTTGCGAGATTCTTCTAAAAGCTCCCTTTTGGCCCAAGAGGATTTGGTTTGTAGACCTTCTAGATCTTCTGGTAGACTTTCCTCGTCTTCTTCCAGTATCTCAGAACCTATCTCAAGTAAGAGGTTGTTGTGTACATCCAAATCCAGAAATATTCAATCTGTGCGTTTGGAGAATCTCGAGTCTGAAAGCATCCAGGATAAGGTTTCTTCAAGATCTCAGGAAATTATTGACTCTGCCAGAAGGGAATCAACCCGTCGAGTTAACAAGGGTCGTCTTAAAATTTTTGGTAAATGGTGTTCAGACCAAGGTCTCATGCCCGATTCTGTTTCTATACCACAAGTTTTAGATTTCTTAGCTTATCTGTTTGACTCATTACAGTTGTCTGCTAATACGGTTAGGGGATATAGTTTTTCTCTGGCATCTTCCCTTCCTTGTCTTCTGCATGCCGATGTCAAGGATACTAAGACTTAATAGTTTTATTAGAGGTCTAGGTAATAGTCGTCCTCCGACTGCTAAGCCTTTACCTTCCTGGAATTTGGCTTTGGTTCTTCAAGTTTTGGCAGGTCGCCATTTTGAACCTATTTCTTCTATCAGTCTTAAGCTTTTAACTCTTAAGGCGGTTTTTCTGGTTGCTGCGGCTTCTGCTAGAAGACGTTCAGAGATTCATGCTCTCTCTGCGGAAAAGGATAGATTTATAGTTTCAGGGGACGGTTTGGTTTTATATCCAAGAAGGGATTTTTTATCTAAAACACAGTCTAACCGTTTTCCTGCTAGTCCTATTATTTTGAAATCTTTGTCGTATTTTTCGCCTTCCGACAAATTTTGGTGTCCGGTTAGGGCTTTAAGAACTTATAAACAGCGAACCGATTTTAAAAGAGCAGATCCTTCTCATTCATGGGTTGCTTATGCGGAAGAATTATCCAAGCCGGTATCAAAGGCTACGATTGCCAGATGGCTTTGTGAGACGATTAAGCTTTGCTACGAAATAGCGTCTCAGGATCAAATTAATCTCACCCATATTAAAGCCCATGATGTTAGGGGCATGTCTACTTCTTTCGCTCTTTTTGCCGGTTCATCTTTAGATGAGGTCATGCAGGTGGCAGGCTGGAAATCTGAATCTACTTTTAGCTCATTTTATCTTAAAGACCAGAGTGCAGCAGCCTCCTTCTTTCGTAATATTACGATTTTAACTAAAAAAGCCGACGACCATATACCAAGCACTTCCCACCGTTTTCGTTAGGACTGTGTGTCTGTAAAGAATGGTGAGAGTCTTCTTTGGTTTTATTTATTTCTTTAAGTTCTACTTATCTTTATTTGTTAGATCACGGTGTGATTGACTTATGTGCACTATTATGTTATGTTATTAACATGTGGATAAGATTGGTTTGATTTTTATCCTTGTTTATTGATTCTCTAATCTCCTCCCACGGTATGTTGACATGGGGCACTGACCAAATCTACGGGTTTAGCAAGTAGTGATTGAACGGTAATGGATGTTTTTGTGGTGTAATAACAACCCCCCACAGACCACCCTTGCAGGTTGGTCTGTTGTTTTATTAACCACTATAAAAACATACTTACCATTCAATCACTACGACCCGGCCTCAGCCACCCCGCGTGATAAGATTTGAGAATCAGACTTTAAATATTTTGCACTTAAATTTAGAAAAGTGAATCTTTTTCCTAGTCGGGCTCTAATGCGCATGCGCAAGCGCGCTTAGCGACAAGCGTCACTATGAGGTGAGTATAGACTGGTGCCAGTCTATACTTGATGGTAGGCTGGAGAGGGGACTCAACCAGTAGCCTGGTAGAGTGTCCATAGTAATAGGATTAGGCGTGGGGAGGTGGGTATGCAGGCATAAAAATCTTATTCTAATAGCAAAATGCAGATAATTGATTTAGCAAGTAGTGATTGAATGGTAAGTATGTTTTTATAGTGGTTAATAAAACAACAGCCCAACCCACAAGGGGGGTCTGTGGGGGGATTTGATCTGAACGGGCATCACTACATCTAGTCTTCATCATAAGTGAAATGAATTTCGCATTTTTCCATATCATAGCATAGAGCTGGATGATTTCCCATTAATAGTGGTTTGGGTTTTCATGGCAATTATTACACATTTTAAAATACATATTATCCTCAAGCCCAATTGACTAGACGATTTTGTGATATCACGATATATTATTAGATATCGTTATTGTCTTCTAAAAGCCAATATTGCCCAGATCTACCGTAGCGTGAGTCGGACTGAAAATTATGATTATTTAAAAATATATGGACTGAAAGCTGTAGCGGTAACAATGTTCATTCAAATTAGTATCATATCTGTGGCAGGTAGTAATCACAATACGTAATAATTATTTTGACAATAATTTACCTAAATGTTGTAGCTGTCATTTATAGCAAAAACTTTATGCAAATAATTGTCAAAAGTATATAAATGCTTTCTCCTATGTTCTGGAAAATTGACACAATTGCGATGAACAGTATTGAAATACAGGCTGTGGAATGTACTGCCATGAATACGTCATATGTGCATGCTTACGCTCCCAGAGCTGAAGGACAAATAACTATATGCATGTGTAGGTGGGTTGGTTTTGTTTGAGAAATCCTGACCTGTACAGACAATAGATTAAACGAATATGGCGTCCAATAGTTACAACGATTATGGAGTCAGGGCAATTGAACAGAAATCAACAGGCCTCTCATATCTCATGCAAATGTGTATATTTAATGGGACATATCTCATGCAAATGTGCGTGTATTTAATGGGACATGAGAACTTTAACTAGGGATGCGCAGGGCATAGCTAAAACTGAATTCAGATACACTCAATACACTATTGATATACGCAAGATGTTGCTAACGTTCAACCTCATCTAAGTTTATATTATGCAATGGAAGCTAGATACATTATTCAAACATTTACCAGCCCTTGTGTAAATTACTATGTCAGTTATTTAGTAATTGAATGCCGACCACGCGTTGCCATATTGAGCGCACTGGAGCGATTGTCTCATTACCATTTCAATGAAGATGTATCATCTTGTCAGAGTGATTGTAAACTGACTATCACGACTAGTATATATCCCAAAATGTGCTTCTTCAATGGGGAATATTCTTAAATAGGCATTGATTATTTCGTTGATTTGCGTGTTGGATTGTGAAGTAAATTATCGTCATCTATCATCGGACCTGTCTTCCAGTCAGTTCCAGCTGATATTGAAAAGTCTCCCAACTACAGAGTTTATTGGCTCATCATGCACTGAAGGACCCTATGGGGCTAGGCTTCGGTAAGTTTCAGAACTTGTATACAGAATTTTGATTGGTCAATTTTTTGGGCTGATAATCTTAGATTTTATGAAAGATTTACCAAAAATTGTCATAGCGCTACTCATCATTAACCGCATGATAAATTTCAACCTTAGCTGGCTGAACAAACCATAATCGTGGTAGGCTCCAGAACATCTGTTCAGAATTTTAATGGGTCAGTTTTTTTTGGTGAGAATCACATTTTATGAAAGATTTACCGTAAATTGTCAATGCATCTTTCCCATAACCGCTTGGTGGTTTTTATCCAAATTTGACTGGAAGGATTCTATAGTGGTAGGCTCTAGAACTACTTTTCAAATTTTAGTTGGTTAATTTTTTTAGTGGCCATTTGAATTTGTTTTTTAATTTTCCAAAACCATTGAAAATGATGTTCCTTAATTAGTGTCCTGATTTCAACGAAACTTGGGTGGAATGATCCTATTGTGGTAGGCTTCGACATATCAAACGAGAATTTTGATTGTTCAAATTCTTTCGTGGCCATATTTGATTTTTTTTAAATTATCCATCATGTCTACCGGTATTTAAATGCAAATTGTTCAAATACTAATGGTCCAGGTGACCATTACAGGCTCTTGGGCCTCTTGTTGATAAAGGTATTCATAAGCCTTCTATATTTATTTTATTTTTGAAGTCAAGATTCATAGTTAATTGCAAATTCGTAAAGTCGAGCTTCATGGTTGCATTGCAACCACATTTCTGGTTATTTTTTGGGTTCTGAATAACATTGAGAATTTACATAGTTTTCTAGCCTAAGGGTTTAATAAATCCGTATTATTTCTGGATAAGTTTTTCCTTAAGACCTTGCGCTGAGTCTAGTTGGACTCAAAGTCTGAATGGGTGTAGAGTGGTTGGGTTCCTCCTTTTACACTCTCTGGCCTGGGCACCGCTGGTTTCATGCGGTGCCCCCTTCATCAGCATCATCATGTTATTCATCACCCGGGGTGCACCACACATGCTAGTGCGCAGTGCTCATTGCTGCAGAGGAGGGTGTGCAGGTGCCCCACTCCTTTTAAATTCTCGGGAACCGTCGTGTACTCTGGTTTGAGACATGCGCAAGGGGCCTTTCTCATGCGGATATGGTAATGGGGATCGGCGGACCATTTGTCACCTCTTTTTGACACCTCTTGGTTTTGGCATTAGGAGTGTTGAGTTGGTGGAGATGCTTAGTGCTCTTTTATTCTTATGTATCAGAGCCATAACAACCAGGTTTCTGGCCAGGATGAAATTAGTGTCAGACATTCTTACATATCAGAGCCATGACAACCAGGTTTCTGCCCTGGATGAAATTAGTGCCGGACATTTCTGAGGCCGGACAACCAGGGGCTTGTAAATTGCTCAAGCTTTCCATAAAAGGATGAAATGTGTATACCCTAAGGTGACATCTGAATCATTATCTGGCTTATTTCACTGATATTTCCTTGAAAAATTAATTTTAACTGATTTCCAAACTTAATTTCATAAAATAGATGAAAAAGGTGGTGGTTAGAAAAAGTGGTTAAAAATATGATCTGTTTAGGTATGGCCGTGGGCGTTAATATTGGTGTTGACATTTATAATGGTCAATAATTGTGTTAAGTGTTACAAAATGCCTACTATATGGTTAACCATTTAATGGTCAAGCGAGCCTCTGCCTTGGTCTTGAGGAATGACCATTTAGAGGCCAAGTGAAGAGTAGTTTTGAAAATGATAATTTGACAATGACCAACAAATGGACATTAATTGAGCAATAAGTTTGATCTACTACCTAGAGAATTTTAGTTAGGGTTATGTGATTGTGACAGCATGACTTAGGATGGGACAAGAAAGAAAACAAGAAAATGTACAAATCTCATTCATATCAAATATTTTATCTCCTCCTTACCCTCTCAGCCCCACACCCCATCATGGAATTGCAGGTGAATTCACCTTTCCAGAGTATCCATCGATGGCAATCTGATATGATATGACGCCATAATCAGCTAAGCGGCTTATAGGATGACATCATGATCATTATACATTAGAAATAATTCTATATGGCCTGTCTTTAGCTCTTAACTGTCTCGCTGCTGCAAGCCACCAGACAAGAATTTCAATGGGCACTAACTCTGGACCTGTAGAAAAACAATTTTGAAAACAATTTGACTGAAAGTTGACTTAGCCACCAACAACTATCAGTCAAATTGTTTTCGAAATATTTTGCATGTCTAAAGTTAAACGCCATGGAACATATAGTTTGCAGACAGTTAATAGTGCGACACTCTGTACGAATTGTATGGCTCTACTATTTAATAAACATGCTGTTGAATATTTTGAAACTAAATTTACTGGGCGCTGTTGCTGCCATAAGCCATACATGCCATAGGCAGCAACACCGTCCAGTCAAATTGGTTTCAAAGTATTCAACAGATTACCTGTCTAGTTTTCTGGAAATTGATAGTCAGGGAGGTCAGGGATCGATCGATACCAACACGAGCAAGGTGTAGGTGGAGCTTAGCTAGAGATGGGCAGGGCATAGCTAAAACTGGAACGGTTCATACGGTGAGAAGCAATCTATTTGTTCTTTCAAACTGTTATGTAGTAATTACACGCGAACAGAAGAATAAATTCAAGCTTGAACAAACACTCAGCTAATCCATCCCAGGCTGGCTTCTGGATTACGCAATGCTTGTGATTATTGTCTAACATACAATCTATTGTAAATCATGATAATATTGGAGCAGAATCAAGAGCGTACAGCACAGCTTAGAAATAACTTTACCTGTTTCTGAAACCTAATAAAATGGACTGTTGAATATTTTGTTTTGAATTTGACTGGAAGGCATTGCTGTCTTAACAGCACAGCTTAGAAATAACTTAATCTGTTTCCAAAACAAAACTAGATTGATCGGTCGATGACGCACCATCACAAATCCCCATGTTCACTGCTCTGAACATTTGACCACCACCGCACCCCCAAAAGACATGGGGTAATTGTAATATGTAATTGTAATAAAATGTAATTTATTACATTTTTTCATGTAATTGAGTGTAATAAGTAATTGAGGGGTTGAAAAAGTAATAAGTAATATAATTGTAATATATTACATTCAGAAATTAGAGTAATAAACATTGTAATTATCATATTACATTTTCAATTACAATTAAAAAAACCCTATAATGTACATGTATATATGACTATTTCAGTAAAACACAATAAACAAACTCATAACAAGAACCTGTCAATCTGTTGGACTTCATTGTATATTTAAATGGACTCACTTTCACGCATAGCTAGCTAAAGAAAGACAAAATGATTCCAGATACGGTACAGTACAGCTCAGAGATAACTTAGCGTACGAACGGGTCTGAAATGCGTGCATGATGCGTTGAAGGCCAGTTTCCAAAGCATCGGTTTTAAAAATACAATGCATTCAGAACGCATCTAGTTAATTTTCTTGATGCATTTAAAATAATAAATATATGCGTTGAGAACGAGCATTAAATGCGTAAATAAGCAAGTTTGAACTTGTTTGATGTCCCCCAGAGATAGTGTCAAACGCGTTGTTAAAAGCAAAACGGGACAGACGCCAAATTTTAAATGCGTTTGAAAGATTCATATTGCTTAATAGCCGGCGTACATACCAACTCCACGGCTCCAACTATCCGGGATCCAATCAAACTTAGCGGTACATTACATTTCTAAGAAGGGGCAAAGGTAAATATGAAAACGTTTTTCTAAAAAAGACAGCGGAACATAATATTAAAAATCAAAATTATAAATCCCGGTTGAGAATTAATGTAACGATGCACCCCGAACGTTTTGCGCCCCTGAACATTTTGCATCTAGTGCAAGAATCGTAAGCATCGGTTCGTTTCGCATTTAACTAAATTATAAACATCCAGCACAGCGAAACATGCCGACTGGCGAGATTTGACATAGGTTAATCATAGTGAAAATTGTCTGTAAGCAACTTCATTATCACTTCTATGCGTCGCCTGTGTTCGCGATGAACAGACAGCGAATAAACGCAAAATTATGGATTAAAGATGTCACAATATGGCTTATGTGTACCAATGCTCGACTAATGTAGACGCTTTTTATTAAAACATGCAGATGGTGTGGTTTTTATTGATAATATGATGCACAAATTAGCAGATCTGTGTCCGCTGCCTCAATATCCCCATCGGTGCTCTACACGAAAAAAGACTAGTTTGAACAGGGATAGTTCTGAAATACTATGCGCCCCATAAGCTGTAACATGTACCGATATCTCATTGGTGTTTCGCGGATATAAAATGCCCATAGTGATTTAATGATTTTCTTTTTGTGACATTCGGTAGCTTTCAGATTCACTATATTGCAATGTAATGTAACTGAGTATAACAGCGGTCAATTTTCAAAAATCGTTTTAGGCCTACTTGTGTGTTAAAGGGCTAATATGTAAGCATAATTCATCTGTTGTTTTGCTAGTGCTCTAAGCTGCTATATATTATATATACATATATTTTGATTATGAAATAATAAGAGGTTTGTTGATTTCAAAATAAAATATGATTGTTTATTTATTCACCACACACGCGCTCACGCACATTGGAAAAAAGTAAGTGTAATTGTAATATATTACTTTTGCAAAAATGAGTAATTGTAATTGTAATATAATATATTACTTTTGCAAAGTAATCGTAAAGTAATCGGCCCATGTCTGAACCCCCCCCCCCCCCTGCACATCCTACGCCATGGGGAGGAGCCAAATGTAAATGTCCTTTTGCCCTCCACAATCATATGGGTAACTCAAATACTAAATTTGTGTGAATTCCGTCCACTGTTTCTAGGCACTTGGATCGCACCACCACCCACCCTTGAAGGGTGGGGCCAAATCTCATGCGCTCCACATTGATATGGGTAACTTGCTTACCAAATGTGGTTGTATTCCGTCAAACAGTTTCAGAGGAGTTGTATTACAATTAATTTCTTGACACAATGCTCCACCCAAAGGGGGCAGTGATAAATGTAAATGTGCTCATCCACTTCACATACCAAATTTTGTTGTATTCTGTCAAATAGTTTCGAAGGAGTTGTATTACAATCAATTTTTTTACCATTTGACCCCCCCCCCCATCCCCCACCCACCTGCGAGGGCAGCGCCAAATGTAAATGTACTCATGTACTTCACATTGATATGCGTAATTCACATACCAAATTTGGTTGAATTCTGTTCACTGGTTTCAGGTTTAATTTTTTTGGAAGCCATTGCTGCTTAAGGAAGCAATAGCTTCGGATCAAATTAAGTCCAAAATCTTCAACAGAACATTTCTTTACATCGTGTTCAAAATTGTACTATTATCTTAATTAATGTCAAAATATTCAAGGGAATGGTTATTGAATTGTAAATTCCCGAAGACATAAAATTTTAACTGACTTAACTAACATTTTTATGTTTTTGTTGTGGAAACATGATACCTTATTTATGATCTGTACTGTATTTACTGAACCTGTAACAGGTTACAGCAACCCTTACAGCTAAGCATACTTAAGCATCATCTAATATGCTTCACTCTTTACTCCTGGTCACAAAAATTAAGATTTTTGCTTAGTGAACGTCCCTTTACAGACCAAGAGGACAGAGGGTATTTTTTCAAATCTACCGCTGAAATGATTGACTCAATTATCGAGCCAGTCATTTCAGTGAAAAAAAAAAAAAAAAAATAGTGTTATCTTGGCGTGTAAATGGACATTATTATATGCCTGCAGCCAGGCTCATGTTTTGACAGGTATTCACCAGAAAATGGTAAATGGTAGGGGATGGTGGTGGGTGGGGGAGGGGACACGGGTTGGGTGAGTGGAGGAGGGGGTGGATGTCATTATGTGTACAAATCAAACAATTCATCTGGTGAAAGATGAGCTTAATGTACTGCTAATTTAGGGATCTGATCTGCCACTCAACAAGTATCAGCATGCATTCATTATCAAATGGCCTAGGTCCATCACAAAAGCTGCAGAGGTCAGACACAGAGATCATCTGATATAACGTCCTGAATTTTATGTCTTCGGGAATTTACAATTCAATAATCATTCCATTGAATATTTTGACATTAATTTTACTGGAACTTCTCCCTGCCAAATTAGTTTCGATATATTCAACAAATATGCTGTATAGTTACCTTGAAAATTGGGATTCGGGGAATTTCGGCTTCAAAATGTTAAAAATTTCAGACGCGTGTACAATGTGGGCGGAGAAGTTTTGCTAGAAGTGGGTGTGGCATACCGGTAGCTTAAATTGATCCCTGTTTTTTGTTCCTCATCGATTATTCATGCAATTCAGGTCAAATTAGTTTCAAAATATTCAGCAGCTCGCTCACTTGAACGATTTAATGTCGTGATAGTGGAGATGATGGAATTTTTGTAAACGCAGCTGATAAATTTATTAATTATGTCATATAGCTCAGAATTTGAGATACAGGTAATTGTGCTGACTTTAACCCTTTAACCCTCGAATTTGTTCAAGAAAATTGAAATTTTGCAGGCCAAGTGAAGAATATTTTTGAAAATTTACCACTGGAATGACTGGCTCGGTTAACAGGCCATTCATTCCAGTGGTAAATTTTCAAAAATAGTCTTCTTGGTGTGCGAATGGACACTTCTCAAGACCACTGCAGAAGGCATTTTTGGCTGATATGAGGGTTAAAGGGTTAAAGTTCTCATGTCCCATTAAATATAGACCCTTTTGTATGAGATATGAGATGCCTGCTGATTTCTGTTCAATTTACCCAGCATGCTATGCTACCCAGCATGCGACGCTACCCAGCATGCAATTTCCTGATGCCATAATCGGTGTAAGTATTGGACGCCATATTCGTTTAGTCTATTGTCTGCATAAGCCAGGATTTCTCAAACAAATGCCAGCAACAACATTCAGTAAAATTGTCAAAATAATTATAAGGTAATGCGATTACTACCTGGTACAGACTTGATACTAATTTGAATGAAAATTGTTGCTACAACAGCTTTCAGTCGCTGTTTCTAAATAATCTTCATCATTTTAGTCGACATTCGCTACGGATTTGAATAGCAATTTGACTAAGTTGGTTTCTAAGGCACCAACAACATTGTTGAATTGTTATCCACCCACGTGCAATCAATATATTACTAATTAGGTAAAGTGCACGTAGGCCTAGATACGATTTCTCGCCAAGAACGAATGCTTAGCAAACGGCGTGTATGTTTCGTTGACAGATTTGTGCATTTGTGTGAAATGCATTGATTGAACAGAAACGTTCACACGGTAGCTAGGCGAAATATTTCATTCGCGCAGGCAAAGCGTATTTTCGCCATATACTCCCTCTACTTAGACAGTAATACTGAGCGCCGTGTGATTCTATGGACAACAATTTGATAACATGGATGGTGCACTGGTCAGCAACAACTTAGTCAAATTACTCTTCAAATCCGTAACAAGTGTTGACTGAAATTTATGATGATTGCTTTAGAGTACATAGACTGAAAGTTGTTGCAGCAACACTTTTCAATACAATTTTTATCAAATATATAGCAGGTAGTAATTGCATTACATACTATTTATTTTGACAACAATTTGACTGAATGTTGTTGCTGCCATTGATAGCAACAACTTTCACGCAAATTACTGGCAATGTACATAAAAGCTTTCTCCTATTTTCTCCTGGACATTGCCACACTTTCTCTCAAGAGTGTTGAAATACAGACTCGAGTGTACTGCCGTGAATACGCCCTACGTGCATGCTTACGCTTCCAGAGCTGGAAGACAAATGACTATTTGCATGCGCAAGCCGGTTGGTTTTGTGAAATCATGGCTCGTGTAGACAATAGACTAAATGAATATGGCGTCCAATAGTTACAACGATTATGGAGTCAGGGCATTGCATGCTGGGTAGTATTGTATGCCGGGTAGCATTACATGCTGGGTAAATTGAACAGGCATCTCATATCTTGTGCAAAAGTCTCTATATTTAATGGAACATGAGAGCTTTAAGTCTGTATGTGCTTATAACGTACCCGGAATCATTTATAGGTAATTATCATAATTCTAACACAGATTTATGTAAATCACTAATCATAGTTGACCTGTCTTACTCTTACCATCAGAGATTTAAAAAACCAGACAAATCCTTTGAATTTTAAGCTGAGCTTTACTAGAAGTGGGCGGGGCATACCGGGAGCTTAAATTGATACCTCTATTTTGTTCCACATTGATTATTTATGCGCTTTAAAATATATAGTATGATTTAAATTTTTGTACAGTTTGAGAAAAAATTAATTCAGCACCAACATTCCAGTCAAATTAGTTTCAAAATATTCAGCTGACTTGAACGATTAATACCTTTATATCGAGATGTTGGAATTTTTGGGGCACAGCTGATAAATTTATCAATTGTGTCATATGGCTCAGAATTTGAGATACAGTTACCAGTAATTATGCTGGATTATGGCTCCCATGTGCTAATATAACATACCACGTATCATAGGTAATTATCATAATTCTAACACAAATTTATTTAAATCGCTATTAGTAGTAGAGTTGTCTTTTACTTCTTTATCGTCAAAGACTTAAAACGACAAATTCTTTATTATGTAAGCAATATTCTATTGAGTATTTTGAAACTAATTTGGCTGGGAGCTATTGCTGTCTATGACAGCAACAGCTCCCAGTTAAATTAGTTTCAAAATATTCAACAGCTTTCCTGTATTGTTGTCTTCAATTTGGGATACTAACACTTAAGGGTTAATGTGTACCATTTGGAGACAGACAGAGTTATTAACCTGAGTGTGTAAGCCGGCTTTCAGGATGTTGCCAGCAATTAACAGCAAAATTACCATTATCTGATTATTCGGAGTGCTTCTTGACACAGAGATTATTAAGGCTAGTGTCTCGGTGATTATTATACCATGCTTTCATCACCTGTTACCAATAATCTTCCCTGCTGTGATATTAGGGAGGAGATGTGTGCCATCATGGTAGTGCTTGTTAGTAAGATGTCTTTTCCAAACCTGGACTCTTAAGATTTGAGCCACTGTTATAGAGGCAAAGGGAGGAGATTGTGCCAGCATGGTGCTTGGTAGTATGTCTGTAACCAGCCTTTGCTGTGTCTTGAGAAATGACCATTCGTAGGCCAAGAGTAACCATACGTCAGTCATTTTAGTGGTAAATTATTTTAAATAGTCTGCTCTTTGTGCGTAAATAGACATTTAATATGACAAAAATTTTAATTCTTTAGCAATTGCGATTCACAACTAGTATAAGTCGCTTTGTCTGTCCGTCCGTCCGTCCGTCCATCCATCTGTCCGTTCGTCCATCCATCCGGCCGGCTGGCTGGCTGTCAGTTTGTCTGGCTGGCTGGCTGTCTGTCAGTGTCTGTCTGCCTGTCTGCCTGGCTGGCTGGCTGTCAGTTTGTCTGCCAGTTTGATAAATTTTTTAAATTAACACAAAGGTGTCTAAGTCACAACAAGTGTGTGTCGCACTTGTTTAACCCAATTTGGGCATTAAAGGGTTAATTGTCAAGGCAGCCTTTGCAGTGTTCAGGATTCAAATATGTGTTTGTTCATTTGTAGGCCAGAAAACAGGAGTCCTATTATTATTATTATTATTATTATAATGCTTTACTGAGCTATATTGATGCTTGATGCTGGTGGTCATAATTGCTGCCTTTTTTGTGTGGGTTGAGTGCACCATCGAAAAAAGATACAATTCTATGGTTGTGACAATAAGTAGCTTTGCCAGAATTGTAAAATATGTGACCTACAGACCGCCTTAGACTAGGTGCGAGTAGCAACTAATCCATCATGGTGTGGGTGGTCTGTCAAATATTTTGTCAAAACACCTTTAAAACAACTTAAGAATAGACCTTTCCACTTTATCTATCCATCATATGATGTCATAATTAACTATGTGACGTGTAGAATGACATCATAATGAATGACGTTATAATGACGTAGATAATTATATCACGTACGCATATTTGAAGACAGACTATGCTTTGATGTACGTTTTTGTTCTGCTGAATATTTTGAAACTAATTTGACTGGGTGCTGTTTCTGCGATATACAGCAACAACACCCAGTCCAATTAGTTTTAAAATATTTAACAGCTTGCGTGTATAGTTTTCAAGAAATTGATAGTTAGGGCATTCAGGGATCGATCAATCCCAACAACGGCAAATTGTGGGTGGAGCTTAGCTAGAGGTGGGCGGTGCATACATGTAGCTAAAACTGGAAAGGTCCATTGAGACAGCTATAGAGTCTCACACTTGTTCAGCGATGATTGTGATTGGTCTATGCATTTAAGCGGCACATTTATTGATGCATGTCTTTGTCCTGAGTAATGAATGGTCTTGTATCAACAGCCAGACATGTGTATAATTAAAGCATGTCTATAAAATGACTATTGGGACCACGAAATGGTGATTTTGTAAGATGAGTGGTTTTCAATCACCTGACTTTATGAGCTTTGAGGTGGAAGAAGGAATTCCCTCGATGATCAGTGACAATGGACTTGGTATTACAAGACTTCTTACAATTAGTGACCAGTTCTCTAACAATTTATCATATAACCATCTCATCCATGGACCATATAGTATACATTATAATATAACTTTTCTTATAAACCTTTGAATAAGCAGTCAAATTAGTTTCAGAGCATTCAACAGAATCTTTGCTCGATCATAAGGCATCCGTCATATATTTTTGTCGTGTGTAACTAATTTGACCCATGATATTCCATGACAAACAATACCAGAAAGCTATAGAATATTTTGAACCTAATTTGATAGGAACATGTTGCAACAGGTTCCAATCATATTTAGTTCAAAATATTCTACAGATCATTCCCTACATCATCGCGAATTTGCCTTTTCTGATCTGATCTTAACCCTTGTCACTCTGATGTCAAAATTTTAAATTTCAAATTGAATTAAAAGATGAACTGCTGTTCATTTTTAAACAAATTTTGTGGAAGATGTTGTCGTAGACAGCAGCATCGTCCACCAAAATTGTTTTAAAATGTACAGCAGTTTCTTTGCTACCGGCACTGCAAAAAGATAGAATGTTGACACCAGAGTGGTAAGGGTTAATGGATAAATTAGAGTTGAACCCATTCTGATCGATGCCACAGAACATTTATTAAAGCGATGCTAATCTCATCTCAAATGTTGTATTGCACCGATAGAATATGGTATATAGATTCCATATCATTCATATCCTGTCACATTCCCTGATCTGTATCGCAATTATGTGTTTTGTAATATCGAGTAAATGTTGAACAGTGATCGACACCATTTTGTCTCCTCAAACTATTGTGTGTGATGTCATGTAAGCTCCAATGCATCACATTCTTTATTATGTAATGCTCATCCCATTGAATATTTTGAAACTAATTTGACTGGAAGTTGTTGCTGCCTATGGCAGCCAATCAAATTGGTTTCAAAATATTCAACAGCTTACCTCTAGGATTGCTTTTATACCACTTTGCCACACTATAGCTGGAGCCTCTATGACTGAGCGTATATACCGAGGCAGACACAATAGGGTTTTTCTGATTGGTTGAAAAGTAAATCATGACAGCCATCATAGGGTGTAGAAATGTACCAACATTTAACTACTAAATCCTGAATATCTTTCCTTAGCAGTGTGATAAAAGACTTAAAATTACCTGGATAGTTTATGACCGGCGTGTTAGATCGCCTGAATAGCTATCAAGAGATGGGATTAGTTATCCTTTAAGTCATGTGGCCTGAAATGGTAAGTGAGCTTATGCCATGGAAAGCGTCTGTCTGCCCGTCAATCCATCAACCTCTGAGGTAAAAGACTTACTTTCAGGTTAACCAGTCTCCATTTCAACCAAACTCGGCTAGAATATCCGTATGGTGGTAGACTTCCAAAGGTTGCTACAGAACTTTGAATCAGCAATTTTAAACAATTCTTGCTTGAACGACCCTAGCGGGGTAAGCTTCAATACTTCTAACGAGAAATTTGATTGGTCAATTTTTTTTCGGTGGTCCATCTTTGATTTTCTGAAGATGTCCGGACGTCTGTTAAAAGACTACTTCTCATTAACCGATGGGGTGATTTCAACCAAAGTTGGCTGGAAAGATTCTATCATCATAGGCTTCCGAACTTGTATATGATTCGTCAACTTTTTGTTGGGCATCTTGGATTTTCAAACGGACATGATGGATTGAAGTATCCTATCATGGTAGGCTTCAACACTTCTAACAAGAAATTTGATTGGCCCATTTTTTCCGCTATACATTATGGAGAGTACGCTAATGTTCTACTGACCAGATATTGACTAACCATGGCATAGCAGTGGCCTGAAAAAGCATCATGATTTTCAGGCCAAAAGCTTACATGTATTGACAAAATTACAAAAACAAATCTTTTAGCAAACGCTCAATTTCTATCGAAGGAATCCGTACCATATTTGGCAGGGAGGCTGCTCTTAAGTGTCCTGACGAAGCCTCATGAACTTTAGAGTCAATTATTTTGGTAGCCATCTTGAATTTTTTTAAATGTCCAGGATATTGTTTAAAAGACCATATCTGATTAACTGTTGATCGAATTTCAGCCAAACCTGGCTGGAAGGTCACATGTGTGGGAAGCCTCAGAACTTCTATGCACAAATTTGAATTGTCATTATTAACTTACTGGCCTAAAAGGCCAAGAGAGCTTATGCCATGGTGACCGTCCATCGTCTGTCTGTCATCCGTCAACCTTATCTTTAAACAACTTTTCAAGAACCAACTGGCCAGATTTCAACCAACTTTGGCAGGAAGCATCCTTGGGGCAAAGCGATCCAAGTTTGTTCAAAGGAAGCCAATCGGCTGATTTTTAGAAACGTCTTTAAAAATCTTCTCCAAAACCTGACTTGATTGATTCAAACCTCATGAAATATCATATAGAGCAAGAGCTGAACCAAGTTTGTTCTAGGGAACTTGATTGGCCAAATCGTTTGGTAGCCATCTTGGATGACCTATTTTCATGAAAATGACCATATACAGACCTGCTAAATGCATTGGGACAAAATTTGGGAGATATGATTAGGGAGTAAGTGCCATTAGAGATTGTTCAAGGGAAGTTGATACATAGAAAAAACATGGCTGGCCCGGACCAATCAAAATGGAAAGTTGGTTTTATATAGGTTTTTGGGTGTTCTGATTTCAAATTTGCTATTTTCGCAGCTGTCGGATAAACGGTATGGCCGTCGTCTTTGATCTTTTTCCCGCCAAAAGTGCCCATCCTAAAGCAATAGGAAATTAAAAATATGTCCTTGAGAACAGCTGGGCCAATTTCAATTATATGGGGCAGAAAGCATCGTTAGAGCATAGACTAGAGATCCAACTTGTGTTCAAAGGAAGCCAATCAGCCAATGTTGCTGGTGGTCATCTTCGATGTTGGCCAATTTTTAGAAACCTGTTTCTCCGAAACCGCACGGGGATTGATTTGAAACTCATCAAACACCATCTAGGGCAACAGCAGAAGCAACTTCGTTCGTGGGAACTTAATTGGCCAAAGGCTTCAATGGCCATCTTGGATGACATAATTTTCTTGAAAACAAGTTCTCCTCCCGAACCGCTGAAGGATCGGGCCGAAATTTGGGATGTATGTTTATGGACTAAGGCCCATTCTACTTTGTTCAAGGGAAGTTAGTACATTAAAATACATGGCCCCTATCAACCAATCAGATTTCAGCATTTTGGTGGGCAGAATGAAATTTGTGCACTTGGCAGATTTTGAAGCCGAAATTGGTTTTATTTATGGTTTGTGGTATGATTTTAAATTTTCCAGGTTGGAAAGGGTTGGATAAACAGATTTGTGGCCATCTTGGATTATTTCCCATTAAAAACTCCCACAATAAATTCATTGGAAATTTAAAATGTCTTGTATGACTCATCCTTGTTGCAATTGTGGCCAAAACCATAGGGCTCAGACCTTTAGATATAGCCTATGACCTTTCTACTTGAAATGCCTATGATCTAGGTGAGCGTTTCAATGGCCATCTTTGGGAATAACATTTAAAAAAAGACAGCTACACGTTAACCACTGGAATAATTTCAACCAAACTCAACACCTAACCAAACAGATACTGATCATGTAGAGAAATCTAATTAGCTGATGGCCTATGTGAGTGGCACAAGCCCTTGGGCTTCTTGATATTTTACTGATCTGTAGTGTTGCCTCTGTAGGTATGTAATAATTTTATATCACTCTAAATTTCAGGTATAAGCGCCCCGAATATAATCTACCCACCGCGATTGCTTCCTGACAACAGCAGTATTATTGTTGATGCAGGGGACAATGTGACGCTGACATGTAGCGGGGATTACCCGCTGGAATGGCAATCAGACCTAATGCCACCTATCAGAGACGTACGTATATATATATATATATATATATATATATGACTTGTATATATGAATACTGCTGCTGCTGTTGCTGCTGCTGCTACTGCTACTACTACTACTACTACTACTACTACTACTACTACTACTACTACTACTACTACTACTACTACTACTACTACTACTACTACTACTACTACTACTAGTAGTGTGACGCTGACATGTAGCGGGGATTACCCGCTGGAATGGCAATCAGACCTAGTGCCACCTATCAGAGACGTACGTATATATATATATATATATATATATATATATATATATATATATATATATATATATATATATATATGACTTGTATATATGAATACTGCTGCTGCTACTGCTACTGCTACTACTACTACTACTACTACTACTACTACTACTACTACTACTACTACTACTACTACTACTTAGTGCCAGTGCGTCGTCAAAGACAGGGTTCATAGAACTAATGCTTGACAATAATAAAAACTACATTCTTGCGAGTGCCTGGTGATGTAGCAGGAGAGATCTCAGAAACGTAAAAGTCAAAATATCTGTAATGTACACCATCAATTCCAGTCAATTCGTGTGGTTGTGAGTCGGGTGGCTGAAAGCTGGTCCGGTGAAAGAGGATGTTTGTCCTCTGGATAGTGGGCCAGTGGGTAGAGCACTCGGCTCCCAAACGCTAGGTGGAAGGTGCCGGAGAATTGCCTGGTTCGAACCCCACTCGGGTCGAAAATTGAAAAAGGTAAAATTACATTTCAGATGATGAATGAGCTACATCCTTAGTGCCAGTGCGTCGTCAAAGACAGGTTTCATAGAACTAATGCTTGATAATAATAAAAACTACTACTACTACTACTGCTACTACTACTACTACTACTACTACTACTACTACTACTACTACTACTACTACTACTACTACTACTACTATAGGTGCCGCAGAATTACCTGGGTTCGAACCTCGCTCGGGTCGAAAATTGAAAAATGTAAAAATTACATTCCAATGATGACTGTGTAATACCCTAGTGCCAGTGTGTCATCAATGACAGGGTTCCTAGAACTAATGCTTGACAATAATAAAAACTACTACCGCCGCCGCCGCCGCCGCCGCCGCCGCCGCCGCCGCTACTACTACTACTACTACTACTACTACTACTACTACTACTACTACTACTACTTGTGTCTTTTGATTAGAAATTCATTGTCAAATGTCAAGAACACTTATGCCTCAGGGTTGCTGGAATTGCACGTGTCATCATATATGATTTGTGAGTGATGCTTATATATTAATTAGGTAAAGCCATAGGCTATGATAGTTCTGGTACATAGATTTTTAACACCATCTTTTATGACTTTTAACCATTACAGTCCTGAAATGGGAAAATTGTATTTTATATAGCAAACATGCTGTTGGATAGTTTGCATCTAATTTGACTGGGCTCTGTTGCTGCCTAAGTCACATTAGTTTCAAAATATTCAATAGTGTACCTGTGTAGTTTTCTGGAAATTGATAGTCAGGTGTTCAGAGATGGATCGATCCCAACACGAATGAGGTGTGGGTGGAGCTTAGCTAGAGATGGGCGGGGCACAGCTAAAGCCTGAAAGGTCCATTGAGACTGTAATTGCAGGTGTCACAGAGTTAAATCTAATGTTTCGCACTGTTCCTATATGTGTGTTTTTGATTTGTAATGCTGTATAAAGGCTTGATTCACAAATGGCATATTGTCTGCTCATATCCATTTATCATGAGATTTAAGGTGACAGATATTCAGAGGTATGTGGGACTTAGGTTTTGTCATGTGTCTGTGGTTTGTTCATGCGCATTGAGCTATTATGTCCTTTGGGAAATAGACAAACTGTTTTTCTACACTTCTTTGTATAGCCATTAACAAATGTATCAATTCCCGTTATTTTATGCCGAGCAGGATCCAATTAAAAGACGAATTGCCATCGGTGAGTAAAACTAGAAACTCCCGGCACATTTCTATGCTGATTTTGCGCAATTTTCCCTTGATAATATCACACCACTGACAGACCATTTTCGTATGATATACGAGATGCTGTATCCTGTGTAATTTCGCTCAGCCCGCACATGCACGCAAATTTTATATTCATCGAATTTCGTGAGAATAAATCTGAATGTTCTATCTGCGTATTTGAGCGTACTCAACTGCTGTACATTTAATGTCATCTCGTAATTCATCGCTCCAATAATGAGGCAGATTTCTATTAGCAGCAATTCCGTGAACAAATATAGCCATATACAGTCAAGCCTGTGTATAAAGGTCGCCCTGGAGACCCGGCACTAAAGATAGGCTTGCATGATTACGTGATTAAATCGAAAATCTCGATTACTTTTTAAATCGTGAATTTATGCGATTAAAACTTAAATAATCGAATAATCGTGAATAAATTCTACTGCGTAAATATTTCAAAATCTACTTTTTAATTACTCTTTAATTCGATACATCAAGAAAATTGACATTTTGCTCAGTGAATGTATGTCCATTTGGAGGCCAAGACAAGACTGTTTTTGAAAATGAATTACTGGAATGATCGAGCCAGGCATTCCAGTGGTACATTAAAAAATAAGCTTTCTTGGCCTGTAAATGGACATTTCTAAACACCGTTGCGCCGTTGCTCATTGATATGGTTTTGTTGTTATGTCTGGGTAACTAAATATACCCAAGATGATTAATCGAGTAATCACGATTATTCTATAAACGATCGTGATCCCTCAACGCAATAACTGGACATGCCTAGCTAAAGATATATATATATATCCATGTCTCAGATCCTTTTAGCGCTTTAATGTTAAATTTTCCCGAGTAATTCAAAGTACTTGCATATTGTACGTTCATTTACAGCCCAAGAGAAGACTATTTTTTAAAAGTCTATCATTGAAATGACAGGCTCTGTTATCGACCCAATCATTCCAGTGGTAAATTAAAAAAAAAGTATTCGCCTGACCGTCAAATATATATTCCTCCGGAGGGCAAGTTTGGTTGGCTTTGGTCATTAAAGGTTAACCCTTTTGACCCTTTTTAACAGCCAATAAATGGCTCCTACAGTGGTCTTGGGAACTGTCCACTTGCAGACCAAGAGAAGACTATTTTAAAACATTTACCACTGGAATGACTGGCTCGATAACTGAGCCAGTCATTCCACTGGTAAATTTTCAAAAATACTCTTCTCTTAGTCTGCAAATGAACATTTCCTATGAGAAAATTGAAATGTTCTTGAACGAATTTGCGGAATAAAGGGTTAAGAAATAAACGAGCTTCTGCCATGGTCTTGATAAATGTCAATTTGCAGACAAGAGTAGACTGTTTTTGTCGAGCCCATAGCAAAGCAGAGTATCACCAAGAATTAAGTAAATGTTAAAAGTTTTTCAATGGAAATTTAATTCATCAAGGACTTATCCACTGTCAATAAAACTTCAGGGATTTTTTCTATACCATCATTGTATCCAGTCTCCATCATAATTTAAACAAATTTCAAATTTTTCCCATATTTTTACGGGGTTTGTACTTACTTTGCGGCAAGAATTGGGTAAATGTTAAAGTTTTTCAGTGGAAATTTAATTCATCAAGGACTTATCCACTGTCAATAAAGCTTCAGGGATTTTTTCTATACCATCATTGTATCCAGTCTCCATCATAATTTAAACAAATTTCAAATTTTTCCCATATTTTTACGGGGTTTGTACTTACTTTGCAGCAAGAATTGGGTAAATGTTAAAGTTTTTCAGTGAAAATTTAATTCATCAGTGGATTATCTAAAATCAATAAACATTTTAAAGAATTGTTCTATGCCAGCATTGTATCCAGTTTCCATTATAATGAAAATGATTGTCAAATTGTTTCCATATTCTACGCGGTTTATTGTGGACTAAGAATTATAAGAATGCAGTGCAGAGACCGGTTTTGGCCCGCTTGACCATTAACCGGTTAAATAACCAAAATTTGTTGACCCCCAAAATCATAGTCATGACTATAGAGAACCTGTTCTTGCCTTAGTGCAAGCTATTTCAAGATAATACAAGGTAGCGTAAGTGAGTCTACAAATTCAAGGATATCCAAGTAGCTTGAATTCTTTTATGTCTGACAAAACAAAGTCCTAGAAAATCCAAGCTAGCTTTAATTCTGTCAAATCAGAAAAGTCCAAGCATATCCAAGAAGCTTGCACTTTTTCATGATGATATTCAAAAAGTCCTAGAAAAACCCAGCCAGCTTGAATTCTGAGAGGGGGGAATTTGAAGAAGTTCAAGCAACTACATGCATATAAAGTCCAAGCTAATTCAAGGTAATCCAAGCTGGTATGGGTTGAATAATTTTCCAATATCTTGGATATTCAAGAAAATCCAAGCTAATCCAAGTTAACTTGAAATTTATTTCACACAGGCCGTTTCAAGAGTAATCAAACTTTGTATATGCATACATGTACATTATAGGCATAAGGTATGTAGTGTACCAAAAGTAAGTCAGTATTACCTCAGTGTGACCTACTTTTCATGCTTCACCCACACCTACCAAGATTCTATCCTAGTGTTGGGAATTGGTACTATTTCTGTGATGGATGATTGGTTTTATATACTAACCGATGATTAATTAATGATTGATCGTAACGGGTTCTCATTTTTTACCAATTTTGAATGCAGTAATTATAGCATGTTTAATGATAATTACCCCTTTCAAATAGAGCTGGGCGGTCTGACAGTAGTACTGTGAGGACCGTGGTATACCGTGAACCGATACCGTGACCGTTGACATTTCCAAATACCTTGAATACCGTCCATAATGTTTGAGCAATATTTGAGAAATAGATCCATAAAATCTGACTTTACCAAGTGTAAATAGGTGCTAATAGTGCCAAAAATACAGGCATCCCTAACTATTAGCCGAGTCGAGGTGAAAGGGTCGTTGTAAAAACAAACATCAAGACGTCAATTACAAAATAATGACTGCAGAATTGTATGGCAAACGTACATCTTGAAAGTCTCACAGTAAAATTGCTTTATTTAAAACATCTAAACTCATTCTCTGGCAGTCCGCCGGTAGTAATTACACTATAATATATTCCCTATTCCCGTTTCTATTATTTGTAATTTATTACTCCAAGCATTTTGTCACCGAACAAACACGCTAGAATAACAAAATAACATACAAACTGCTTGCTATTCAAATGCAACAGCAATCTCGCAGACGTGTCTGATTGGCTGTTTATGAACTAGACCGTGGAAAAATACATTGCTGAATTTTTCAATGAAAATTTACTAAAATGTAGTATTTGTTCACGCCATTTTGATCACGTGCTAATTTATTAACAATGAGCAGCTTTGAAGTCGTTATTTTTTTATTTTACTGGCTTGTTTTAAGAAATTTCTTTAAGGATTAAATCCAGTTTAAGTAACGATACCTAAAAATTATAGTGTTTTAGTTTTTGTAATTCATTTTTCAACTGGTTACACGTCGGAAGTTCGTGGAAATAGCTATTTACACGCATTGTTCACGTGAACCATGGCGAGTAACGAGTCTGCACATCGGGTACTCGGTAATTATCAGAAGCTTTGGAATTGGCTATATTCAATGTCGTGTTATATGCATGTGTATAGGCCTGTTTTCGCGAGTAACCAAATATACGACTCCAACAGAAATAAAAGAGTACAACACTGACCTCGTTTAAATACTCGTGGATTTTGTCTGGACTCTGTTTATCAACGCACTCGACTGCCAAAATAAAATTTACCGTTTGCTGGTCGCACGCATTAATAGCAAGAACAATCCAGATTGAAAATAGCGCGCTCCAATGTCTCAAACAGTGGGTTATAGTTAGCGAGTCGACCACACACTTTGACCGATATTCCCGTGAATGATATTACGTCAATAAAAATAGTGACCTAATAAAATCGTGATACTAAACAGTCGCAATAGCCATGTTTTTCTTCTCTAAATCAGGAAGCCGATTTATTTATTTTACCTATATTTATCGTTGATTGGAGATGGAAGTGTTAAGGAAATGGAAAAAATTGTTCAAGTTTCGTGGCATGCCTCAAGCTCAGATGACAGTATACCGTGGTACCGCGGTATTTTTTCATGGTACTGACACCGTCATGTAAATATCAATACCGCCCAGCTCTATTTGTGAGTACATATATGCACATTGATGTGGATGCATCTTTGGGAGACGGTGTACGATGTGTTCAGAGTAAGGTTCACTAACCATTAGGCCATACCAATTCCTTTTGTTTTGTTTTACAAACATTCCTCACTTAATTATTACATACCTAGAAAGAAAATAATGCTGAGATTTTAAGACATTGTTTTCAACATTCTTTCCATCTAGCAATTTTTCGTAGCGAAATCCTTATCACTCAGGATTCCTCAGAATTTTCTGTAACTCTTTGTTCTCTGTAGCTTTGTTAACCCTTTAATGGTCAAGCCGCTCAAAATGACTTTGTAATGGTCATGAGGAAAGTCCATTTGCTGGCCAAGAGAAGAGTATTTTTTTTAATTTACCACGAGCCCGCCATTCAAGTGGCTAATTTTCAAAGATACTCTCTTGGCATGCAAATGGACACTCACTGAGAAAGTGTTTTAGATTTTCTTGATCAACCTTGACAACTACATGATGAAAGTATTAATACAGTGATAGCTTAAAACTTCTAAGCTTAACATTGTGCCATCATTTTTATATTTTTCTCCCATCTCCGATTGTGTTTTGGTTTGTAATTTTCGTAAAACAAAACATTAAATTTGTCTGGCCTTACAGTAATTTTTTTACTGGCTTATCCGATGATGTCCGAGCCAGGTAAATTTTAAACAAATTATCTCTTGGACTGAAAATGACCGTTTTCTACGAGAATATTAAAACTTTCGTGAAAGAATTTGTGGGTTAAAGGCTTCAATCTGTTTATACACATTGCTACATCCTCTAATATGCTTCACTTTTCAGTTGATTGACACCGCCAAACGTGTAAGGGACCTGACTTTGACCTTCACCAACACCTCCGCGGTCGATGGCAGTGGTGGATATGAATCTATGCTCCATTATGTATTTGCTGACTCAAGTTTTACAGGCCGTTTCTGGTGTCGATACAAAGACAAGCCGACATTTAATGCCACCATATATGTCTATGTTTATGGTAAATAGAAGATATTAAGCGAGTTGACATTTCATATAAAATTTGTCGCATGAGTTTAGTAAGATCTCATTTGGAAAGTCTAGCTTCAAATTATGTATATACTGCGCTATTGTACATAGTGCGCACCCCTAAATTTGACCAAAATCGGCCTGAAAAAAACTTTACATGTATAGCGTGCAGTAAAATCAAGAAACATGTGAACGAAAACTGGTAACAAAAAATCACTGACTTTCTATGTGTCAAATATGCTTGACTTAAATCCAGTTTGTGGCATGCGTTAATCTGTTGTTTAATCATGGGAATATCATCTGCCTAAATTTTAGCAAATATTTTGTATCAAACTTTATTGAGCCATATAAAAATACAAATATAATTTCTATCAGAACAGGTTAGAATCCGAATCTTTGACAGCTGTGACCTTTAACCTTAACCTGTCAATCATAATCATCATCCTGCCCGCCAATTGGTTAAAACATTGTTCCGTTTAGCGCATACAAAATATTCCTTTCTATATCTATGTAAATGCTAGATCGCCTTTGAAAACATTGGCTCTATCATTCTTTTTTTAATGCATTTATGTCCGTATCTGGGTATCAATCTATGGATTTTAAACATCTATGTCCAACTTGGGAAGATAATAGTAACGTCCCTTTATATAGATATAATAAATGCTAGATTGCCTTGGAAAACACCGGCTATATCGTACTTATTTCAAACCATTTAGGACCGTGTCTGGATAGCAATCTATGGATTTTAAACATCTATGTCCAACTCTGAATAAATTAGAACAAATTACAGGAAACAATGGCGTTGTAAAAAAGTTGAATGATGTTTTATTTGATAATTTTACAACACAATGCAGTATTTAATAAAGGTATAACACAATATTTAGACAGTAGTAAGACATTTCAACGATTCAGTTGAGGTAGTACCATTATAGAGATGATAAAATGCGATCGTTATTCCTGACTGATTCCCGATCCATAAAATCAGCTCTGAATTTTGCAATTCTATGGAAAGATTCTGAGGGAAAAAAATGTGACAAATATTTATCCTTGTGTATAGTGCGCAGTAGCTTTTTATAACATGTAATTTGAGAAAAAAAGTGCGCAATATCTACAGAATTTTACAGTATATAAAATTATGTAACCTTTGTGAGTTCCAAATGAGAGCTTAACCCATTAACACTCATATCAGCCAAAAACGGCTTCTGCAGTGGTCTTGAAAAATGCCCATTTGCAGACCAAAAAAGACTGAAAATTTATCACTAGAATGACTGGCTCGATAAAAAGTCTATTTCTTCGCTTGTTCAGTAGATCCTCTTTAGCTCCTGTTCGAAGCTCTCGTAATCAGCGTGTGTCTTGCGACACCTCGATCTGCGCTGTTTTGGCAGGCCACGAGCTACTTGGAGTAGGAAATATTGTTAAGACTAGGAAAGCTGAGTTCCCTGGTTCGTCACGCCTCTCAGCTCGCCTTTCTTATGAGTGAAAAACGTGAGACCGCTTCCCACAGATGCATTCTTTCCAAGGCTTAGATAACCTCTGCCATCCTTTCGACCGCTCTTTCGGGTCTAGTGATCCTTGCATGTTTTCTTCTTATAGAGAAGGTTTAGCCACCTAAATTCTGCACCATTCACTAGGACGCATTAGGCATATCCCCTAGAAAAGAACAAACACAATGGGTTGATCTTCTTTGTCGATTAGCGACCCTTTCTTTTTTTGGACTACTTGGCCAGCGGTCAGTATAAACGTAGCTTCTAATTAAGCGATCCTGCGGTTAACACCGGTTCTAGGCGACCGAACCAGATAACCACTGCATCACCCAGAACCTTTTTCTAGTCTGCTACGCCTGTTCATCCTGTTGTCATATTAGACCTCAACGGTATCTAGATTCGACAGATTCCCTAAACTCTCCTCCATAATTACGCAGGCAAGTTTGCACATCTGCAGCTCAGAAGGACCACGTCAAGATCTTTGATGTCGCTCAAGTCTGTCTAGACAAAAATTTGCTCGACCTTGCGAGGTAAGAGGTTCTCACTTAATCTAGCCGATCACGTCCTTGTGCTGGCGCCTAAGGCCTTAACCCGCAAAACATCTTAGATAAATAAAGTACTGCCATATGTTGGATCCGTTTAGCGATAGAAATAGGCACACACCTTTGGACGTTTGCTGAGAACAACGAGATGGTGACTACTAAAAATCTTCCGCATGCTCCTGGCCCATAGGATACCAAAGTAGGATTTTCCTCCTTCCTCCACCCCACCTTAAGCGGACAATTAAGATGTAGTTAGCTTTCAGCGCTAAATGACTCTCGTGGCGAACTAACCTTATATATAGAGCGACAAAACTAATAGTGACCGATAGTGACGTACTGAGAGAGGCAGGCCTACCCTCCTCTCGAGCAATGATACTCGGATAGGGAAACACTCATCAGATGATTGCGACGCAAATTGGTTCTATCGCTGCCCCATGCACAACATTAGATCTAATGGAAAATACCATGCATGGAGCTTCAGAAAACTAAAAGTTAAGAAAGACCGCCGTCACGCCTTCTCTCTTATTCCTGTCCCCCTCCTCAACACACTAGCGCCCGAGAGAGCCACTTAAAAAGGACTTGGCTCGAACACAGAGAGGAAAGATCAAAAGCCACCTGTAGTAAAGAGAGCCACGTGCAGCTCTTTCCTCCTGTCTCGCACGCACCACATTCACACGCACCCCACCTATTCTCCGCAGAGTTAACCCAACTGGATCCCTCTTCTTGCAAGGAACCACTCGTCAGCTTGGGGATGCCTTTTCGACTGCATGCACCTCCCTCGTCACAGACAGAGCCACCTACAACGACACCGCCGCCTCGACCACCGACACTACCGCCACGACTACAACCGCCTCCGCCGCATCAAATACCACTTCTGCTGGAACGAACATACCCATCAGCACAGGCGTCCTCCGTTCAGCCTAAAAGAAGACGGCTATGGATCAGACAGTACATCAACGATGATGAGAATGGCAGTTCCAAGCTCCCGCTTATAAACAGTTGAGACGAGACTGGCACCCAACCAAATAAGGGGGGGGGGGGGAGTCTAGCTTTCCGGTTGCGTCAAACTCATGCATTCAGCCGTGTCAGAAATTTCTGTGCAGACCTGGACGTCTCCAAAGAGATGGCTGGCCACTCCGGTCAGCAAATTTTTGTGGAGGAGCCCCAGCCTCGTGTCCAGGGGATGGTGTCACCAAGACAGACATCCGAGACCCACAGGGGTGGGTGGGGGGGGGGGGGGGGGGTTGCTCACAAGAGTGGGCAACCTCTGCCATGGCAGACTGACTGCGCTCGACTGGCGCCCCGACATGGAGCTCGAGGGAAATGAAGGAGAGGATAGCTTGCGCAATGACCGGCCACCCGGTCCCCTCGGATGGGGACAGGCGCGGAATGGCGGCCGGCAGGCCACAGCTTTAAGGATCAAGAGTGAACAAGAAAATCAAGATTTTGCGTAGCACGTGCCGATTTGGAAGGCAAGTGAAGATGATTTTAGAAAATTTTCTCAAACCTCTCATGCCTGTTGTAAATTTTAAGATGTAGTCTTCTGTTTCCTTATAATTGGAAATCTTTCAAGAGCACATCAGATGCTGTTTAAATTAGCCGTCTTGATGATATTTAAGGGGTTACTGGCCTCTTATCTTAGTATAAATATGGATAAATGTGAATTGTTTCAGAGTCTGTGGATTGATATACATTTTGGAAACAATATTGTTGAAATCAGTTGCTGTTTTAGACATAAGAATTTAATGTTTCGGCTGTTTAGATATTAATATTTACAAAACATTGTCTTACAGATCCTGACAACCTTCTGACTTCTCTTCATAAGCTGGATATCCACCCATACTGGGCACCTCTTCATCTTCGTATGTACCCGAATACACCCCTGAAAGTTCTGTGCAAACCCACACACCCCGATGTGCAAATCACACTGGTTAAGGCACCAAAAGTGTCCAGAAAAACTGTGACCATCGGCCAGGATGTCACTTATAAACCGACTGAAGGCTTTAATTTCTTGTTCCCGAACAGCTTCCTCAATGGAATGTTTTACTGTGTAGCGAGCTTCCGAGGAACTACTAATGAGAAGATCTTCATTTTACACTACATAGGTGAGTATCGCTTATTCAGCAAATATTTGTGCATTTCGATTTTTACACAATTTATCAGAATTCGCTAGGACAAACAGTAGCGGGATCCATTTCTAGCTATACCACGCCCAGGTCTAGCTAAGCTAAATATGTTGGAATCGATTTGAAACCTAAATTCCCAAAATCTAGATTTCAAGGTAACTATGCTGATAAGGCGTTGAATATTTTAAAACTAATTTGACTGCCCCCCCCCCCCCCCCCCCCCCCTTTCACGGTCGACGATTCTGCGATGGCGGCTAAGAGAATATCTGTTGTTATAAGTTTTATTACAAATGGCATACAAGCGTCTGTCCATTGTCGACAAAGACAAAGTGGCAGTTGATTGAAGTCATTGTAAATGACGCCATATGTGAGTGCAGCGTAATAGTAAGTGTGACGTCATAGTGATGATGTCATAGTGATTATGTCATAGAATTCATCAAGATAGGTAGGAATTGGTACCCAGAAATATAATTATTTTCTGTAAATCCATTTTGCTCTTGGCGCGAGATCATTTACGTGCTGCCCAGGACACAAGCACACGTGTGTCCAGTACCACATAATAGAGGTTCTTCCGCACGATCCTGAATGTAACGGGAACACACCCTTCTGAAAGGACTGAGAATCTTATTTGATCCATCAGTTACCAACTATGATCCTATTGGTATCAAGCATGCTGATTGGTAACCTTAATTAGCTTTTCTGCTAAGAACAGAAAACATTTGTTTTTTGTGTTTCATGGAAATGGTTAATAACTACATGTACCTGAGTTAACCCTTAACACTCTGATGTTAAAATTCTATCTTTTACGGTGTCTATAGCAAAGAAACTAGAGTACATTTGTCAACAATTTTGGTGGAAGATGTTGCTGTCTACGACAGCACCATCTTCCACAAAATTTGTTGAAAAATACACACCAGTTCATCTTTTACTTTAATTTGAAATTTTTTTAATGTTTGACACCAGAGTGGTAAGGGTTAATAGCTCTATAAATTCCATTGTTAGATACAAATAAAAAGAATGTCCCTAAGCCGGTGATCAAGGCGGACAAACGTGAACTTCTTGTGGGCGAGTCCGTTCTCATGACATGTACAGTGCCATTCGATATAGCTACGCATGTGCTTATGCACTGGAATTACACCTCACTAGAGGTAGGTCCTAAGAGGAAGATTTAATGTTTGACTTATGGATTTAATTGTAATTTTATCTAATCAAATGGGCCAAAATATTGGCATTGAATGTACAGGTAACTGATGCTTTGTAATATGACGCCATGTCCCTAACTGAACATATAAATCAGCCATAAGAATCATAGTCTGTACCTCATCTCTGTGTCATGTGTAGTAAGCAAGGTGTGTGTGTGTGTGTGTGTGTGTGTGTGTGTGTGTGTGTGTGTGTGTTGTGTGTGTGTGTGTGTGTGTGTGTGTGTGTGTGTGTGTGTGTGTGTGTGTGTGGTTGGTGTGTGTGGTTGGTGTGTGTGTGTGTGTGTGTGTGTGTGGTTGGTGTGTGTGTGTGTGTGGTGTGTGGTGTGTGTGTGTGTGCGTGTGTGCGTGTGTGCGTGTGTGTGTGTGTGTGTGTGTGTGTGTGTGTGTGTGTGTGTGTGTGTGTGTGTGTGTGTGTTTATTGGGATTTACTAAAAGTCGCCCAAGTGTGTGGGACATTATACAGCACACAAATCATGTCGCTAAAGATCTAGGTGGTCAGTTCCAACAGTTTTTGCCAGTCAGTTGATACAAATGTCTTGGCGTAAAAAGAAAATGGTGGTTCTATAATCCTTTAATGATCAAGCCGGCCTAAACTGGGTTATGCAGTGGTCTGGATGAATGGCCATTTGTAAGCCAAGAGAAGGCTATTTTTGACAATTTAGCACTGGAATGATTGGTTCAAATATTGAGCCTGTCATTCCAGTGGTAAATTTCCAAAAATAGTCTTCTTGGCTTGCAAATGGACATTCAATTAATAGATATTCCGATTTTCTTGACCAAATTTGACCGTTGAAGGTTAAGACAGGTGATGTTTTGAGCAACCATCTTAAAGAACCACCTTATGCTGGCCTCAAAACACAGTTGGTCACTTGAGCAGGTTTGATTGTACATTTAATGTCAAATGCGTTCAGCAAAGGTTGCCGCAGTAAGATGGCTAATTTTGCTTTTTGTAGAATGAAAGTTCATCAGAGGTGAGTTTAGTTTAGTAACTGGCTCGGATCTCTGCACACCTGAATAACACAGAGAGCCACTCACGATTAGCTGGTTACAGTGAAATTGATCTATTATATAAATCTCCCAGTTGTGTGGGTAAAAAATACATGTGATGGTTCTTTTACTGCAAGAAGGTCAAACCAACCCAAAATGTCTTTTTGAGTGAAATTCTCTAATGGGCATTTTGTAGATCAAATTAAGAAATTTTTGCAACACTTACCACTGGAATGACTGGCTCGATAACCAAGCCAGTCATTCAAGTGTTAAGTTTTCAAAAATATTTGTCTCTTGTCTTGGAAATGTATATTGTCCATGAGAAAGCATCTGTCTTTTCTTGACTTTAGGGTTAACACCTAGAACACTGATATGTAAGCTTCTTAAATTCCATTCATATACTGTGTATAATAACTGGTGATCTTTTGTAAATGATATCGCTGTAAGCTGTCCCTGTCTATAAGAGCAGCATGTTTCTGCAATGTTGTCTCCAAAATATACACAAGTCTTTTGCGGGTTTTGTAACCATTAATCTTTTGCCATCAGTGTTGTTAAGTTTAAGGCAGTCTTAAAGAACCATCATCCTTTCTTACAATGGCGGTGTATATATTGTCAAGCAACCAGCTTGAAGCTGAACACTTGTTAAGAGTTTATACTAACCCATACCACTGGCATCCCATTGTCACTAAAAGTCCAATTTTAGTAACTCATCATCAATGGTCTGACTCATGATATTTTACACAAGTATTTAAGGTATTCTTCATCTGCTATTAAAGAATTCAATAACTATATTGAGCTCACAGTCATGTATACAAATATGACCATCGGTCATTCTGAAAATGGTCTCTATTCTTCAAAGTCATTCGAAGTAGGCTTGCGCGATTTTTCAATTTAATCGTGAAGTTCGATTTATTTTTAAAATCGCGATTTTTACGATGTAATTGAGGAAAAATCGGAAAATCGTCAAAAACTTCATGTTTTTTTTAAAATCTGAAGTGTGCACTTTTCCGTCACATTTTATCAGTACATGAGTACAATTATAATCAATTCACGCCTGTGTTCATTGTGTTTATATCCCACCGTGCCGAATAATTACTAATCACAACACAAAGCACTACAATAAACAAGCTAACAATTGCGAGGTAACACCTTTGTCATTGAGAAAACCACCTAGTTACTCCGTCGAATCGCCATATAATTTTCTTTCTTTCGCTGCAGACCCTGAGTCTGTCGTGAAATGCCAAGTATAAACTTAGTTGCAGAGTGTTAGGCAATCAATGAGCATAATTCCTTTTTAATTCTAGAGTTAGCAATTTCAGGCGGTGTAATAATTTTTCCTTTTTGATTCGGTTGTCATGTCAAATTAAAGAAAATAAAGCAACAGCATTCCAGGTTGTTTGATATTAAACTGTGTGTTCTGTTGATTACTCTTGAATGTAAATCATACATCCTGAAAGCAACTATAAACTGCTCTATAGGACGAGTTTACGCCGTTACAATCGTACCTACTCAAAACTCCCGACCTATGTATGAGGAGTGCCCAGTATCTCCCCGGGTGCTAATATTAATGTCTTTGTGTTACTCTGATAATGACCTAAACTCGTCCTACAAAGGGGGGCTATAAGCGGAAGCTGATACGTCCTGTAATTTATATTATTTTCTCGGCGACATTTTATCCCAAATTTTGATGAAATAAATAATGTTTATTAAACTAGACGCAATATTTAGGCGGTCCCAATTAATAATTTCACTCCCGCGATGATGGATATAAGGTATACATTAAGCATAGACGTAGGATGGTAAGAATTCGGTGCATGAAAATGTGTTCTAATTTCGTGCTATTTTTGTATCATTTATTTCAACTTTTTCTAGAAACAAGTCACGTTACCCCGGTTTATACCTTTGGGAATTTGGACCTACGATTTGATCGAAAATCGCGATTTTTAATATAAAATTTATCGCGATGTTTCAAAGCAAAAATCGCGCAAGCCTAATTCGAAGATGCACGTTTGCCTGAAATTTTCTATTTATATAAATGATAAGAATGTGAAAAAACCAATGTCCCATTAATGGCCCATTCTGGTGGTACCAAGCTTAATCTGAAGCCAGTCTTTTAAGAACATCAGTGCACTAACCACTGACACCACCACCACATTGTGAGCCAAATCTAACCACTGCTCCACCACTGCTTCATCATGAGCTCAATGTAACCGCTTCTTCAATGATTACATCGTGAGCTCAATGTAACCACTACCCTGCCATCTCATCGTGAGCTCAGTGTAACCACTACACTACAGTCTCATCATGAGCTCAATGTACCCACTACCCTACCATCTCATCGTGCACTCAATCTAACCACTACCCTACCATCTCATCATGAGCTCAATCTAACCACTCTCCCACCATCTCTAATTCGTGAGCTCAATGTAACCACTACCCCACCTCATCTTATTGTAAGCTAGCCACTACCCCACCTCATCTCCTCATTGTGAGCTAGCCACTACCCCACCTCATCTCCTCATTGTGAGCTCAAATGTTACCACTGCCACACCATCCTCTCATTGTGAGCTCAATGTTACCACTACCGAACCATCTCATTGTGAGCTCAATGTAACCACTACCCCACCATTTATTCATTGTGAGCTCAATGTAACCACTACCCCACCATCTCCTCATTGTGAGCTCAATGTAACCACTACCACATCATCCCTCCTCATTGTGAGCTCAATGTAACCACTACCGCATCATCCCTCCTCATTGTGAGCTCAATGTAACCACTACCCCACCATCTCCTCATTGTGAGCTTAATGCAACCACTACAGCACCATCTCCTCATTGTGAGCTTAATGTAACTGCTACCGCACCATCTCCTCATTGTGAGCTCAATGTAACCACTACCCCACCATCTCCTCATTGTGAGCTTAATGTAACCACTACCCCACCATTTCTTCATTGTGAGCTCAATGTAACCACTACCCCCACCATCTCCTCATTGTGAGCTCAATGTTGCCACTACCGCATCATCCCTCCTCATTGTGAGCTCAATGTAACCACTACCGCATCATCCCTCCTCATTGTGAGCTCAATGTAACCACTACCCCACCATCTCCTCATTGTGAGCTTAATGCAACCACTACCGCACCATCTCATTGTGAGCTTAATGTAACTGCTACCACACCATCTCATTGTGAGCTCAATGTAACCACTACCCCACCATCTCCTCATTGTGAGCTTAATGTAACCACTACCCCACCATTTCTTCATTGTGAGCTCAATGTAACCACTACCCCCACCATCTCCTCATTGTGAGCTCAATGTTGCAACTACTGCATCATCCCTCCTCATTGTGAGCTCAATGTAACCACTATCCCACCATTTCTTCATTGTGAGCTCAATGTAACCACTACCCCACCATCTCATTGTGAGCTCAATGTAACCACTACCGCACCATCTCCTCATTGTGAGCTCTATGTAACCACTACCCACCATCCTCATTGTGAGCTCAATGTAACCACTACCCCACCATTTCTTCATTATGAGCTCAATGTAACCACTACCCCACCATCTCCTCATTGTGAGTTCAATGTAACCACTACCCTACCATCTCCTCATAGTGAGCTCAATGTTACCACTACCACACCATCTCATTGTGAGCTCAATGTAACCACTACCCCACCATCTCAATGTAACCACTACTCCACCATCTCCTCATTGTGAGCTCAATGTAACCACTATCCCACCATTTCTTCATTGTTAGCTCAATGTAACCACTACCCTACCATCTCCCCATAGTGAGCTCAATGTAACCACTACCCCACCATCTCATTATGAGCTCAATGTAACCACTACCGCATCATCCCTCCTCATTGTGAGCTCAATGTAACCACTACCCCACCATCTCCTCATTGTGAGCTTAATGCAACCACTACCGCACCATCTCATTGTGAGCTTAATGTAACTGCTACCACACCATCTCATTGTGAGCTCAATGTAACCACTACCCCACCATTTATTCATTGTGAGCTCAATGTAACCACTACCCCACCATCTCCTCATTGTGAGCTCAATGTAACCACTACCACATCATCCCTCCTCATTGTGAGCTCAATGTAACCACTACCGCATCATCCCTCCTCATTGTGAGCTCAATGTAACCACTACCCCACCATCTCCTCATTGTGAGCTTAATGCAACCACTACAGCACCATCTCCTCATTGTGAGCTTAATGCAACCACTACCCCCACCATCTCCTCATTGTGAGCTCAATGTTGCCACTACCGCATCATCCCTCCTCATTGTGAGCTCAATGTAACCACTACCGCATCATCCCTCCTCATTGTGAGCTCAATGTAACCACTACCCCACCATCTCATTGTGAGCTTAATGTAACCACTACCCCACCATTTCTTCATTGTGAGCTCAATGTAACCACTACCCCCACCATCTCCTCATTGTGAGCTCAATGTTGCCACTACCGCATCATCCCTCCTCATTGTGAGCTCAATGTAACCACTACCGCATCATCCCTCCTCATTGTGAGCTCAATGTAACCACTACCCCACCATCTCCTCATTGTGAGCTTAATGCAACCACTACAGCACCATCTCCTCATTGTGAGCTTAATGTAACTGCTACCGCACCATCTCCTCATTGTGAGCTCAATGTAACCACTACCCCACCATCTCCTCATTGTGAGCTTAATGTAACCACTACCCCACCATTTCTTCATTGTGAGCTCAATGTAACCACTACCCCCACCATCTCCTCATTGTGAGCTCAATGTTGCCACTACCGCATCATCCCTCCTCATTGTGAGCTCAATGTAACCACTACCGCATCATCCCTCCTCATTGTGAGCTTAATGCAACCACTACCGCACCATCTCATTGTGAGCTTAATGTAACTGCTACCACACCATCTCATTGTGAGCTCAATGTAACCACTACCCCACCATCTCCTCATTGTGAGCTTAATGTAACCACTACCCCACCATTTCTTCATTGTGAGCTCAATGTAACCACTACCCCCACCATCTCCTCATTGTGAGCTCAATGTTGCAACTACTGCATCATCCCTCCTCATTGTGAGCTCAATGTAACCACTATCCCACCATTTCTTCATTGTGAGCTCAATGTAACCACTACCCCACCATCTCATTGTGAGCTCAATGTAACCACTACCGCACCATCTCCTCATTGTGAGCTCTATGTAACCACTACCCACCATCCTCATTGTGAGCTCAATGTAACCACTACCCCACCATTTCTTCATTATGAGCTCAATGTAACCACTACCCCACCATCTCCTCATTGTGAGTTCAATGTAACCACTACCCTACCATCTCCTCATAGTGAGCTCAATGTTACCACTACCACACCATCTCATTGTGAGCTCAATGTAACCACTACCCCACCATCTCAATGTAACCACTACTCCACCATCTCCTCATTGTGAGCTCAATGTAACCACTATCCCACCATTTCTTCATTGTTAGCTCAATGTAACCACTACCCTACCATCTCCCCATAGTGAGCTCAATGTAACCACTACCCCACCATCTCATTGTTAGCTCAATGTAATCACTACCGCACCATCTCCTCATTGTGAGCTCTATGTAACCACTACCCCACCATCTCCTCATTGTGAGCTCAATGTAACCACTACCCCACCATTTCATTATGAGCTCAATGTAACCACTACCCCACCATCTCATTGTGAGCTTAATGTAACCACTACCCCACCATTTCTTCATTATGAGCTCAATGTAACCACTACCCCCACCATCTCATTGTGAGCTCAATGTTGCCACTACCGCATCATCCCTCCTCATTGTGAGCTCAAAGTAACCACTACCCCACCATTTCTTCATTGTGAGCTCAATGTAACCACTACCCCACCATCTCCTCATTGTGAGCTCAATGTTACCACTACCGCCCCATCTCCTCATTGTGAGCTCAATGTAACCACTACCCCACCATCTCCTCATTGTGGGCTCAATGTTACCACTACCGCACCATCTCATTGTGAGCTCAATGTAACTGCTACTGCACCATCTCATTGTGAGCTCAATGTAACCACTACCCCACCATCTCCTGATTGTGAGCTCAATGTTACCACTACCGCCCTCTCTCCTCATTGTGAGCTCAATGTAACCACTACCCCACCATCTCCTCATTGTGAGCTCAATGTTACCACTACCACCATCTCATTGTGAGCTCAATGTAACCACTACCCCACCATCTCATTGTGAGCTCAATGTAACCACTACCCCACCATCTCCTCATTGTGAGCTCAATGTAGTCACTATCCCACCATTTCTTCATTGTGAGCTCAATGTAACCACTACCCCACCATCGCATTGTGAGCTCAATGTAACCACTACCGCACCATCTCATTGTGAGCACAATGTAACCACTACCCCACCATCTCCTCATTGTGAGTTCAATGTAACCACTACCCTACCATCTCCTCATAGTGAGCTCAATGTTACCCACTACCACACCACCATCTCCTCATTGTGAGCTCAATGTAACCACTATCCCACCATTTCTTCATTGTGAGCTCAATGTAACCACTACCCTACCATCTCCCCATTGTTAGCTCAATGTAACCACTACCGCACCATCTCATTGTGAGCTCTATGTAACCACTACCCCACCATCTCCTCATTGTGAGCTCAATGTTACCACTACCGCCCCATCTCCTCATTGTGAGCTCAATGTAACCACTACCCCACCATCTCCTCATTGTGGGCTCAATGTTACCACTACCGCACCATCTCATTGTGAGCTCAATGTAACTGCTACTGCACCATCTCATTGTGAGCTCAATGTAACCACTACCCCACCATCTCCTGATTGTGAGCTCAATGTTACCACTACCGCCCCCTCTCCTCATTGTGAGCTCAATGTAACCACTACCCCACCATCTCCTCATTGTGAGCTCAATGTTACCACTACCACCATCTCATTGTGAGCTCAATGTAACCACTACCCCACCATCTCATTGTGAGCTCAATGTAACCACTACCCCACCATCTCCTCATTGTGAGCTCAATGTAGTCACTATCCCACCATTTCTTCATTGTGAGCTCAATGTAACCACTACCCCACCATCGCATTGTGAGCTCAATGTAACCACTACCGCACCATCTCATTGTGAGCACAATGTAACCACTACCCCACCATCTCCTCATTGTGAGTTCAATGTAACCACTACCCTACCATCTCCTCATAGTGAGCTCAATGTTACCCACTACCACACCACCATCTCCTCATTGTGAGCTCAATGTAACCACTATCCCACCATTTCTTCATTGTGAGCTCAATGTAACCACTACCCTACCATCTCCCCATTGTTAGCTCAATGTAACCACTACCGCACCATCTCATTGTGAGCTCTATGTAACCACTACCCCACCATCTCCTCATTGTGAGCTCAATGTAACCACTACCCCACCATTTCATTATGAGCTCAATGTAACCACTACCCCACCATCTCATTGTGAGCTCAATGTTAACACTACCGCACCATCTCCTTGTTGTGAGATCAATGTGACCACTACCGCACCATTTCTTCATTGTGAGCTCAATGTAACCACTACCCCACCATCTCCTCATTGTGAGCTCAATGTTACCACTACCGCACCATCTCCTTATTGTGAGATCAATGTGACCACTACCGCACCATCTCATTGTGAGCTCAATGTAACCACAATGTAACCACTATCCCACCATCTCTTCATTGTGAGCTCAATGTAACCACTACCCACCATTTCTTCATTGTGAACTCAATGTAACCACTACCCCACCATATCCTCATCATTAGCTCAATGTATTGAATGGATCCTTTTGTAGTGAGTGAGGAATCTTGTTAAAAATATGAAGTTATCAAAAACACAATGGTAAGAGTGTCGGTGGTATGTGGTAGTTCATAAGAATCCAGCGTTTACCTTTTACTGGTTATGCCGGCACAAAATGTTTTGAGAAATGTCAATTTGCAGACAAATAGAAGACTACCTTTGAACAATTACCACAGAATTGACTGGCTCAATAACCCAAGCCAATAATGCTGGTGGTAAAGTTTCAAAAATATGTATCTTTTAGCTTGCCAATGCATTTCCACTAAGCTGAAAATCATGTTTTATTGACCATTAATGAGCATTAAAGGATTTATTGAATTCCTGGCGTGCTCCTTATAGACAGGTTTCACTGTAATCACAAATCATGCTGTTACTCATTGACCACTCTGCCTGGGACTAGGCCTAGGACATTTGAGGTCAATTTGCTGTGCTAAAATCACACTAACTAACACTGTTCACTTAACCCTTTAAGTACTGGTCAAGCCGGCCAAAATCGGCCTCTGCAGGAGTCTTTAGGAATGTCCATTTACAGGCTAATTAATAGACTATTTTTAAAGTTTTGCCACTGGAATGACTGGCTCCATAAACGAGCCAGTCATTCCAACGGTAAGTTTTCAAGAATAGACATCTAATGGACATTCAATACCATAAGCAGAAATCTAAATTTTCTTGACCAGTCTTGACCATTAAAGTGTTAAATATGTATTGATTCATTAACTCATGAATTAATTATAACTTATGTTGCGGCCATGTGGGCTTGTGAGATTATTGATTTGAGTGATTATGATCTATTATTTAAGAGTAATCACGATTACTTGATTAATCCGTCTACAAAAGCATATCAATGACCAAAAGTGCAATAGTGTTTAAAAATGTCCATTTGCAGGCCAAGAGAAAACTATTTTTGAAAATGTATTGCTGGAATGGCTGGATCGAGCCAGTTACAAAAACAGTCTTCTCCCGGATGGGCGGGTGGCAGAGTGGTTTCTGGATGATAACTCCATTACCATTTATCGCATCGCTTTCAAACTTCATAGTGTGAGCTACGTCTGGTGAGGAAGCCTATCGAAAGTGACGATGGTGCTTCTTGAACCATTTAATGGTCGAGATTTGTCAAGAAGAATAAAATCTTTGTAGTGAATGTCCGTTTGTTTGCTGGACAAGAGAAAACCTTTTTTAAATTTACCACTGGAATAACTGGCTCTGTTATCGAACGAGTCATTTTTGTGATAGTTTTCAAAAACGGTCTCCTTAAAAAGTTAAGCGGGTGATCCTATGTTATAGAACCGCCAGCTCGTTGAGCCAAATGCTATAGTTTAGCACACTGAGTTGTATTAAACAACTAGCAGTCCTTAATGGCCACGCATTGATGTTCTGTGAGGTGGTCTTTGTAGACAGATTTGATTGTATTTCAAACTAATTAACACTTTAACACTTAAGCCATCCCAAATGGCATCTGTTGTAATTTGTACAAGAGTATTAAAAAAAAATCTCCACTGGAATGATTGGCTCGCCAGTTATCTCAGTGTTAAGTTAAAAAAAACCTTTGTCTGCAAATGGACATTGTCATGAGAAAATTGAAATTTTCTTGAAGAAATTCGAGGGTTAATCCTAATATACCATATAATATTTATTTCAATCTTTCTGTTAATTACTTAATTGTATTTATTTTATATTGATTAATCTTATTATTTGAATGCATGATGTCCCCCGCAGCGCTATCGATTTGGAGTGTAAGAATTATGCCCCATTCATCAGTTATATCTGTCCATACATGAGTGCCTGTCTGTGCACATATGCATTAGCAGGGCATAACTTTATAAAATCCTTCATGGATTCATGCCAAATTTGGCGCATCAGGTTATCTCAGGACAAGACTTTACTTGGGATTACGTTTCAGCAAGATCCATCCTTGTTCTTCAGGCCTGGTTTTCACGAAGAGGACTTATGCCGTAGAAGAGGTGTAACCAGAGCTTACGTCTGTCAACTGTCGTAAATGTGCCATTCTGATTGGTCTGTTTTCTGACAGGGCGTAGCATGGGTGTATGCTACACCCTCTTCGTGAATCGCGCTCCAGATGTACCCCTCCCACTTGAAAAACCTGTCAGTCAAGAATAAAGTTACTGCTGGATTGCTTTAGCCCTTTAATGGTCAAGATTGGTCAAGAAGATTAAAAGACTTGGCTCAGTGAATGTCCACTTGCAGGCAATGAGAAGATTGTTTTTGATCCAGTGGTAAATTGTCAAAAACTTGGGTTCTCTTGGTCTGCAAATGGACATTCCTCAAGTCCAGGTTGGAAGTTGCTTATGGATGACTTGACCAATAAGAGGTTCGCTGTCTAGCAACAATGTGCTACAAAATTTTCATAGGTGTTAACAGTCCATGTACTTATAAAAATGCGTAGAAAATGATGAGCTATGTTAAAAAATTGTCCGAATATCCCATGTACCCTTTTCGTACTCCCAAACTCCCCATGGGCCCCTGAGGCCCCAGAAGAGGATTACCTACATAGGCGAATGACACACTTTCTAAGGGGTGTTTGAGGTCGCTGAGTCAAAAATGCTTTTATTTTTGGTATCAGAGGTCATGGTCATGTGATAATGGTCTATTCAAGGTCATTTTAACCCGAAAAGCGATGTGTTGAGCCTTGCCTGGAGGAGCATGAAGATAAGATGACAGTGGTCAATGAAGGACATCCAAAAAGTGGCTGTCATCCTGAAATGCTCAGTGCGCACATTCTACTCATAGGTGCGATACTTCCCGATGATGATTAAAGTGGATGAATCTTTGAGGCTACATCGAGGCACTCTCGCTTGCGGGGTCGGCGATAGGGATGTTCTACTTCTCAGTGAATCTCTCCATTAACAACCTCTCCATTGCCTCACACACAGGTTTGAGGAAAATGAAGGACTTTGCATCTGCCTTTCCGCTAAGAACATGTTTGAGAGATCCACTTGTCACCAGCTGCGTCTTAAACAGAATCTCTGTGTACACAGAACCACACATTTTGTGGCATGTTAGCATCCCGATATAATTCATGGATATGTGAAAGGCCCCATTCATAACCACATGACCGGTGAATTCATCAGGCCATCACCAGATGATGCGTAGCGCTTTCAAACAGAACCCAGATCGAATGTATTCAGGACTCATTTCCGACCCACTTCAGCTGTGGCTACCACCGAGTGCTTTAGTAGCTCATGAACGAATGTGTTGTCAGTCATCGGTTGATGGATGGGTGTGAAGTATCCCGGCTGTAGAAGTGAAGCCTCCCAGTCCAGGCACAGGCTGCTTGCCGCTGCTTATGATATATCTGCTAAAGAGCCAAACATGGTACTCTTGCCACACAGACTGCATCATTCCTTGCAGGGGTTGTGAATCACTAGCCATCGAGAACCCTTGGGCGAACACGAGTGAAGTGCAAGGGTGGGAGAGTTTCTGGTGTGTCGACTTAGTCTACACTGTTGCGACTTGTTGATGATAGGCAGTGGTCGGACATTGGGACTCTCGAACCCAGGCTTGACCTGCACCATGATTCCACCAGCACTGTTGACAATGTTGATGCTTTGCACCTTCGTAGGGGTTTTATTCAAGTTGTCCCAGTCAGAGTGGAATATGATGTTGTCCTCTCCCATCAAGATTTTGTGTCTCAGATACGTTGAGACTTTATCCAGGGCCTTGGCCATGGCAGTTTTTATCTCTAAGCCAAAATCATAGCTCTCAAACTGGCCAAGCATGTGCAGTATGACAGTGAGCTGCTTGCTTCAGAACAAGTGTCTGACAGTCACACAGAGAAGCACATGTTTTGGCAACTTCCATTTTCCCTCTGACAGTGCATGACCAGGGTCTTGCATGATGGAGAATACCAGATGTTTCATCGTTTTGCCTATCTCCACGTCCTCCTTACCAGCCATGACCATGCTGAGGAACTGGATGAGGTCTGGGAGTAGTAGCTTTTCAGAACTGAGCTACAGGCTACGTTGTGCCCTTGAGCAAGTAATGTAACTGCTTTGATCCAGTCCTAGCTGTAAATAGGTACCTAGTAAAGAGGTTACCAAGATGTCTGTGACAGTCAAACAAAGGCAAAGGCATATGCCCAAGCACGAGGAAATAGTCGACACGACTGACTGACTGACTGACTGACTTGTCAAGCACATAGTTGATTTAGATAGATTTTTTAAAAAAGACCGCATTCCAATCTGTTTATCTATTTGTCTGGTGTAAATATTACTAAAAGAAGTTTGTAGTTTTATGAATGAAAATGGTAATATTAGATTTACTTAATTGACTATGGAGGCATTTACTACTCATTCCAAATAGTATTAGATCACATAGATAAACGATAATGGTATATATCCGCTCTGTTGGACAATTGTCGACATCACATTTGCGCTTTACATTAGATACATGTTCTAATTTACATATGTGTATCGCTCCAAATTGAGAGTGTATTTATGCATGTCTCTCTATTTATTCACTTTATGTATTCTTAACCATTAAATGGTAAAAAAAATTTAATTTTTGCTTTGTGAATGACTTTTGCAAGCCAAGAACGAATACTTTTGAAAATGTACTACTGGAATGATAAGCCAGTCATTCCTTTAGTATTTTTTCCAAAATGGCTAATTTGCTGAGTTACTAACTTTGAGAGCTACACAGGGGCCTTGACTCCATTGCGGTGCTACTAAACAATAGGGAATTTCTATGCGGCGTTTGCACACAAGGCTGAAAGGCTATAAAAATCACGGAAACTTCGAAACTCTTTTCCAGGTCTAAAGAAGTATGGAAAATCATAGTTTGGGCTAAATGGTTTTAAAAAACTGGACAAATCAAACAATGTTACTGTAAATGTAAGAAAAATATTCTTAAATTGTAAACAATCTTTGAAATAGTATGGTGTCTCACCCACAGGGTGTGGGGGTTACCAATCTGCGTGATTAATACCAACAGGATCCATTGTGTGTGAACATATATAAAGGGTCAGAATCTGATCCCTGGCATCCAGACTTCTTAAACTAAGAAAGCATCAGGCATTCAGTTCTCGAGTTTAGTTCTTATCATTAATCTTTGAAATAGTGCTGGTGTCTGTTAGTAAATATCCTGCCGCTTTGCAAAGATTGGGGGATTATATTATTGCTTCCATTCATACATCCCTCTGTTCATCCATCCATTCGTGTGTGTTCATGCAACATTAGCCTATGCAGGTTTTTGTATTCCTTCGCTATTAGCTTCAGCTTGGAATATGTTGATGAAGCCTCATAGGTATGTCGACCATGTGGCTAGGAAGAAGTGTATTATTTTTTGTGTCTCCATCTGTCCATCTGTATGTTCTACTAACCATGAATAACAGATACTTTGTTTTCATTTGATGACTTGGCCTCTACCTGGTCTTTGTTGATGAAAAGGTCATGGTTGATAAGCCAAATGGGCTTGAAATTAGCTTGTTTTGACTTAGTCCATCTTTTTATTCGATTCGCTAACCATGTGGCCAGCCATACACCTTTGCACCCACCAAAATGTCTACCTGTCTCTCTGTTCTGGACTGCTTCTTAAAAACCACTGCTTCGATTAAATTGAGTCATATGCAACACAAGAATGGGTGTTCCTTCTGGTATGTTGTGTGCTATAGCGTAATTTCTACTGATCTCCAAACCTGGGTGTGAGATTGTGCCTGAGGTGCCGATGTAGGCTATCTAAGGTCAACTAGTCAAAATCATTGAAAGGTTTTTTAAATGTCTGACAAATTCTACTGGAAGGATATTTATCTAACATGGGTGTCTGGTTGCCTTTGGTGTCCTGAGGGGCTTCATTGAATTTGAAGTTAGGAGGTCAAAGGTCAAAATAAACTTAAAGGATGGCGAATTATCTGAAATGCTTGGTACTGATCTCTTGTTAGAGTTTTACTGTTTGCATGTTATTTCATACCAGTTGTTTGCCATAGGTACTGCTTTATAAAGTTATAATAATTGTTTGCACATTTAAGTTAGTTTATTTTCATAAAGCTCTATTAGTGTTTACATTTAACTCTTTGACACCCATATCAGCCAAAAACGGTTGCTACAGTGGTCTTGGGAAATGTCAATTTGCAGACCAAAGGAAGACTATTTTTGAAGATTTACCACTGGAATGACTGGGTCGATAAGCGAGCCATTTATTCCAGTGATAAACGTTCAAAAATAATCTTCTCTTGGTCTGCAAATTTACATTTTCTTTGAAGAAATTGGAATTGAAATTTAAGGCTCAAAGGGTTAAACTAATACACTTTCAAACAATTAGATTGAATTTGCATGGTTGCATCTTGTCTTTTAAGGCAACGATAATAACGGTCAACAACCACATGTACAGTTTTAATTAGTATATTCAATAAGAATTATGCTTGTCCAATAGATGATTTGTCACAGATCTTTTCTGTGGTGTGCCAAGGGTCAACAGTTGTCTGGCCAAGCTGGCCAAACCCAGCCTTTGCAGTGGTCTTAAGACATGTGCACTTCATTTGCAGGCCAAGAGAAGATAATTTTGGAAATCGATAACTCTCCCTGTCATTCCAAAAATAGTCTTTATGGCATGCAAATGGACATTCACTCAGCTAAAGTTTTAATTTCCTTCACAAATCTTGACCATTAAGGTGTTAATTGACCGTTCCAATCTTAGCTATGCCCCGCCCATCACTACCTAAGCTCCACCCACACCTCTCTCATGTTGGGATCAATCTATCCCTAAACTCCCTGACTATCAATTTCCAGAAAACTATACAGCTAGGCTGTTAAATATTTTGAAACTAATTTGACTGGGCAGCAAGTGTCCAGTCAAATTATTTTCAAAATATCCAACAGAATGTTTATTAAATACAAATACATACAATTTGTACAACATGTCAGTCTGTTAAGCATTAGACAGACTATTTCGAATCATTCATGGCATCATGATTATGATGTCATCCTACACATCACGTAGTTGATTATGACGTCATATGGTGGATGGATGACCTTAGAAAGGTTCATTATTGTGTCATTCATTGAGGCTGCTTATTTAACCCTTTCACCCTCAAAGTTGTCCAGAAAAATTCCAATTATCAGTTATCGAGCCAGTCATTCCAGTGATAAATTTCCAAAAATATTCTCTTGGGCGGCAAATGGACATTTTTCAAGACCACTGCAGAATCTGTTTTTATGGCAGTTTCAATGTCATAAGGTCAACATGCCATGTCTCTGTAATAGGTACTTAAAGCTTATCTAATTTTATAATACAAATATTTACCAAACGTATCAGTTACTTAGTATAGTAACTTTGCTTTAATTTATTGCAATTGTTAAACAGAAAGCGAATTAATTGAGCAATTTCTTCAGTGTGCTTGCGTTTATCTGTTGATGTCATGCGTTTTGATCATAAGATGGGATGATAATGATGTGTGATGGATGCGGAAACGACAGCTCAAGGCACACAGAATAACCAAGTTTATGGAAATTAGATCGTTTTTAGATGACGGGCAAAGATTTTGTGATATGCGTCTTGTCTTCCTCCTCCTCCCAACAATGGCAAAACATTGCAGATTTATGTCAGTCTTAACATTTGAATGTTCAAGTCAGACAAAGGTGACTTATGCAGTGCTTGTGATAAATGTTACGTATGCAGCTAAGCTACGAGAAGAATATTTTAGCCAATTTACCACTTGAATAAGCGATCAGTAACCAATATGGGAAAATATATTTCTGACCAGTATTGGCCAGTAAATAATTAACCCTTTTGTGTCTACACCGGCCATAGCTACCAGTATGTTCGCTCAGGACTACACTGGCTGTGGCCGGCCTACATGCTAAGATGTAATTACTAGCAAAATTTTGACGTAAACAGTTGTCTCCTTTTAGCTATTAGACGCACGCACTAATGGGTCTAATTTCTGCCATTTATCATGTCATCAGTATATGCATTGGTGCCATTTTAAGAAAGTATACCCCCACCCCACCCCCACGGGCTCCAATTGTGCAGAATTCCAGTCACACCACCCACATCACGGCGATGGTATAGTGTATAGTAATGCATGGGCCGTCTGCGGCGGGTATAGTCCTGAGTGAACAGGTTGTTTTTAGCTATAAATAAGCATTAGAAAGTAACTATTTATTCTGTTGAAATATGTCAAATTTATGAAAATTATTAGTGAAAATCTTAGTCCCCAGGGAACATTTTGAACATGAAAAAATGTAATCACGAAAGGGTTGATACTTTAATTTACGAAAATCTAAATTCTTTCTTATTAAACGTCCATTTGCAGGTCAAGAGAAGGCCCAACATATCAGAAAATTTTGACACTGGAATGACTGGCTCTGTTATCGAGTCATTCAATGGACTGGCTTGAGTTTATCCATCAATCAATGATGTCATAATCAACTACGTGACGTGTAGGATGACATCATTATCAATTAAGTCATGAATGACATAGATAATTTAGTCACGAACGCTTAATTGTTGGTGGACTAAGCGCTGTACGAATTATATCTCTTTACCATAGGCATCGACAGCACCCAGTCAAGTTAGTTTCAAAATATTCAACAACTTACCCATTTAGTCTTTTGTAAATTGACGGTTAGGGAGTTTAGGGATTAATCGATCCCAACACGGGTGAAGTGTGGGTGGCACATGGACAGTCATCAAGATCACTGCGGCGCAGGTTTTTGGCTTGTCCGTTAACCCTTTAATTGTCAAATTCGGTCAAGACAATTTTAATATCTGCCTATTGAATGTCCATTTACAGGCCAAGAGAATACAATTTTTGAAAATTTATCAATGGAATGACTGGCTCGGTTATTGAGCCAGTCATTCCAGTGGTAAATTTTCAAAAAATTGTATTCTCTTGGCCTGTAAATAGACATTCCACAACACCGTAACATAGGCCGGTTTTGGCCGGTATGACCATTAAATGGTTAATGGTAACCACCATTGTGTAGCATCAATTCAGTAAGGTGTTTATTACTATGGTAACTGACTTGTGATTAACTTTAATGGTTAAATTTAGTCAAGAAAATCTAAATATTTGTTTATTGAATGTCCATTTGCCGGTCAAGAGAAGACTATTTTTGGAAGTTTTCCACTTGAATGACTGGCTCGGTTATCGAGATAATTCCTATAATAATTTGGATATTCCTCAAGACCACTGCAGAGGCTAGTTTTGGCAGTTTTGACCAGTAACCCTTTAACACGCATATCAGCCAAAAACGGCTTCTGCAGTGGTTTTGGAAAATGTCCATTAGTTAACCATAGCAGTCAAATTAGTTTCAAAATATTCAACAGCATGTTTATTAAATAGCAAAGACATACAATTTGTACAATGTGCCTGACTATTAAGCGTTTAAGACGGACTAAATCGAGTCATTCATGCTGTAATTGATTATGACGTCATCTTACATATTACAAGTAGATTATGACATCATATGATGGATGGATAAACTGGAATGGTTCATTGCAAATTTCACTTGCCCCTCGCATAAGCTGTGCTCGAAGCGTCTTTCGGCTGCACTTTCTGCGGTCATTTGGCCACTGACTGATGAACTATTTTAATTATCAATAGATTTTGTATATATCCTCATCACAGTAATCAATGAAGATGTTGTGATTGCATCCAATTCAACCTTTTAACGGTCAGGTCAGCCCAAGCCAGCCTCTGCAGTGGGCTTTTGAGCAGGCTAAGAGAAAATTGCTTTTGAAACGTTAACACTTGAATGACTCAATAACCCAACCAGTTATTTTAGTGGTAAATTTTGAAATAAAGCTTGTCAGCTTGACCTGTCAATAGACATTCACTAAGCAAATATTTTGATACTCTTGGTCAATCTCCCCCCCCCCCCCCCCCTATAGCACTCATATCAGCCAAAAACAGCTTCTGCAGTCGTCTTGAGAAATGTCCATTTGCAAACCAATAGAAGACTATTTTTGAAAATTTACCACTGAAATGACTGGCTCGGTTTGACTGGCTCGGTTATCGAGCCAGTCAGTTCAGTGGTAAATTTTCAAAAATAGTCTTCTATTGGTCTGCAAATGGACATTTTCTATGAGAAAATTTAAAAAAATTTAACGTTAAAGGGGTGAAAGGTTAAACATTTTAAAAGGAATTGTCTCGATTTAGCCTATCAGTACATTTTTGCTGAACTTTCACTAGATTTCTTGGTACACAAGAACTTTTTATAGAAATGTAAGAAAGGAAAAATGTACTGTTGTCAACGTTTCACTGATATTATATTTGGTTCTTATTGAAAAAAGATTAACTAGCAATTTCTTCTTTATATAAATAACTAAATTGATCAATCATCGGAGTTATCTCCCTTGGTTGATGTGTATAGTCCATCCTTAAACTTTGTCTATTTTTTATTAGCACTCATCAAGAATTCGTAAGACAAAGCCTTTACGGAGTGAAGTCAAGAGGAATGGCTACACGTTTGCGCTAATTACGAGTGAACTGGAGGTCCGTGACGCTCGTGTGACCGATAAAGGTGTTTACCGATGTACGGTGTCCATGTATAGTAGTGCTACAAACTACACTGAGATCACTATTGATGTTTTTGGTAAGTTTGTTATTCTGTAATCACCAGGTTTAAGGCGTATGTGCATGTGTGCATTAGGTGGGGTGGTTAGCGGGTGGGGGGTGTGTGTGTTGGAGGGGTAATATATTGTACGTTTTGTCGTGATCCTTGAACATACATAGCCATCTAACATTTAAATTTGGTCCAGAAAATTTAAATTTTCTCATGGTAAATGTCCCTTTAGATACCACAAAAGAAATTATTTAAAAAATTTAACACTGGAATGACTTGCTTTGTTATCGAGCCAGTCAGTCCAGTAATACATTTTCGTAAATAGTCCTCTTTTGGTCTGGAAATAGACATTCCTCAATACCACTGCTGAAGCCTGATTGGCCGTCTTGGTGAGTAACCCTTTAATGGTCACGCCGGCCGAAACCGGCCTCTGTTATGTTCTTGTGAAATGTGCATTTGCAGGCCAAGAGAATACAATTATTTTTAATTTACCACTGGAATGACTGGCTCGATAACCGAGCCAGTCATTCCAGTGGTAAATTAAAAAAAATTGTGTTCTCTTGGCCTGCAAATGGACAGTCAATAGGCAGATAATAAAATCTTCTCGACCAATTTTGACCATTAACCCGTTCAGGATGAAACCGGCCTCTGCAGTGATTGTTAGGAATGTCCATTTGCAGGCCAAGAGAAGTAGTGTATTTTTGAAATTTTAGCACTAAAACGACTGGCTCGGTAACCGAGCCAGCCATTCCTGTGGTAAATTTTAAAAAAATGCTCTTCTCTTGGCCTGCAAATGAACATTCAATAATGAAATATTTTGATTTTCTTGACCAAATTTAGACATTAACGGGTTAATGGGTTAAGCGGTTATGAATACAACATGTTCTAAATGAAAATGTATTTGCTCTTGTTATTTTCGGTTCACAGAGAAGACGTTTGTCTATCTTCATCCTTCTGAGAAAGGGGTATACGCTGAGTATGAGGATGAGTATGCTATGATACGTATCCCATTTTACGCATATCCTGTACCCAATGTTACCTGGTATAAGGATGGAGAGGAGATCTTTGACAATTATATTTACAAGTTTGGGTATGTTAGCTTATTTGATTTTCATTAACCATTTAATTATCACACCGGTCAAAATCGACCGCCGCAGTGGTCTTGGGGAATGTCCATTTTTGTGTCAAGAGAAGACTATTTAAAAAAATTTACTATTGAAATGAGGCAATCATTCTAGTGGTAATTTTAAAAAATGGCCTTAGCTATGCAAATGAACATTTAATTAGCAGAAATTTCAATTTTCTTAACATATCTTTACCATTAAATGGTTAATACTTTCATATTACAATATTACATGACTGCTCTTGTCTGAGACTGTTTATCTGCACGCTTTTTGATGAAAACTAGGGATTATATCATCGCCTCAGTCTGTCTGTTTGGAGAAATTGTTTGTAACACAAATTCTCCGAAACCTTTGGGTGGAATTCAACCAAATTTGGTATGTTGGTTGCCCATATGATTGTGGAGTGGAAGAGGGCATAGACATTTGGCTCCACCCGGGTGGCTGGAGTGGTGTGTCAGAAGATCAAAGCAGTGAACCTGGGGATATGTGATGGCGTACAATCGACCATCCAATCTAGTTCCTGTCATATACTTGTCACACAAAAGAGACGAATGATGTGGGTACCTTATTTTTGGGTGAGGCGACGGTAGATTTTCTTGACCAAAGCTAGCAATTACTGGGCTAAGTCACTGCTATCATTTGATACACCACTGTCCTTTGTATGAGTACATTATTGTTTTTCATTATCCTGTTATATTCTTGAACGCTGTTTTTTTTCATTTTCCAGGAGAAATGATTATGAGCTGACTTTAATGATTAACTACCCTACCTCTCAGCATTCTGGCCGATACACCGTAATCGCGGTAACTGCAGATATGACTTCCAGTGCCTCGTTGACCTTCATAGTGCGTGGTAAGTTCTCGCAAAGTCCAGTATTCCAGAGATGATGAGTGGGGTGGTAGTGGTGGTGATGCTGGTGGTGGTGGTGGTGGTAGTGTTGAATTATAATTGAATCCCCTCGAATTTGTTCAAGAAAATTATAATTTTCTCGTAGAAAATGGCTATTTTCAGACCAAGAGAAGACTATTTTTGAAAATTTACCACTTGAATGACTGGCTTGATAAACATTTCTCAAGACCACTGCAGAAGCCATTTTGGGATGCGTCAATACGCGTGCTAATGCTTAATATGAGAGTTTATTCGCGGTGTAAGAATATTCTGTTAAATATTTTGTAACTAATTTAACTGAAAGCTGTTGTTACTTTTAAAGTTAAAAACAAATTGTCTGAATGATTGCTTTTTAATTGTGGGCTCAATTACCAGTCATGTCCCTTAGTCAGAGATTCTATCAACCTTGTTAATCTACTAGTCAACAGACGTCTGTTGAACCATTTATCGCTTTTAGGCCAAAAATGCCTGTCAAATTCTTTACGATGTAAGGAATATTCTGGTGAATGTTTTGAAAGTAATTTGACTGCGACCTGTTGCTGCCATAGGTCAACTTGGTTTCAAATTGTTCAGCATATTTCATGTATAATTGACACAACTAGAACACATTTAGACCTGATGCCCAAAAGTATCAAAGGAATAATTAAGATGAACCTTAGTGTGCCTGTTTGTAAATATCTTAATTGACCACCTTATGGGACGTAGATAATAGATGGATACGGTCATAAAGCGTTAACTTTTTAACCATGTAGCCACCTGCACCCCTAAATGCAAAACAGTCAAATTTTCAATGGCTCAGTCTTATAATTATGATGCATCGGCACACAAGATCCCACATTTAGAAACATAGAATAAAATAATTTAGGATTTACTATTGTAGAATATGTTCAATTATATATATATCATTTTCACGGCAAATAAACAGAAAATCTGTCAAATATTTTGAAATTAATGTGACTGGAAAGTATTGCTGAGGCAGCAATGGTTTCCAGTCATATTATTTTCAAAATAGTCAACAGAATATACTGTGTGCATTGTAAAAAATGTACTGTAAGGATTGAAATGTCTAATGAAACTGGCTCAGCTTGCAATAGGATCGACAGATATATAAAATGATTTTCTGTTTACAATCTTAAAATAGGAATGGAAATATTTAGGCTGCTCTACCTGGGCTAGTGAGGTTGAAATTTTGGTAGTGCAGCCTAAAATCTAGTAGATGTGGGCTACTGGGTCCCAGCTAATCTTCATCTCTGGATGGATCCATATTTGTACCTATGCCCTGCTCATTTCTTGCTAAGTTCCACCCACTTTGTACGGTTATTGAAATCAGTCTTAACCCTTTAACCCGTGAATTTGTTTTGAATAATTTCGATTTTTTTTTTTGGATAGAAAATGTCAATTTGCAGACCAAGATAAGACAATTTTTGAACATTTACCACTGGGATGACTGGCTCGGTTATCGAGCCAGTCATTCCAGTGGTAAATTTTCAAACGATTGTGTTCTCTTGGTATGCAAATGGACATTTTCAAGACCACTGCAGAAGCCGTTTTTGGCTGATATAAGTGTTAAAGGAAATGTGAATTAGCAGATTTCACTTCAAGAGTATACTTACCTCCCACTTACCTTCCACTTACCTCCCACTTACCTCCCTGATACTCATTGATATTTCCTAAATATTCATCAAGTTCCAATAAGACTCAGACTTTACAACTTGGCGGATGCGCCGCCCAACTCCGCGCATGCGCAGACTGTCACTTCCTCTTTCTTCATTATTGGCCACCATTGAAAGAAGCCCGTTTTGTTAATTCATTCAGCTTTTGCTTTTCTTCCAATCCCAAGTCTGATTTTGAGCTAATTTGCTAGTTTATCTCTGTTAGAAAGATGTCTGAGCATAATAAATCATGAGAGGCCATACCTGGACCAAGCCATCAGGTGTCTTTAATTAAAAATAAAATTGTTTAACACACGTTTTCGAAAAGTAATGTGTTTCCGGGAACGCAATTTAAACGTGGTAGGCATCTGTATACGGTTCTTAAACTTATGACATGCCTTAATTAGCTAATCACATGTGCTTTGTGTTCACAGGTACTTTTTGAGACAGTTCATGTGTTTGGCTTCTCTCAATCTGCAGTTCTGGTGCTTTTCTTTGTTTTCGATAGGAAAAATTAATGCCCAGAGTTTGGTTTTTTGAAAGTTAATGAGGAAGTAACTTTCGCATTCTTTGCTTCGTGGTCCCTTAAATGAGTTCTTGAGGCTGGCTGATTTTGACTGGTGGGCAACACGCTTGCGCTTCAGCAGTGGTAAACCTATGTGATTTGTATGCCTGTCCCCCCCCCTCCCCCAACTTGCACTGTCATTGCTGCAGCCTACGCTGCGCTGGTGGCTGATCTCTGGCATGCTGCGGGTGGAAGGCAGGGGGTGCCGCGCAAACGTGCTCCATACGGAACACCTGTAGGGAGCATCTCAGGGCCGCCGCACGAACACACTCCCTGCGGAGCACCTCGAACTGTTCCTGTAGTGCCCTCTTGTTATTTACCTGCGCTACCGTCTCTTGGAGGTGCCGGTATCTCTCACCTCCAAAGAGACCAGGACCTGACATAGGCATCTGGAGAAGCCTATTGTACAGGTCCTGGGATGGGCACAAATTGTCCAAGGCAGTATTTTTTTCTCAACGATATTTTATGTAAAGATTTTGATTAATTTTGATAAGATAAACAATGTTAATAAAGTATGTGCAATATTTAGGCGATTCCCAATTAATAATTTCACTCCTGCGATGATGGGTATACATTAAGCATAGGCGTAAGATGGTGTAGCTCGCGGAGGTACATGCTGGTCCGTTCTACTGCTCCACTGTGTTGCACCGCATGTACAGGATGCTCGGCAAGGCTGGTTAGCTATGGTTCTCGGCGTTACGGATCTCGTATCGCGAATCTCCGAAAAATACAAAGACTGTGTGGTGCACGGGTCTGTTGCTGATGCCGATGTAGGTGCAGATGTGGTGTCGGCGGTGATTAGGAGGTGCGCATCGTTTACTTCATTAATCGAATGCAGTGGAGGTTATTGGCTTTTTCCTGCTCCAAGAAGTTCTCCTTTCTGCCCGCAGTTGCTGTTAAAGACTGTAAATTGTTATGTTCGATCAGAAATAGTTTTTCTTTTAGGGCGGGCTCACCGCTCAACGCGTCGATGAAGGTATCAAGATGAAGATGTGTAACCCCCTCGTGATTGGTGCTGGGGTATGCACGTGTAACAAGTCGTTGGATACAACTCGCTAACTCCGGCAAGGTCTTCCCAGCTCGTCTACACAAGTTTTTGAGCTGAAGACGACTCATTTCTCAGAGGGCGGTGTCTCTGAATCTTTCCGACAGCGCGTATATGTTGGTGTGGAGTCTGACCTTAAATCTGCCAGGACTTGTAATGCTTTGCCCGACAGCTTTGCAGCCAGATACTCTCCCATTTGTTGATCCGTGCAACGGTTTGTGTGGCTAATGATCTCGAACTTGTAATTGTCCCAGTCACTCGGTCATGGCCATGATATGGTACTATAGGCGCGAACCCGGGTAGCGGTGCTGGGGAGAATGGTGTAAACGCGGATGCTGGTCTGCGTGTTGGTGGTGGTATTGGTGGTTGTTCCCGCTGTTATCTCGCTGATATCGCGTCCGTGAGGGTGATTCCCGATGATAATGTTGTGTGCGATACGTGGGTTCCGCTGAATACTGCCCTGATGCGGGTGTATAGACAGGTGTAGGTCTATATACTGGTGGGGGCATTCCGTGTATGTAATGCAGATGTTCCGTAGGTCGCTGTGACAGGCGCTCTTCATACAGAGGTGGTCCAGGAGATTGACGGGAGTGGTGCGTGCCGTGTGATGAGGTGTTTCTTCTGGTATAATACTGAAAAGCATGTTCCGCATCCCCCAGTTCATGTCACGGTACAGATGGATAATAAGGCGATGACGTTCTGATAGGAGGAGATGCGGGACATGGTGCATGAGGGGCAGGCCATTGCTCACCTGGTGATACAGGTGAACGTAATGATCGTGAAGAATTGGTGTGCCCCCGTAGGGGTCTTTGTCGTGGTCGACCGCGATCTGGCAAAGGTGTTGGGTGCCTATTGCGGATATCCGATAATGTGATGTATTGAGTACCCACCTGCGAGGCATCACGGAAGGTCCCCTTACTGATCGGCAAATACTCATGTTGAATCGGTGCTGGTTATTTCACACCGGGTAAATTTCTGGCATAGTCAGTGAGCACGCGTGCAGTTCTCCCGTCATATGATGCTACCTCCATATCACATGACTGTTGTTCGTCGAATGAAGGAGACTGAAACGTATGTGTGTTGAGGGTTGGCGTGGGTTCGTTCAAGCCCCACATCGGGCGCCACTTGTAGCTCGTGGGGGTACGTGCTGGTCTGTTCTACTGGTCCGTTGCAACGCATGTACAGGATGCGTGGGAGGGCTGGTTAGCTACGGTTCTTGGGGTTATGGATCCTGTATCGCGACTCCGAAAAGTATCAAGACCGACTTCTAGAGCCGGGGGAACGATAACGTTCCAATGGGGCCGTGTGACCATTGCCGCAGAGATTGACCGTACCGTCTCTTCCTAACTATTAGTATTGACGGTCCATGACTCAATTTAGGTGCCAGACATGATAAGAAAGATATACTATACAAACAATGGTACTCCTTTGTTAGCATGAGAGAGAAAATATACAGTACATAGAACTAAGTTGGTGTCTTGTTATCGTGGATTCGTCAGAGGTACCTCACCGATCCGTATATATCCGTGTGGTACCCCTGCAAGGGAGCGTCCTAGCGAGGTCACTTATGTAGTTTAATATAAACCATTGTACCCCTAACAAAAACATTATTGTTGCGAGAGGAAAGTGCCGAAGAGGAGGAAGAGAGCTGGCAAAAAGGGCCACTCTTGTTCAAACATATGTTAAGTGTAGTGTGAGTCAACCTAGTGAAATTATAATTAATGTGATGCACACTGTTTTACGCGAAGATGGGGTGGATGATTTCCATAGAATTCAACACTGTCATCTTATGTAAGTCCAAGAGGCTGTATTCGTAGTTGCCGCTTTTATTTATGCTGTCCTTCTGCTAAATCTTAAACCACCGGTTAGGTTTATAGATTTATATACTAGCTTTGGCCACAAGTGGCAGGGATTTCTACCTATTTTTTGACACATGAGCCTGACTGGCGAAGATGCTCGGTTTCCCTAAGATCACCTCCCGGAGCATCTCCCTCAGAAAGACAGCGAGCGGACATGTGACAGAGTGGCAGCTTCAGAATCATGTAACGATCCAGTTACATATCACACCACAACCATATATAACATCACTAGGACTAGTCAATATTATACAAGCCATTTGAAAAGCCCACAAAGGGGGGGGGGTGAGTAAGAGGCAGATATCCATCTCTAGTGACCTTCCCGTAAGGGCGTGGTGGGTTCCAAGACCGCACCCAGTCACTGTACGGAGTTAGATGGAGATCTGCGTCCCATCCATCACTCGGTGTGTCGGAGGCGGATCATTTTGAGATCCGGCTCCGGGGAACTAATGTTTGCCTATCATTAGGGTTAAGTTCCAGGATGCCCAGAGATGCACTGCTGGCTGGTTAAAATAAATATCTTTTTGTAGTGCTTCCTACTTTGGCGGAGTTATCTATGCTAACTTGTATCCGAAGGTACAGAGGAAGTGCATGCGAAATCGACACTTTGGTCTTCACTGCTTGGAAACCCCAATAGTTTCCCAAGTCTGATCATGCCAACGTGTCGATGGGAGTTCCAGACAATTAATAAGCCTTGCGGCTGGAGGAGTGTAGAAAGAGACAATCACTCAATATAATAAGAGGCCCTAAGGTATCTGGCCAATTTTACACACTCTAGCCGGTGTACGGTGTTACATATCCGCTACATCCGGAAAAGAGGCTTACACAAATGTCTCCTAAGGAGTGGTTGTCCCTAATTACTTTTAAACCTATCCTATGGAGCTAGATTAGCCAGGTTTAGTCGATCACATGTCAGGTTCGAACAATGAGAACATGAACAGTGACCTCAGTGTAAAATTGATGCTGTGGGAAAATCGATGTGGATTTATTGTTGCTGTATAGTATAGCCTAGCATACTGCGGTCCTAGTATTTTATATAAAATAAACAAAACAAGTAACTACATTGTAGGATGGCTGCTGCCATATATAACTAACTATCACAGTATTGAAGTCTTAGGACATATATACAGTAAAAGTTATAAATCATACAATGCAGTCTTGGACGACCAGTCAGTACCTATTAGTCATCAGTACCTGTAAAGAAATGAATAAATACAATAGCTAAATGAGTACCTATTAGTCATCGGTACGGAAAAAGTTCATAAATCACTGTAGATGCTGCGTTACAGATGAGGGACGCGAGATGGCACGATTCTGGAATTGCTGGGAAATCTCCGCAAGCGAACTGTTGATGCGGCTCACTCTCAAAGACGGTAAAGAAGAACGACTGTCGTCGGATGTCTATTAGATAGTCATAATAGCTAATACCAATAATTAAGCAGAATGTTAGAAATGTCTGTCCGGTAACGGAAGTTTGAAAGTTGCCCGTAACATGAAGTTGTAGTTTTGAATCACTGTAGATGCTGCGTTACAGATGAGGGACGCGAGATGGCACGATTCTGGAATTGCTGGGAAATCTCCGCAAGCGAACTGTTGATGCGGCTCACTCTCAAAGACGGTGAAGAAGAACGACTGTTGTCGGATGTCTACTAGATAGTCATAATAGCTAATACCAATAATTAAGCAGAATGTTAGAAATGTCTGCCCGGTAACGGAAGTTTGAAAGTTGCCCGTAACATGAAGTTGTAGTTTATAATCAAACAATGCATGTACATTGCTGGGTACACCGTACATGGTACACTACATAGCTCTTGAGTCATACCAGGCAAAGTCCCACCAGACTGCGGCCTAAAAGTTAATTAACACACGACATGCTGCGCGGAAGTTTGATCGTCACTTTCGCGTTGTTCGGAAGATCTGACTAGGTGTCCACCAAGATTCACCACTCGTTCTACATACTGGAGAAATTACATCATGGCCGCGAGGCCCATTCGCAGGAAGGCTCCTCTGAAGTGTTGGTAAGTGAGGGACTCTTCTATTTAATTAGTTGCCCCAGGATGGCCGTCCGAGGGTTTACAAAAACTTAGATACGGATGCTCCGGTTCCGGGCCAGAGACTAAGAACTGAAATCCGAGAGACACTCCTGTGACTAATAGGGAGCCACAGTCAGTAAGCAGTTGCTCACATCTTGCACTGCTCTGGCCACACAACCTACCACATGTTCTCTTTCGCCAAAGTGTGGTCTTGATTTTTCGCTCCTTTTATACTACTCATGATGTCAGAGGCAGGATGCCCAGCCAATCAGCGGGTGATCTGTACCCAATCAGCATGCAGATAGAAATGGTGAGGATGCTATCACGTGATAGGTATCTTCCCCATTCATTTAGTACATGCGTCCCAGTAATATTTTGAAAATAATTTCAATGAGCTAAATTAGGACAACTCGGCCATTTCTGGTCCGATTTTAAAAAGGTAAATAGTTTTGGAATCCTCGTCTCATTCCGGTCCTGACAGGTACCAAGAACAACGAGAACAGTTAAATTTAAAGGGATTACGTGCACCTACCCGGTACACTTTAGTATGCATTCTCTCCCAATGCTGACACGTGTTGTCAGGGAAGCTCTGATGCACACGCGCTACAAGATGTCACGGACTTGGACGTTTTACAGAAACCTCTCATATGGCTTTATACACACGTACTATCCTACTCAGGGGTGTGTGTACCCATCCGGCTGATCCACGCTATACCGGTAAGAATTTTTAACGTGAAAATGTGTTCTATTTTCGTGCTATTTTTGGTATATTTTTTTCTTAAATTTTTTCTTTAAAAATACCTAATAGAAGTCGCACACACACCCCCCCCCCCCCCCCTTCTCAGAAATTTGGAATTAAAGAATTTACAGCCCTTGGCCTATTAGAAGCCGCAGTTACCAGTCAACAGGTTTTCTGAATGGTGCGCTCAAGGTGATATATTAATCCAATGGAAGCATCTATTCAGGTAGTAGCTGATTTCCTCTGTCACCTGTATGATGCCTACAGCTTCATGCCTAACTCTATTGCTGGGTATAAGTTAGCTTTAATGTTTGTTATCCCTTGCTTGGCTTGTAGGAGAAGTGATGAAGTATGGAATCTTAATACTTTGATCAAAGGCATGGGTAATCTAAGACCAAAGGAATCCTCCAGCGATTCCATCTTTGAGTTTATCTCTGGTACTTCAAGTTCTAGCTGATATACACTTTGAACCGCTAAGCTCCATTTCAATGAAATTGTCGAAGCTTAAAACTATTTCTTTTTGCTGCACCCTTGGCTAGACGTAGAAGTAAAATTCACACCCTGTCAGCTGAGCCCGACCATTTTGTGGTTACAGGGGAAGGCCTAAGACGTCTACCTAGGATTCGTTTTAGGGCTAAAAAAACAGTCCTTGAAGTATCTTGGTCAGACTTCTTCTTCTTCTTTTCGTTCGCTGATTATACCGCCAGTCCTGTAAGTGACTGTCGACATGATCATAAGCGTTAAGTGCGTGGATCCATGGTTTATTAGAGTGCGCCGTGCAGCCTGGAACCTCCGTCGTCAGCACTCGAGGTTTCTGTCAGGGTTACCTCACCCTTACCTCCTTTAGTCACCTCTTACGACATGCAGAGGATACGGAAGGTGTATTCTAAGCCCTACCTACAGGGCGACTCTTGGTCAGACTATAATAGTTTTGCCTGCTTTGACTAGGTTTGATCCTAATTCAATGGCTTGGTGTCTGGTCCATGCATTATCCCGTTATAAGCAACGCACAGACGCACAGCAGTCGAACCCCAGTTCGTTATGGTTATCTTACATTGAGCCCCATGTCAGGGCATCAAAAGATAGCATATCCAGGGGGACTGTGGGGTGTATCCAATACTGCCAAAAAATGGCCACAGGCAAACAAGTTGACATGGCCAAGGCTCAATGTCCATGGCGTAGGAACTTCCACGGCTCTATTTAGTGGAATGCTGGTGAATGACATTATGTCGGTACTGCGAGTAGTTTTACCGACCATTATCTCCGTGACACGACCAAACGTCTTGCCTTAGCGATTAAAAAAAAAATGTCATGTGTAAATGGTTTACATAGGGCCATTACTTGTATTTTATAGGAGTAGGAGACAACCGCTTCACAGTACTACCCGTAACTAAACCCAACTCTTCACCAGCCAGGAAGAGAATGACACGCCTAAACTAGGACAGTCCTAAGTTTGTGTTTCGTTATTTTGTTAAGTTATCCGTGCTAATATAGTGATTGTTTGTGTTTTATGTGGTTCATTCTTGAGAGTATACGAAAATGAAGCTCTTCATCCGATGCCCTATAGTACGTTGGCACTAGTACATAGAGAGCGTTTAGGACATGAGGTCATCGCTTCTCCTTTCTCAAAGGAGGGGTTGAGCATATATTACTTAACAGTCATTACCCTCAACATCGGTTGTCTTATCCGATGGCCAAATCATTTCCTGATTGTGCTCCAAACGCAAAAGAGCTTGCTCTTCCATGGACGAGCCAATCTTCTGACTTCACTTCCCTCCCACAGAATTTTACTTAGGAATTCTGACTATATCAATGGGTATCAGGGAGGTAAGTATACTCTTGTAGTGAAATAAATGAAATCAGATTTCTTCATTCACGATAGAGTTCATACTCCTTTATGTGAATCCGACCTCTCCGTCGCACAGCAGCTCGGTCTTTCAGCGTTAAATGTTGCAATTGTCAGTCAATTTATCAAGTACGAGGATGTGACAGTCTGTGCATGTTGGGTGACATCCACTGAGCTGTCAGCTGAATAACCTGCCCAGTGGGGGAGCTTTTAAAGTCATAACTCTTATTGGAACTACCGTAGGTCGATATATTATGAAATATCAATGAGTATCAGGGAGGTAAGTATCAACACTCATGAAAAAAGAAATCTGTGATTTCATTTAATCCCAATTATAAGATAACTTTACAGGTAAGCTGTTGAAAATTGTGAAACAAATTTGACTGGGAGCTGCTGCTGTCTATGGCACCAACATCTCCCAGTCAGAGTTGTTTCAAAATATTCAACCGAATTCATTGATACAATTCAGACACTTTCATGACAGATTTTTTCTAGTTTCACGAAATGCTCACTTGATCGGTGCATAATTTTCATTGTAACATTGACAAACAAAAGATCAATGTAATGTAGAATCATATGATGTCATAATGAACTATGTGACATGTAGGATGACATCATAATCAATAACATCTTGAATGATGTAGCTAAGTTTGTCACAAATTATTAATTGATGACAAACTAAGCGTTGTTGTCCGAATTGTATGGCTTTACTGTTTAATAAACATGCTGTTGAATACAATCAATCCCAGCATGGATGAAGTATGGGTGGAGCTTAGCTAGAGATAGGTGGGGCATAGCTAAACCTGGCTTCCTCCATTGAGTATGACATCAGACAATTGCGTGACAGATCCCTCTGGTAGTATGTATACTGTTTAACCCTATGTAATAGACACATTTTTTTTTACTGATTTCCAACTGCTTAAAAGCTGTCTGCATCATATGTGTGAGAACATAGCTTTGACTCCATTTTTTTGCTCAAATTCCCAAGTTAAATGTAATTTTCGCCGTAGAAAACGATTTTCGGCGTAGAAAATGATTTTTGGGGTAGAAAATGCCACGAAAGTAAGATTTCATCGGGTCGGGAAACATTTTAGCTGCGCTTTAAATAATAACCAATACAGGGACTAAAATAGCTGGAAGGTATCATATGTAATAAATCATTTGTTTGTAATGATAACCTCTGTAAATGTACCCTAGGCTTTGCGCGATTTTTCGATTTAATCGTGAAGCTCGATTTATTTTTAAATTCACGATTTTTACGAAGTAATTGAGGAAAAATCGGAAAATTTCATGTTTTTTTAAAATCGAAAGTGTGTACTTTTCCGTCGCGTTTTATCAGTACATGAGTACAATTATAATCGATTCACGCCTGTGTTCATTGAGTTTATATCCCGCCGTGCCATGCACGTGTCGAATAATTACTAATCACAACACAAAGCGCTACAATTAACAAGCTAGCAATGGCGAGGTAACACCTTTGTCATTGAGAAAACCAGATAGTTACTCCGTCGAATCGCCATATAATTTTCTTTCTTTCGCTGCAGACCCTGAGTCTGTCGTGAAATGCCAAGTATATACTTAGTTGCACAGTGTTAGGCAATCAGTGAACATAATTCCTTTTAATTCTAGAGTTAGCAATTTCAGGCAGTGTAATAATTTTTCCTTTTTGATTCGGTTGTCATGTCAAATTAAAGAAAATAAAGCAACAGCATTCCAGATTGTTTGATTTTGAAATGTGCGTTCTGTTGATTACTCTTAAACGTAAATAGTACATTCTGAAAGCAACTATAAACTGCACAATAGGACGCGCTTACGCCGTTACACTTGTACCTACTCAAAGCTACCGTCCTATGTATGTAAATTGCTCAGTATTTCCCCAGGTACTAATATTAGTGTCTTCACGTTACTCCGGTAATGACCTAAACTCGTCCTACAAAGGGAGGCTATAAGCGGAAGCTGAAACATCATATAATTTATGTTTTTTTCTCGGCGACATTTTATCTCAAATTTTGATGAAATAAATATGTTTATTAAACTATATGCACTATTTACGCGGTCCCAATTAATAATTTCACTCCCCCGATGATGGATATAAGGTATACATTAAGCATAGACGTAGGATGGTAAGAATTCATCGCATGAAAATGTGTTCTAATTTTGTGTTATTTTTGTATCATTTATTTCAACTTTTTCTAGAAACAAGTCACATTACTCCGGTTTATGCTTTTGAGAATTTGGACCTAGGATTTAATCGAAAATCGTGATTTTTTAATAAAATCAGTCGCGATGTTTCAAAGCAAAAATCGTGCAAGCCTAATGTACCCTATATTATTTGTAATATGAGGAAATAGAACTCGGAGATCCTCATTTCTGCATCTTTTTATCGCACATCCATGATCACGTGAGTTCATTCATGCTCACAAACACAGATATAATCACTGTAGAGTACTTTTGGATATGCGCCTCTAATCACAGAAGCGGTTACTCGCTTAATGTAACGCAATGATAATGTATAGTAATTTCTAAGTTCCGAGTCGTGTATATTTATATCGGCCGAGTACTCGCTATAACCATTTTTAATTTGATTGAATCTTACCGCATTCCTAATATCACATGATTTCTCTATTTTCGAGACATTTTATGTCAAAAGTAGAATTGATTTTGATGTAATAAATGATCTTTATTGAAGCAATGTTTAGGTGGTCCCATTTAATAATTTCACTTCCACGATGATGTTTTTGAGGCATTCATTAAACATAGTGGTATGGCGGTAAGCATTGTATGAGGAAATTATGTTCAATTTTAGTGGTAGTGTCAACATGAGTTTTGATTAATAACAATATACTGGGCGTGTTGGTCCAGTGAAGATGTGTCCCTTATCCTGCTAGGTTTATGCCTATAGGCTCCATTGCTAGGAGCTGGTGTATCCAATGACATTCTTTCTGTTTTCTCCATGTGATAGAGTTTTCATCGTCCGGCTCTGATGAGAGTACTTGGATAATTCTGGACTGCATGTCAGTTCTAGAATGTCCATGTTTATTGAAATGTCTGGATACGGGTGTGTTATATCGTTCATTCCTATGGCGGTTTGATATGAGTTTTAACCATTTTAGAGAATGGATTTTTATATGTGTCCTTTCTATGAGTATACAGATTTTTGGGGAAGTTTTGGGGCAAAATTTTGCCTGTATCCAATACAAGCTAGTATCCTTTCCTCGAATAAAAATGGTAGTTAAGTCAACTCTTAATTCTTTTTGAGCCTAAAGAATGGAGTTCCCAAAAACAAGTGGTTCCAAACACATGTGGACTCTGAGCAGGTCTGACTGTTTATATGTGAATGATTTATTGTAGTAAAACCTTCTGTGAGTGTTACAAAGTCAAAGACCGGTCCGTATTACTTACTAAACGGCAAATTCACCACAAAATGTCATGCCGAGGGTGTTCCTGTGCCCGCCATCACATGGCAATGGCAGCCATGTTCAAAAGCAGTATGCATCATGAATGAATCAAATTGGCAGGAAATGGTGTACCCTTTCCAGGAACCGGCGGCATTCGGATCGAATTTGGCGTCTATGATGAACACTGTACGGAACAGTTCATTGGCTTTGACTGCGAAGGAGTCAGGTTGGATACGATGTTACGCAGAGAATATCCTTGGAAGTGCTTACTGGAGTGAATTGTTTATCGTCACAGGTACGTAGATGAGATAATAGTTTTTGTTCTGACTTTCAAGAAACTGGGATTCTAATGAATGTTTTAACCATTTAATGTTCAAACCGGTCAAAATTGGACTCTGCAATGGTCTTAAGAAATGTTTCATTTGGAGGTAAAGAGAACAGTATTTTTGAAAATGTACCACTGGAATGGCTGGCTTGATAATCGAGCCAGTCATTACAGTGGTAAATTTCCGATAATATTCTTCTCTTGGCCTGCAAATTGGCATTTATTAAGCAAAAATTTCACATTTGGACAAATTTGACCATTAAAAGTGTTTAGCTCAACTTCTACGTTTATATTTCATATTTCTTTTATCATACTGGACCCAAACTTAGACACATGCTTCTTTATACTGTGACCTACTTTTTGCGGTTCAGTGATCATCAAAGATACTTGAAACAATTATTTTCACTCAGATAAACGTTCGCAATCATCCATGTTCACTGATAACATATCTTTTAACTGTCTGCTGTTGATTTTCTGCAGACGGGTTTATCTGTGATTATGCTTAATATTTTGAAAACAATTTGACTGAAAGTTGTTGGTGGCTTAGCCACCAACAACTTTCAGTCAAACTGTTTTCAAAATATTCACCAGGTCCAGTGTTATTCCCCATTCAAATTATTGTCTTGTGGCTTGCGGCAGTCAGACAGTTAATGCAGACCCTAGGGACCATACTTAAGAACTTGCCATCTATAAACTTAAGAACGTCTTCCTCTCAATCTTTGTGTCATACTTCAGATGCTGTCAGTGGTTTAGAGCTAACATTGACAGAGCCGGAGATAGATGTGGTGGTTGAGCATGATAATGTGACTATGGAATGCCGAGCGAGTGTCTGGAAATATACCTTCGTTAATATACAGCGTGGAAATAGTACGGTTACTACAACAAATCAAGGCGGATTTGATGCAATATCTCCACAAACAAGGTATGAAAAATCTTCACTGGATATTCCGCTAATACTAAAATACTAATAGTCAAAAGCTCAACAGAAGATAGGCTGGTGTACGTTTTTAAAAAGAAATGTTGCCGAAAGGTGCTCGATGCTAATAGCCTGCGGCAACGTTTTTTTTACCCAAAATGCATGCCAATTATCATTTGAAAAAAAAGTGAATTTATGAATTCGAAGTCTCAATGTGTCCAGACACTTGTCATAAATGAATAATCCAAAAACCTGTATGTCTGCTCCATCCGTCCATTCAGGCTTGCATTTCCGTCTGATAACACAAGTTCTATTGATGGGGTTGTTACCAATCTGGCATGGGATCTTGTCCTTGCTGGTCTGAAGAACCCTATCGATTTTTATGTCAACGGTCACGGTCACTGTGACCTAATTAATAATATAATGTTGTGTTTTCGGATGATAATTCGAGTTCGATTGAAGGGATCATTGCTAATCTTGGGCGGGAGGTTGTCCTTCATGTTTTGACGAACCCTATCGATTTTGGTGTAAAAAATCAAGGTCACAGTGACCAATCTTGGATGGGAGTTTGTTTATGGCGGAATGGGAGACATACTTTAGCAATCTCTAATTGTCGTTCTTGTTGTTCTAGATGGTGGTTATTTAAGGAGCTATAACCACGCTTCTAATTTATGCATAATTCGGCAATAGTAATATATTAATTAGAACAATTTCACTTTTACTTAAATTTTCCTTTAATCAAAAATGGCATAAAAGTTAAGTGTAAACACTGCGCTAATTTTGTGTTTGCTAATTTACTTTGTGAAATTGATACAAATGTGGCAGTCTTATACCGTCACGATGCTTGAATATTTAACCCCTCTTGTGTCTTGCTTCAGAGAGCTCAAAATATTACTGGATATATCAATTAAACATTTTGATGGTCAATATTTTTCAAGATATTTTAATTTTAGAAGACTATTTTTGTAAATTTACTACTGAATTTCTTTTCGCTACCTTAATGGTAGTGGTAAAGAAAAGTAATGTTATTACTTAGCCAGTGTCTATCTGCAGGCCGAGAGAAGAATATTTTTGAAAATTGACCATGAGCCAGTCATCCTAGTGGTAAATATTCAAAAACACTTCTCTTGACCTTTCAAATAGCCATGTCCGAAGACCACTGCAAAGTAATTTTTTTATCAAGTTATCCCTGTTCCCCTGTAGGAGTTGTTCACATAATAGATTGCCAAGCTTTTCTGAAGATGTTTATTTAGTTTCTCATATTGTTGTCCTGTTTCAGCTCTAACTACTCACTTTTAAGGAGTGTCTCAATCAATGATGTTCAAATATCGGAAAGCGGAGTGTATATGTGTCTCGCTAAATCCAGGTCAGGTGGACTTGTCACTAGAAAATTGACTTTGGTTGTTTTAGGTGAGTTTATAAATATATATATATATATATATATATATATATATATATATATATATATATATATATATATATATATAATGTAGTCATAGAAACTAACTACTTGTTTTAGTTTTGTGGTTTCTTTAGCACCTTAATTGTTTAGTTGGCCCAAAGCGGTTTCCGTAGTGATCTTGAGAAATATCCATTTGCAGATTAAGAGAAGGCTACTTTTGAAAATTTACATCTGGAATGACTGGTTCGGTAACCGAGCCAGTCATTCCAGAGGTAAATTTTCATGTCATATAATCTCCTGGTCTTCAAATTGATGTTTTCTATCAGAAAATTTTAATTTTCAATAACAAAATTTGACCATTAAATGGTAAAAAATTTGACCACCATATATTGGTCATTCACATGCACTTTTATTAACTCAGCTCGGAATTTAGATATTGTTGCTAAGAAACTGAATCAATTATAAACAACGATTATAGCCTTTTAAAATCTATATTTCAATATGCTCTTCCAAATTTGTATGTGCGAATTAATCGAGCTTAAAACTTAGAACCATGAATTCCCAGAACCATGAATTCCCAGAACCATGAATTCCCAGAATCTCACATTCAAGTAACTATAGAGGTAAGCTGGTTAATATTAGTTCTTGTAGGAGTAACAGCTCCCAGTCAAATTAGTTTCAAAATATTCAACAGATTGTTTGTTAAATTGAAATTTCACCAAAGACATAGAATTCAGACTCTTACTGTCAGACTTCTGCCACATTCGTAATGGACCGTGTTCATTTGTTTGTGACATCAGATAACAAGGCATGTATTTTGATTATGAGTTAGTTTATTTTAGTGACAGATTACATCCCTCCACTATCACACAGAAGCAGATGTTTAAAATGGTTGCCTGGCATTTTTTGCTCGCATCAAAGATGGTGGTTCTTTTAACTCTAACACTCGTATCAGCCAAAAACACCTTCTACAGTGGTCTTGAGAAATGTCCATTTGCAGACGAAGAGAAGAGTATTTTTGAAAATTTATTACTGGAATGACTGGCTCGATAACTGAGCCAGTCATTCCAGTGGTAAATTTTCAAAAATACTCTTCTCTTCGTCTGCAAATGGACATTTTATAAATTTTTCTTGAACAAATTTGAGTGTTAAATGGTTATCTTTGAACTGCCTGTCTTAAATAACCACTATCTTTCAACTCCACAAGCAAGGTGGTCACTTGTATTCATTTAACTGTATTCTATTTGTCTGTGTGTAATAGGAGCTGTGTTGCCAACATTTACAAAGAGTTTGACCGGTACTGTGTACCATAAAGCCGGTGTGGAGACAGCCCTAGAATGTTATGCCACAGGTCTACCCACACCTAGGATCACCTGGTTTAAAGACGGACTGCGACTCATGGAAGGGAAACTTCCCGATGGACTTGTTCTAACAAACAATGGGAACAGGTGAGTTTATTGATCAGGTGATTAGCTCACCTGTGTGAACTTATAAAATGGTGATTTGTCTGCCGTCTGTCTCTCTGACCTCGTTGACGATTTAGGACACGAGGGGGCGTCAATAAGTTTGTTGAACTGGATAGTTAAATTGTTGACACCCAAAAAGTTTCAAATGTTACTTTTCTCTATGTTCCCCCTTTACTTCAAGGCACTTAGTCCATTTTGCTTTCAGTCTCTCTGTTCCTTTAAAATAAAAATGTGCAGTTTGCTCTTCGATCCACTCTTCAATTGAGGCCTTCAGTGATTCATCATCCTCAAACCTCATAGCACACAAGTGTGACTTCAAATTTCTAAATAGATAATAATTACGGGGATCCAGGTCTGTACTGCAGGGTGGGTGGTTAAGCTGCTTGAACCCACGGTCATGAATAATAGGCATCTGTAATCGTTGCACGGGTTAGTTTATAGTCAATTAACAGAACACTGTAAAATAGTTAAACTAGATATATAGCATCCTTTTGCATTTCAAACTTTACCAGTAAAAATGCTTATTACCCCTCAAAATGATGGTGCCCCTCAGAATGCAGATGAACAAACAAAATTGTCTAGAGTAAAGAGAAAACCAGTCTGGCATTTTCCATTCTACTACCCAGATAGGCTATGTGTATAGGCAAGCTAAATATGCAAAATGCACAAGTTTTGTCTAGGCGTTTCCACGATATTTAATGACAAAATTCATTTTCTGTAAATCTTAACCCCAAAATTTCCAATAAAAACAGATGTATCTCTTCAACACTATTGGAAATTTATATAAAGCTATTAGATGGTATATAAAAAGAATGGCAGTTTGTGGGCATGATCATGGGGTAGTTCCTTGTTTAGAGTGCGGTATTAACCTCTACAATTAGTCTCTAAGAAATCATTGCACCACATCAATTATGTGCTGTACTATAATCTGTAATTGGCACTTGAGCGATGGCAGTGTACCCTCTGCGTTATTTTCATGCTAAATGCTGGCTTCATTTTAAATTTACCTGAAAATAATACAAAGACTATGTTAAGACTTCCCTGTAAAAGAAAAATCAAGCATTTTATTGTTTATTGGCTCACTTTGCTCTTTTGCTCTCTTTCTGAAACAAATCTTTGCGTTATAAATTGGCTGCCAATGGTCTATGAAATGAGATGGCAGACATCGTTTTTGTACAGAAATATGTATTGTCTTGATATGTAATTGGCAAAAACTATCATTCTGTGGGGCAGCACTTCTGCATTTTGGGAACATCCAGGGAAATAGTTACAGAAATGGAATCATTTTTGTTTTAACTTGAAGAGAGTTTCAAGATGTTGAGCCATGCCAAATTTGGGGTTGATTTGTTACATTTCCTAAACATTATTAGCCAATTTATCAACCAGCATTCTGAGGGGCAAGTGCATTCTGAATCCATTTTCATGTGTGGCATTCAACCTTTAACCGTCTGTCTGCTGAGTTTTTGCAGACAACATATATCAAGAGTAATATCTCTAGACACGCTAAATATTTTGAAAACAATTTGAATGAAAGTTGCTGGTAGCTTACGCCGCTCAAAATGACTGCAATGTTCATGAGAAAGGTCCATTTACTGGCCAAGAGAAAACTATTTTTTTTACCACCAACGAGCCAGCCATTAACGAGCCAGCCATTAACGAGCCAGCCATTAACGAGCCAGCCATTCCAGTGGTAAATTTCCAAAAATAGTCTTCTGTTTGCCTGCAAATGGACACTTACTGAGAAAGATTTGGATTTTCTTGAGCAATCTTGTTAATTAATATGATGAAAGAATTAATACTGTAATAGTTTAAAACTTCTGAGCGTGAAATTGTGCATTATTTAAATCTTTTCTCATCTCCGATCGTGTGATTTGTGTGGGAATTTTCGTAAAACAAAACATTTAATTAGCCTGGCCTTAATGCTTATATATTTACAGACTGTTGCTTGTGCAGACCTCAGCCAATGTTAGCGGTCAGTATTCATGCAAGGCAGAGAACAGAGAGGGCAGTATCATCAGTAACACATCACTCATTGTCGGATGTAAGACATTAATCCCATGGTCAATTGACCTTTCCAGTTTAGCCATTAATCATATGATGTCATAATCAACTATGTGATGTGTAGGATGACGTCATGATTAACGTAGCTATGCTCTTGTATGTCTTTACTATTTAATCAACATACTGTTGAGTATATTGAAACTAATTTCCCCCACCCCCATGTTCTTCCTCTTCCATAGTGTATCCCTCATAGCACCCCCCCCTAGTTTTTTGTCCCCTCACATACTTCAGCCCCCCCCTCCCCCTCCCCAGGTCCAAGTACCTTCCTCACCTCTGATAAAGGAGGCCATACCTTACAAAGGTCCTTGAAGATTGTTTTTGTTCACCTTAAAAATCCCTGAAAAGACACTGAGTTAAAAATTTACCTGTAGGATCCCTGGCATTCAAAAACCTGTAGGACCCCTGGTATTAATCCTTAACACTCTGATGTCAATATTCTATCTTTTGTTGTGTCAATAGCAAGGAAACTGGTGTACATTTTTCAACAATTTTGGTGGATGATGTTGCTGTCGTAGACAGCAACATCTTCCACAAAAAATTTTGAAAAATGAACACCAGTTCATCTTATAATTTAATTTGAAAATTTAATATTTTTACATCAGAGTGGTAAGGGTTAAGGTTTTCACAGCAAAGCCGGACAAAAATGTTCTCGGCAGTTGTCTTCAGTGATGTTCATTTCCAAGCCAAGAGAATTGAATTTTTTTAAATTTACCACTTGAATGACTAGCTCTGTAAACGAGCCGTCCATTCGAGTTGTACATTTTCAAAGATAGTCTTCTGTTGGTCTGTAAATTGATATTTCATATGACCACTGCAGAAGATATTTCGGCTGGATTGAGTGTTAAAGAGTTAAATCAAGTAAGAGGAATGTTTGTCAACAACTTTCAGTCAAATTGTTTTCAAAATATTCAGCATGTCCAGGTTTATTCCCCATTTAAATTATTGTCCAGCGGCTTGCAGCTGTCAATACTTATCTGACTAATATTAAACACGCATATTCACACCGCAATGCTTCAAAATAAAATTGTTAAAATTGTCTACTTTCAGAGACTTAAATCATGTGCTTGGACGTAATGAAACGAAATAAATCTTAGCAAATGATGATTTCATTCCGTATAGATTAACAATATTTATTAAGTTGTGAAATTGAATTAGAGATATGAGTATTTTAAATTCACAACTACAAAAATTATATTAATTTATACAGAATGAAATTATCATTTGTTAAGATTTATTTCGTTTCATTACAGCTATGCACACAATTTAAGCTACTAAAAGTATACAATTTTAACAATTTTATTTTCAGGCATTTTGGTGTGAATATGTACCTTTAACCAGTGGTTAATCTCTATAGTAAATTACAATGCTTATCAAATTGCTAATTTCTATCTATGTAACAATTTCAGCAATACCCGTATCTAACAGTGGTCTTTCACCCGTTCACATCGGCATCATCGTCGCTATTTTCATCATCGCCGTCATCATCAGTGCCATTATCATTCTGGTCATCCGTAGAAAGATGAAATACAACGTGGTAAGTTAATCTCATAGTCTGCTGAGAATTCACATTCAGAAATTCCATTTCATGTCACATGACAAATGGGATGGTCAATGGAGGGATCCGAACGGTCACTCAAGTATTTGAGGTCTTAATCTATATATGTCACTTGTTACCTGACAAGGGACCTTTCTAGTTTATCCATCCATCATATAACTTCATAATCGACTACGTGACGTATGGCATGATGTCATGAATGACGTAGATAAGTTCGTCAAGAACACAATTGGCAACTGGCTAAGTAAGCGTTGTTGTACAAACTGTGTCTTAACTATGTAATAAACATGCTGTTGAATATTTTGAAACTAATTTAACTGGATGGCAGCAACAGCACCCAGTCAAATTAGTTTCAAAATATTCAACAGCTTATCTGTATATTTTTCTGGAAATTGATAGTCAAGGAGTTCAGGTATCCCAGTGGAGTGGAGTGGAGCTTAGCTATAGATGGGTGCGACAAAGCTAAAACTTGAAGTGTCCTAGGTGTGTCATGAACAGGGCAAAATATTGATGATGATAATTTGCTTGATGGCAGCAACAGCTCAAAGACAAATTAGGTTTTAAAATATTCAACAGCTTACCGATATGGTTACCTTGAAATTACGATTCTGTGAATTTGTCGTTTTACGTCTTAAAAGCGATTCAAATGTACATACAAATTGGGTGGAGCTAAACTATAAATGGATGGAGCTAAGCTACAAATGGGTGGAGCTAAGCTATAAGTGGGTGGGACATAGCTAGAAATAGGTGGAGCTTAGTTAGAAATAAGTGGAGCTTAGCTAGAAATAGGTGGAGCTTAGTTAGAAATGGGTGGAGCTAAGCTATAAATGGGTGGGATATAGCTAGAAATAGGTGGAGCTTAGTTAGAAATAGGTGGAGCTTAGTTAGAAATAGGTGGAGCTTAGCTAGAAATAGGTGGAGCTTAGCTAGAAATGGGTGGAGCTTAGTTAGAAATGGGTGGAGCTTAGTTAGAAATGGGTGGAGCTAAGCTATAAATGGGTGGGACATAGCTAGAAATATGTGGAGCTTAGCTAGAAATAGGTGGAGCTTAGTTAGAAATAGGTGGAGCTTGGATAGAAATGGGTGGAGCTTAGTTAGAAATGGGTGGAGCTAAGCTATAAATGGGTGGGACATAGCTAGAAATAGGTGGAGCTTAGTTAGAAATAGGTGGAGCTTAGTTAGAAATGGGTGGAACTAAGCTGGAAATAGGTGGAGCTTAGCTAAAAATGGGTGGGACATAGCTAGAAATAGGTGGAGCTTAGTTAGAAATAGGTGGAGCTTAGTTAGAAATGGGTGGAGCTAAGCTAGAAATAGGTGGAGCTTAGCTAGAAATGGGTGGGACATAGCTAGAAATAGGTGGAGCTTAGTTAGAAATAGGTGGAGCTTAGTTAGAAATTGGTGGAGCTAAGCTATAAATGGGTGGGACATAGCTAGAAATAGGTGGAGCTTAGTTAGAAATGGGTGGAGCTAAGCTAGAAATGGGTGGAGCTAACCTAGAAATGGGTGGAACATAGCTAGAAATAGGTGGAGCTTAGTTAGAAATAGGTGGAGCTTAGTTAGAAATAGGTGGAGCTTAGTTAGGAATAGGTGGAGCTTAGTTAGAAATAGGTGGAGCTTAGTTAGAAATAGATGGAGCTTAGTTAGAAATGGCTGGAGCTAAGCTCGAAATAGGTGGAGCTTAGCTAGAAATGGGTGAAACGAAGCTACAAATGTGTGTGGCATGGCTAGAAATGGGTGGAGCTAAGCTAGAAATGGGTGGGACAAAGCTATAAAAGGGTGAGGCATAGCTAGAATGGGTGGGACATAGCTAGAAATGGGTGGAGCTCAGCTACAAATTTGGTGGGGCATAGCTAGAAATGAGTGGGGTATTGTTAGAAATGAGTGGGGCATAGCTAGAAATGGGTGCAGCTATGTTAGAAATGGGTCCCTCTAATCCATTCTATATATTGGTCATGATGATACAGCCTGATGTCTTCTCATGTGGATTGTGTGGCAAACGACGTTATGGTGATAAAATGAAGGCTAGGCAAAAATCCACATTTACCTATGTCACGCTCATCTCTAGCTAGGATCTGGCCATACTTTGTGCACGTTGTGATCGATTTGTATACTTAGGGCCCTGAATTCCCAGAATCCCAATATCAAGGTAACTATACAGACAAGCTGTTGAATATTTTGAACCTAATATGACTTGCGTCCAGTCAAATTGGTTACAAAATTTTCAACCGAATGTTTATTAAATAATAAATTCATCAAAGATATACAATTTATACACTTGACGGACTAGTCCAGCTTCATGACGGATTATTTCTGTGAATTATAATTGTGATGTCACCCTACACATGATGTAATTGATTATGACGTCATATATTTCCCAAAATAACGTCAAAGATCAAATTGTGTATCTAGATTCTAGAATGACGTCTTACTTACATTGGTAGTGATAATGAGGACGAAGATGTTATGTGAAGCAGATGGGAAATAGTGTATATATCCGTCTTTATTATCAACCTACATTTCTACCACATGACGATTTTATAAAAAGGTGCATTGGCCTCAGCCTCAACCATGTATTGGACTCCCGCGATAATAGTTACGTCATAATATTCTATTGTATCACCCTGGTTTATTTTGCAATGAGATTGTTATTTCATGCAAACGCTGCGTCATAGTATTATTACATCTCTCGATGGCTACGGAGCCTTGACTAATATGGACTTTAACTCTTTAACACTCATATCATCCGAAAACGGCTTCTGCAGTGGTCTTGAGAAATGTCCATTTGCAAACCAAGAGAAGACCATTATGAAAATTTACCACTGGAATGACTGGCTCGGTTATAACCGAGCCAGTCATTCCAGTGGTAAATTTTCAAAAACAGCCCTCTTATTCTGCAAATGAACATTTTATGAGAAAATTTAAATTTTCTTGAGCAAATTTGAGTGTTAAAGGGTTAACACAACGCTCACTCATTAATAAAAATCCATCTTTGACTTGGAAATGTAATATAACTTAATAATATTTCTTGAATATCTACAGTAGAGATAAAAAATATCTTAAAACGTTTCAAAAACAAAATAAAAATTACTGTTAATATTTTGAACATAATTGAATTGGATTGCCTATGACAGCAATGTCTTCCAGTCCAATTATGTTCAAAATATTCACCTGAACATTTCTTACATTGTGTTCAAACTTGTATTTACAAACATGTTTCTATTTTTGTTTTGTAAACATGTTAACTTATTTATGAGCTGTACTCTATCCATGTTATAATGAACTATTCCAGTTTATCCATCAGTCATATAATGTCATAATCAACTGTGTGACATGTAGGTTGACGTCATAATCAATTACGTCATGAATGATGTAGTTAAGTTCGTCACAAATACTTAATTGATTATGGACTAAGTGTTGTTGTACGAATTGTATGTCTTTACTATTTAATAAACATGCTGTTGAATATTTTGACGGCTTATTTGCATCTGGAAATTGATAGTCAGGGGGTTTAGGGATTGATCGATCCCAACACGGTAGAAAAGTGTGTGAAGCTTAGCTAGAAATGGGCGGGGCATAGCTAAACTTGGATTCCTCCATTGGTCAACCTCAACCAAAGTTGTTATGTAAGTTATCCATATGATTGGGGATTATGAGATACCATTTATACTGGACTCCATCTCCTGAGGGTCTGGGGCATGGGCGAAAGCTCAAAGTTGGTGACGACGTGGGGATTTGCGAAGTCACGTCATTGACTGCATGTTCTGTTATATTTTTGTGTATGTTCTGTAGCTTAAGGAGTTAGAGGATATGTTGTTGAACCCGCCCATCCAATTTGATCCTGAACTGCCCCTGGAAGAACAAGCGGACTGTATTCCCTACAATCCAAAGTGGGAATTCCCCAAAGATCGATTGCGCCTAGGTAAGTAGTAAGATAGTTAATAATATGATTAACTGTAACTCTGGTGATGCTGAACTCACAATGAGCCTTTCCGATTTATCCAACAATCATATGACATCATAATGAACTATGTGACATGTAGGATGATGTCATAATCAATAACATCTTGAATGACGTGGATAAGTTAGTCACTAACGCTTAGCTAAGGATGGGTGGGGCAAAACTAAAACTGGATTCCTCCATTGTGTCAAATTTGCTACATGAATGTTGTGTGACAAAACCATGGTAATGATTGCTTTTCAGCGCAATCTCTGCATAATTGTCAAAGTTATTCCCCCCTGAAAAACTGTTCTGGTGTCTTGTTTGCAGAGCTTTAGCATATATGTGTGATTTCGCGTCAACTTAGATAGTAAATTCTTGTTAACAAAACTGTTTAGGATTGTGTTTGGTCTTTTATATTTACAGGTTTGATGTTGACATTTTAATTGTCAAATTTGGTCAAGAAACTCAATTTTCTTATAGAAAATTTCCATTTACAGATCTAGAGAAGACCCATATTTGGAAATTTACCAATGGAAATACTGCAAATTTCCAAAATGGTTCTTCTATTTGTAGATTTTCAACCAGAAACTTTTCTTGGACATCTCTCAACATCATTGTGGAAGTTGTGTGTTTGCTGTATTGACCATTAACCCATTATTTCATGATTTTCAGGTAAAATCCTTGGTCAAGGTGCATTCGGCCGAGTTGTAAAGGCCGAGGCAGTCGGTATTCTTGAAGGGATTGATGTTTCTGCAGTCGCTGTCAAAATGGTCAAAGGTAAATTAAATATTATTTATATAAAAATTATAATACCGCGTCTATAATTAGTAATATCCAAATATGATGATGACTGGTTTCATTGTTAGAATGGAGGGATTTAATCTGTCACTCAGATATCTGATGTCCTGATTTAATCTGTCACGTTGGCTGATGTGACAATCAAACTAACGTACATCAGTCACGAAAATTGAAAAATCTGTCGCGAAGTGTATGAATAGTATGTCCTGGATGAATTTACAGTTTAATAAACATTCTGTTGGATATTTTGAAACTAATTTGACTGGTAGATATGGTAGAAACAGCCCCCAGTCAGATTGGTTTCCAAATATTTAACAGCGAACATGTATATTTACCGTGAAAAAGGAATTCTGGGAATTCAGTGTTCCAAGTAATTGCATAGATTTATTCCAATACACGTAAAAAGATGGTGAAGCTTAGATAGAACTGGATACCGCCATTGTTGAATATGTTTTGTTTAGCCGTCTAGCACTCAAACTGTCCAAAAATGGCTTCTGAGATGGTCTTGAGAAATGTCCATTTGTCGCTGAAGAGAAGACGATTTTTAAAAATTTACCGCTGAAATGACTGGCTCAATAACCGAGCCAGTCATTCCAGCAGTAAATTTTAAAAAATAGTCTTGGCCTGCGAATGGACATCTGCTTTGAAAAAATTGAAATTTTATTGAATAAATTTAAGGGTTAAAGACATATATATATATATATATATATATATATATATATATATATATATATATATATATATATATATATATATACACACCTGTGCAAAAGTTAAGCACCAGCAAAAACAATAGAACTTAGAAACATGATGGTACAACTAGGCTGCCATACTTTTTGTCCCCGCGTTAGCTGACATAATTCCAAGTACGAAATGCACATGCATGCATGACTTCACGCCGCTTGATGTCTGTGCGTGGCGGGAAACAGCACACGTGTTCAGTTATGTAAAAGTCCAGTTTGAGGTGTAGAACATTACATACAGATTTAGGCGACAAGATTAGGAATTTTGTGTTCATGACCGTGGTTTATTTGTACAGAGAGAATTAGCTCTTGATTGTGAACCGCTATGGCAAGACGAAGGTTAAGTGATCGTGTGAAATGGCAAATCATAGGCATGCATACCACTGGTATGTCATGCAGAGAGATTGGCAGACAGCTGAACATTAACCATACTGTAATCAGTCGTTTGATTGCAAAACATGGGCAAACTAACGAGGTGAAGGACAGGCCTAGATCTGGAAGACCGAAGAAGACTACTGCCCGTGATGATCGAGCCCTAGTACGCCTTGTTAGGAGATCTCCATTCACCAACAGCAGAGTGCTCAGCCAGCAATGGGAAACGCGCAATAGAGTGTCAATGTCTACCGTCAAAAGGAGACTGTATGCTGCTGGCATGAAAGCTAGGAGACCTGTCAGACGTCCTCTCCTCACTGCACACCACAAAGAGGAGCGTCTGAGGTGGTGCAACGAAAGAAGACACTGGAACATGAGATCCTGGAGACGGGTACACTGGTCCGATGAAAGTCGGATCCTGCTTCATGCCACAGATGGTCGAACTCGTGTATGGAGGTCCAGACGCACGGCGTACGACCAACGTAACATCATGGAAGAAGTTCCATTTGGTGGAGGTTCCGTTATGATATGGGGGTGCATCTCATTTGATTGTAAGCTGGATCTGTTGACTGTACCTGGAACACTAAATGGACAAAGATATCAAGATTCCATACTGGATAGAGTTGTGGTCCCTCATTTTGTAAATCATGCACCTGGAACCCACCCTATATTCATGGATGACAACGCCCGACCACATCGTGCTAGAGCTGTGCATGAATACCTCCGCCAGAATGCCATCGAAACCCTACCATGGCCAGCAAGGAGCCCTGACATGAACCCTATTGAGCATATCTGGGACATTCTGGGAAACATGGTGAGAAGGAGGGATCCTCCTGTGCAGAACCTACAGGAATTAACAGACGCACTCCATCTTGAATGGCAACGAATACCACAATGGCGTATCAGTCGGTTGGTGACCAGCATGAGACGTCGTGTCCAGGCCGTCATCCAGGCACAAGGTGGATATACCCGGTATTAATAATGACAGTCTCAAACTCGTGCCATTAATGACAATCTAGCCACGTGTGTCAACTGTAGGGCAATAGTTGTCAGGTGTGTCAACGTAACCATATTCAGGCCTCGTTTTCAAGTTCAAACAAAAACATACAGTGTTTCCCCACCATCATAATCAGCATTCCTCTAGTTGCATTATTACCTCTTGCACTAAGATGAATGGGTACATAAATGTTTATGCTATTGCTTTCTTCATAGCACATGAATATACCCTCGCATGTGCGTAAACATAGGGTGGTGCTTACCTTTTGCACAGGTGTGTATATGGAATCGCAGCTCATGACTAGAACAGCCACTGAGATGTGTATGCCTGGCGGGTATGCATGCACATGCACTAGCTTTCGGTTTTATTATCCCCATGTTTTTTAAAAGATGTTGTCTCACCTGTCTGTCCGTCTGTGCTGAAATTGATTGTGACGTAACTCCTCCGAAATCGTTGGACATAGTTCAACCATATTTGTTATGTGAGTTGCCCATATTATTGCGGAGTGCAAGAGGTCATGTACAGTTGGCTCCCTCACCCTACTGGGGAAATTGATTGTAACGCAACTCCTCTGATACCATTGAATGGAAAATCGACAGAATAATTTGGTATGTGCCTTACCACTATGATTGCAGAGTCCAAGATGACATTTTCGTTTGGCTGTGCCCGAGGGGTGTGTGGTGGGGGTTCAAAAGGTCAAAGCTGTGAACATAGGGATTTGCGATGGCGCACCGTCAACTGTCCAATTAGGTCTACTATGAAGTATTATTCCCAGAAAGAATAGTACCATACATTCCCAAAGATAGTCCGCTGACGTGTATAGTCCGCACCCCTAAATTTGACCCAGATCGGCTTGAAAAATTGTTGTTTTCATGTATAAGCCATAGTGCGATCGAGAGACTTGTGACTGAAAATCGGTAACAAAACAACCACTGCGTGCGTATTCTTTTGGCAACTATTTCAGATTAAATCTTATTTACCGGCATGATCACAGTAACTGCGGAATAGTTCAAAATCGATCTTTACCAATTAACCAAAATTTTGCCGAAAATATGCTGCTCATATTTACACAACAAGTTGGCAATATTATTACTGGAATTGAAATTCCTAGCTATCACTGATTAATTAGTAGATGAATATCTGGCAAAATTTATGAAATATTTGCTTTTTATTTCTAAATCTCATGAGAATATGTATCTTATATGACTGGTTATATCGTAATTTAAGCGACCAACATAAAATGGTCCAAAACGAAATGTGATGTGCGAGAAAAATTGCTTGAATGCCTGAGGATTAAAATAAGGTAGACCCCCCTTATGTTGGTGAGCCAGCTGGTGGCAAAATAAACCTGTGATTGAAGGCACTAATGAGAAGGGTAGATTACATTGCCGAATCACATTGCCAAGTTCTGAGTCCAGTTATATATCCGAGTACTCGCTCTAAATAAACTTCTTTTGTTCTTTTGATTGGAGGTGCAAGATACGGTGTTAAAATTTAATTTAACCTGAGCGGATTCCTAATATCGCGTGATTTATATATTTTCAAGACGACATTTTATGTCAAATTTAGGATTAATTTTGATGGAAAATACGATCTTTATTACAGGGTAAGCAATATTTAGGCAGTTCAATTTAATAATTTCACTTCAGCAATGATGTTTTTGAGGTATACATTAAACGTAGTCGCATAAGTGGCAAGAATTTGTACCAGGAAATCGTGTTCAATTTTCGTGCTATCTTAGAAGTTCAGAAATGTTTGAAAATTCAGAGGGACAAAAATATGACTGACTTTTATCCTTGTATACTTTGTGCGGACTAACTTTTTAAAACATGTAAATTGAGCAAAAATGTGCGAACTATATATTGGTATATACGTTATAATCTTGGTCCCCGTGTTAATAATGTTAATTTTGTTGCCAGATTGTATTGTGTGACTTTGTTTCCAGATTGTACTGATAAAGAGCAGATGCAAGCATTGCTGTCTGAGCTGAAAATTCTTATCCATGTCGGTCAACACCTGAACATCGTTAACCTGCTTGGGGCAGTGACAAAAGATATTACTAAAGGTAGTTATTTCCATTCAGAAAAATATGCTTTTAAGGAACCGGGCATGTGTATGGCTTCTTAACCCTTAACACTCAGCCAAAAACAGCTTCTGCAGTGGTCTTAAGAAATGTCCATTTGCAGACCAAGAGAAGACTATTTTTGAAAATTTACCACTGAATTGAGTCATTCCAGTTGTAAATTTTCAAAAATGGTCTCTTGGTCTGCAAATGGACATTTTCTATGAGAAAATTGAAATTTTCTTGAACAAATTCGTGGGTTAAAGTCTTAATGATTGCTTTAACCCTGCACTTGTCAATCCGGACAAAACTGACCTGTGCAGTGGTCTTGAGAAGTGGTCATTCGCAGGCTAAGAGATAACACATTTTGAAAATTTACCACTGGAATAACTGGCTTGATAATTGAGCCAGTTTTTGCCTCGCCTGCAAAGCAGAAAAAGTGAGACATAGGTATCATTTTTCCGATGGCGGCGGCGTCAACATTACGGTTTTGCGTTTATCAAAACTTCTCAGCTTATATTTCAGGATTGGTTACGCCTAGTGCAACTAAACTTGAATACATGGTTACTTATAATGATAGGAAGCAGCATGATGATGATGATGATGGGTTCACAAGGTCAAATGTCAAGGTCACTGCGACCTTGATACAGAACAATGTTATTTCAACATTAAGTTTTTGCGTTTAGCAAAACTTCTCAGCTTATATTTCAGGATTGGTTACGCCTATTGCAACTAAACGTGGATACATGGTTACCTATAATGATAGGAAGCAGTATGATGATGTTGGGGTCACAAGGTCAAAGGTCAAGGTCACTGTGACCTTGATACAGAACAATGTTATTTCAACATTAAGTTTTTGTGTTTAGCAAAACTTCTTAGTTTATATTTCCGGATTGGTTAAGCCTATTGCAACTAAGCATGGATACATGGTTACCTATAATGATAGGAAGCAGTATGATGATGTTGGGGTCACAAGGTCAAAGGTCAAGGTCACTGTGACCTTGATACAGAACAATGTTATTTCAACATTAAGTTTTTGTGTTTAGCAAAACTTCTTAGTTTATATTTCCGGATTGGTTAAGCCTATTGCAACTAAGCATGGATACATGGTTACCTATAATGATAGGAAGCAGCATGATGATGTTGGGGTTACAAGGCCAAGGTCACTGAGTTTGATACAGAACTCAGTTATTAGTCCCCAACCGGGGGTGGGGGGGGGGGTTATAGGTTTGCACTCCGTCTGTCTGTCCATCCGCCTGTCTGTCTGTCGCAGTTGGTTTTGCGCACTTTTTCGCAGTCATTCAAGGTATTCAACTGAGAATTGGTTTATTGCTTTATTATGAGAAGTTACAGACCAAGTTCGAGTTTGAGGCGTATGCATCAATTTTTGATAGAGTTATGCCATATCAACTTTTTTCGCACTCCTTCAAGATATTTAAGCGAAAATTAGTTCATCGCTTTAGTATAAGGAGTCACAGAGCAAGTTCGAGTTTCAGACATTTTCGTCGATTTTTCATGGAGTTATGCCCCCTTTCGACTTATGAAATATTAAAAATATTAGTTTTCCACACTTTTTTTCGCAGTCTTCCAAGATATTATACTGAGAATTGCTACATTGCTTTGTTATGAGAAGTTACAGACAAATTTCGAGTTTCAGGTGTATGCGTAAATTTTTGATGAAGTTATGCCCCCTTTCGACTTAGGAAATATGAAGAAATATCAGCTTTCCACACTTTTTTTCACACTCCTTCAAAATATTTAAGGGAAAATTGGTACATCGCTTTGGTATAAGGAGTTACAGAGCAAGTTCGAGTTTCAGACGTTTGCGTCATTTTTTGATGGAGTTATGTCCCATTTCGACTTATGAAATACAAACATATCAGCTTTCAAGACTTTCCTTCTCCTTCGCCATATATAACTGAAACTTGGTATATTGCTTTGTTATGAGAAGTTACAGTTCAGATTCGAGTTTCAGGTGCTTCTGTCGATTTTTAATGGCGTTTTTGACTGTCAATCTCTAAAGATTTATATCACCAGGTAGGGGACATGTATTGCAAAGCAATACTTACAGAATGCTTGTTTCAACATTAAGTTTTTGGTTTTATCAAAACTTCTCAGCTTATATTTCAGGATTGGTTAAGCCTATTGCAACTGACCTTGGATACATGGTTACCTATAGTGATAGGAAGCAGCATGATGATGTTGGAGTCACAAGGTCAACGGTCAAGGTCACTGTCACCTCGATACGGAACCCTTGTTATTTCAACATTTAACATATGCACAGATAACACAACACATGGATATGAATTACATATTTATTTTGGCATAAAAGGACATAGGATTGAAGCTCCTGCACTTATATCCTATGTCCTGGTTAACAATCCTATGTCCTGGTTACCTAACATTGTTAGGCATCCTTGATACTTGAGTGACTAAGACCTTGAGTGTGCATTTCATTGATTTGATACATGGTAACTAGCGATTACCATGTGTTTGCGTTGCATTTGCCGTCTGGTAACACACGATTACCACTTATGTATAAATACGCTTAATACAGTCTTCTGTATTAATGTATGCTCTGCATTTAAGCACGGCAACAAACGGTTACTCAGTGTTTACATGGCACTTGATTTGACCCCGGGTAACTAATGGTTACCCTGTGTGTACACTGCATTAAGCCATGGTAACGATTGGTTAGCAAAATTTAAATAATAAACATATACAATAGATCAGAGTATTGATACTGCATTCTGTACTTTCTATTCTATGCTAAAGTCAGTACTTCATATTTGTACTCAATTATACTGTCAACTTTTGGTGGATACTGCCCAAAACGAGTGGGCTGTTAGGACTTGTAATTGAGGCATACGCTAAGGGATTCCGTTTAACATTATCCATCCAAGCTGCAACGTGACAAACTAACTTGTGATGGAATAACTTATGAGTGAAATTGTTTCAATGCCAATCATAAATGACCTCTGCGCAAGTTAACTGGTCACGAGAGTCCCCCAAAAGTTAGAATAAGTTATTGCATTTAGCAAAACTTCTTAGCTTATATTTCAGGATTGGTTAATCCTATTGCAACTGAACTTGGATACATAGTTACCTATAATGTTAGAAAGCAGCATGATGATGTTGGGGTCACAAGGTCAAGGTCACTGTGAACTTGATACAGAACTCTGCTTTTTCAACATTAAGTTTTTGTGTTTAGCAAAACTTTTCAGCTTATATTTCAGGATTGGTTAAGCTTATTGCAACTAAACTTGGATACCTGGTTACCTATAATGTTAGGAAGCAGCATAATAACATTGAGGGCAGAAGGTTAAAGGTCAAGGTAACTGTGACAAACAGAAGACAGGCGAGACATTTAATTCGGCAGAATTCTTGTTCTACTGGTAAATTTTCAAAAATAGTCTTCTTGCCAGGTTAACAGACAATAATTAAGCTGAAATCTTAATTTTCTTGAAAGATTTTGACCATTAATGAGTTATGTTAAAAATCAGTGGAGCTGAAGGTCGTTGTATAAAGTTACTATAGTTAAAAAAGTTTTTTTTAAATAGTTTAAATATTTTAATGTAAAATAAAAAAGATACTAATATTTTGAAACTAACACGATTGGAACCTGTTACTGCAATAGACAGCCACATGTCCCAGTCAAATTTGTTTCACAATATTCAACAGAATGTACCTTATATCATATAGATTTTGTCATTTCTGTTCTGTACGGGTTCATTAACCGTGGCAGTCATTTCAGTGCTCAGTTTTCTAAAATATTCCATTGTTAGTTCACCTGGCCTGAAAAGCCATGTGAGCTTACGCCATGGCGACCATCCGTCTGTTGTCCATCAACTTTTGCTTTAAAACGCTACTCCTCCTTAACCAATAGACAGATTTTAACCAAATTTGGGTCAAAGTATCCTATTGGACTTGGCTCCAGAACCTCCATTCGGAATTTTGATTTCAAAATTTTTTGTGTCAAAATCTTAGATTTTATTAAAAATATACCGGAAATTGTCAAAATGCTTCTTCTTACCATTCTGAGCGATTTCATCCAAATTTGGCTGAAAGGACCCTATGGTCATAAACTCCAGAACTTCCATTCAGAATTTGATTCATACATTTTTTGGGTGAAAATATGAGATTTTATGAAAAATGTACAGGAAATTGTCAAATTGCTTCTCCTTACCATTCTGAGGGATTTCAACCAAATTTGGTTGAAAGGCGCTCTGGTCATAGGATCCAGAACTTCCATTCGGAACTTTGATTCCTCAATTTTCTGGGTCAAAATTTTTGATTTTGTTAAAGATGTACCGGAAATTGTCAAATTGCTTCTTCTTACCATTCTGAGCAATTGCAACCAAATTTGGCGGAAAGGATCCTGCTGTGACAGGCTCTACAATTATCATACAGAATTTTGATTCATCAATTTTTTGGGGTGAAATCTTAGATTTTATGAAAAATGTTCCAGAAATTGTCAAATTGCTACTCCTTTAGCTGCTTGACATATTTCAACCAAATTTCACTAATAGATTCTATGGTGGTAGGCTCTAGAAATACTCTTCAGAATTTTGATTGGTCAATTTTTTGGGTGGCCAGCGGGGATTTTCTGAAACTCATCCATCATATCTATTTAAATGCAAATGGTTCAAATGCTAATGGTCCAGGTGAGCGCCACAGGCCCTTGGGCCTCTTGTTCTATAAATGGACATTCCATATGAGAGGCAAGAATAGTTTACTTTCTTGTAAATTACAGGTATAACGTTAGAACGTGTTTCTTTCCAGGTGAATTGTACGTGATAGTAGAGTATTGTCAGTTTGGCAGTTTACGAGCGTACATAATCCAACATAAGGATGGCTTCTGTGATACAATGGATGATGTCACCGATGCAGCATTGGACAAGCGAAGAGAAGCGAGCGGGGCGATGGCAAATCCATATTATATTAACAAAGCTGGTCAGCCAAACGAAAGTGCATTCTTAATTGGACCGGCTTTGACTACAAAGAATCTCACCTGTTATGCGTATCAGGTCGCGCGAGGCATGGCGTACTTGTCGTCGAAGAATGTAAGTCATTCACTTTTGCTTTCTAATTGACCTTTCCATGTATGGCAGCAACAGCGGCCAGTCAAATTAGTTTCAAAATATTTAACAGCTTACCTGTATAGTTTTCTGGAAAATGATAGTCAGGGAGTTCAAGGATCGATCGATCTCAACGCGAGCAAGATCTAGGTGGAGATTAGCTAGTGAGGCTTGGGGCATAGCTAAAACTGGAATGCTCCATTCCTACCAACGTTAGTTATGAATGTTACCTTTTCAAAGTTTTCCAATTATGTGCCACGAGAAAGGTAATAGTTGCTTAATTACCTTGCGTATGTGTTTGTCCAGTGAGGTGTGGTACCCACACTCACACACGCTTGCATGTACGCACACACAGAATCTTTGTTTACTTACTACTAGGAATATTTCTCTGTTCATTATTTGGCTCGTGCGATTTCGAAACTTTTAGCCATGGTGGCTGTTGAATCAGTGAATGTCAGGAAATCCAGGCAGTTTGAGGTAATTTTCAAAATACTTACATGAACTAAACCTTTTTGCTTGTCAGAATTGGAAAGTCTCGTATCATTTGCGATAAAGCAAAATTTTTCTTTGCATATTTATAGCCTTTATATCTTTATTGGTATCTTTTGCTATTTCAGTATATTCATCGTGACTTAGCGGCGAGAAATGTCCTGTTGTCGGAAGATAACATCGTGAAAATCTGTGATTTTGGATTGGCTAAGAAATGCTACACAAATCCTGAGTACCATAAGAAAGGAGATGTAAGTTTTGAATTAACATTAACATATAATTGACTCATCAAAATATTGTATATTGTGATCCACAGTTTTGGTTCTTATGGGTGAAATGGAGGGATCCATTTCTAGCTAAGCCACCAACAACTTTCAATCAAATAGTTTTCAAAATATTCAGCAGGTCAAGCGATATAACCTGTGGAATATGTCATCCGCAAAAACTCAGCGGTCAGATGGTTAAGAAATGTGAACATATTAGATTTGATGTGAAATATCATACAAAGATGTTGTGTACCTCAAGCGTGAGGACTGCATGTTGGATCTGTTGAATGTGTTGGTAGCTGGGGTTTTGATGTGACAGAACTTTAACTTTGTCATAATCTAATAACATATTTCTCTTTGATATATTTATAGGGTCCTGTACCAGTCAAATGGATGGCTATCGAGTCATTAACACACAGACTGTACACTAGCAAAAGTGACGTGTATGTATTTTGATTACTGTTTGTGCATGCCGGTGTGTGTGTGTGTGTGTGTGTGTGTGTGAGAACGTGTGTGTGTGTGTGTGTGTGTGTGTGTGAACGTGTATGCGTGTGTGTGCGTGTCAGCCAGCTGTAAGAGAATAGCACAGTAGTCGCTAAAGACATTTTTCAGGAAACAAGATGGCTGTTCCTTAGCCCCTTTAATGGTCAAATTCGTTCAAGAAAATCTAAATATTTCCACAATGACTGTTCATTTGCAGGCCAAGTGAGGACTATTTTTGAAAATTTACCACTAGAATGACTGGCTCGATTATCGAGGCAGGCATTCCAGTGGTAAATTTTCAAAAATAGTCTTCTCTTGGCCTGCTAATGGACATTCCTCAAGACCACTGCAGAGGCTGGTTTTGGCCAGCTTGACCAATCGACCACCAGTGGTTACTGATACCACCATCTTGGTGTCATTATGTACAGGTTTCACTGTTTTATTCATGATGGCCGCTATGCCTGTGTACCAGAATCTTGTAGTAGCCCATGAAAGGTGGATTAGTAAAAGCTTATTGCAATATTATTATTTTTAAATAGTACGTGCATGAATAACATCAAGGGCCAGTTTTTCATTGGATCGTGTGACTCGGTTCGTTCCTGACTGGTTTTGGCTCTGCTATTTACAGGCCTTTGGGGCCAGTTGCCCATTTGCTCTGTTCCATATAATTAGCAAGGATAACATGCACGAACCAAGAAAGGGATTTCATTGATCCGCATCCTTCCCACTTTCAACACTAAAGACCAAATATGATGAATTCTTCACAATAGAAGAAATACATTTTTTAATGTTTTGGTATTTTGACTGGAAGTTGTTGCAGCCATAGACAGAAAAGACATCAGTGAAATTATTTTCAAAATATTCAACACCCGTCCTGTGTAATAAACTTGAAATTGAGATACATTGTTGAAAGTGTTAATAATGGATGTTTCCAGTTTATCCATCCATCATCTGAGGTCATATGACATTATAACGAACTAAGTGATGTGTGGGATGACGTCATAATTATGGCCTGAATGATGTGATCTAGTGTGTCTTTAATGCTTAATAGTCCGACACGTTGTACGAATTGTAAGTCTTGACAATTTAATAAACATTCTGTTGGATGTTTTGAAACTAATTTGACTATGGCCGCAACAGTGCCCAGTCAAATTAGTTTCAAAATATTTAGCAGCTTACTTACCTGTATAATTTTCTGGAAATTGATAGTCAGTGAATTCAAGGCTCGCTCTATCTCGACATGAGTGAGGTGTGGCTGGAGCTTAACTAGAGATGGTCCAGTAATCTAGATGTAGTGTTGATGTTTAGTGTCATGAGAAAACAGCAACAACTCATGTTTATTTCTTTTTTCTTTGCAGCTGGTCATTTGGGATATTCCTGTGGGAGATATTTTCACTCGGTAAGTTACTGGTCAGTCTATCCCGCCGTGACAATGTTAGATGATTGACAGAAATTACCTCATCAAGTCGTCCGTTCTACCATCAATAGATGGATATTATCTGTTACTCAAATATTTCATGTCATAATCAAAGTATTTCACTTGTTAGCTGGTGCGGCAATAATCAAACGATGTACTCGGAGGTGTGCAACAGCACCCAGTCAAATTAGTTTCAAAATATTCAACAGAATGTTTTTTCACTTCAAGGGTATACTTACCTCCCTAACACTCTTTGATATTCCCAAATATCGACTTTCAGTCAATAAACACTCAGATTAAAAACAGTTAGGTGCCGCTACTGGGCAGGTAGTCGGATGACAGTCCGGCGAACGCCATCCCCAACCTCGCGCATGCGCAGACTAGCACTTCCTCTTTTTCAATTTATTGGCCAAAGAGACACATGCTATTCTTTGTTTATAAAGTTTTCTGCTAGTTTCTTTCACCTTCTGAAAGCAAATTCACCTGAAAATCATGTCCGATCATGGAAAGTCTTTAGAGGATGGCCAGGGACCAAGTTATCAGGTAATTTCAACTACATACTTGTCTAATTTAGCGTTTTAATCCTGTTGTAATGTGTTTTTGGGATTCGGGATTAGACGTGTCAAGCGCCTAAAAAACTGGTTTATTTCTATATGGTGCTATGAAATACTAATCTCTCTGTGTTTGTGTCCACAGGTATCTATCTATGATTGAAAAGGACAACACATCTTCAGAGGGTTTGTTTTTATCTCCACCAAGGTTCCATTGGATGTCTCGCGAAGGCCCCTCGCAAGGTGGCAAAGCGATGCCGCATCGTACTGGGTGAATACCAGAGGTACGGTGTGGTGCCTAAGCCAAGCACGGATGACCACGCTGTGATCCGCGCTGTGCTAGGCGAGAATACGCGGCCAGGCTCCCGATCTGACACGGGAGTGCTGTGCATGAACACTTTGCATTTGGCAAATACCGCATTGCGCGATGCGGAGGAGAGTTCGAGAGCATCTATTGCAGCACTTTCGCATGTCTCCCAGCTGTTACAGGGGGTAGTAACAGCATCCGTATCGCACCAGCCTAGTCCGGTGACAGTCCAGAGAGCCATCCAGGATGGAATTAACCTGGCTCTGGATTGTTTAACCCAGTCTGACCAGGAGTCTCCAGGCGCGGCGCACGTTTGCCTTAGACAACCTGTGCCCATCCCAGGACCTGTACAATAGGCTTCTGCGTATGCCTATGACAAGTCCTGGTCTCTTTGGAGGTGAGGGATGTTGGCACCTCCAGGAGATTGTCACTCTGGTCAATAACCAGAGGGCTTTGCGTGAGCAATTTGAAGAGTTCCGTTCACGCAGTGCCCCCCTGCGTATCATCCCCAGCAGGCACGGGGTGGCGGTGGGCAAGTCAGAGGCCAGTCACCAGCGCAGCGCCGGCCACGACCGCGCGCGCTCTGACCAGCAGCGAGGGGAGTGGGGCCACGCAAGCTCCTCCAGCGCAGGCAGCCGCCTGCACACCAATGTGCACACAGTGCGGGCCGTGGCACGTGGGGATCTGGTCATGGTAACCGTGCCAGATGGGCCGGTCACCACAGTAAAGACCATTCCAGTGCTTCTCGATCCCGAGACAGTGCCAGTCTTGCATTGCTGATGTCCACCTCTCCCTAGGTGGACCAGTGGGGGGGGGGGTGCGGCTGGCCCACCACAGGCAGGAGTGGGAGCGATTGACTCAGAACTGCTTAGTCTTACAATGGCTTTCAGTCGGGTATCATCCCGACTGGATAGTAGGCCCGCTATCGCAGCTGTCTCTGGTTCCGATCTGAACTCAAAATCCAAGAGATCCAGATCAACGGAAATAAATTCCCTCATACAAAAAAAAGCAATTCAACCGGCACAAAATTGTCCGGGCTTCTATTCAACCGTGTTCCTAGTGACAAAAAGCACTGGAGGGTCGAGGCCAATTCTCGACCTCGAGCCACTGAACAAGTTCATAGACATGCCGAGTTTCAAAATGGAAACAGTGAAATAAGTGTTGGCAGGGTTGGAGAAAGGAATGTGGATGGCGTCAATAGATTGAATATCCCACCCGTCAATGGGAATTCAGGGTTTTACCCTTCGGAATTTCAACAGCTCCTCGGGTCTTCACTAGGGTAGTCCTTGCGATAATTGCATACCTCCGCAGGAAAAGCATAGCAGTCCATACGTACATAGACGACTGGCTGTTAAAAGCACACAATCAGGGAAGTCTATCGGCAAATCTAGAGATAGTTCTAAAAACTCTCACAGACTTAGGCTGGATAAGTAACTTTAAAAAATCAGAGCTTACTCCATCCCAGAAGTTTGTTTACCTGGGAATGTTCTTCAATCTAGAGATAAGATCTGTTTATCCTACTCAGGAGAGGGTACAAGTAATCATCTCATTAATACAGTCAGTGTGTAACAGTCGTCATGTCCTGGCACGGGTTTACTTGAGAATGCTGGGGTTGATGATTTTATTGGAACCAGTCATTCCACAGGCAGTCCTACGCAGGTGGCCTATCCAACTATTTCTCATGACACAGTCGACCCAGAGTACAGGATCACGGGACTCAAATGTACCGGTATTGGAGCCCCTTATTCACCACCTACAATGGTGGATGGAAAGAGAGAATCTCCGGGCAGGGGTGATGCTCACCCCCCCTCCCCCCCACCCTCAGATAACGATGTATACAGATGCATCAATGGAGGGAGGGGAGCTTGCCTGGAAGAAGCCACAGTATCAGGGCTTTGGAATCTGGATCAGTCACAAGAACATCTCAATCTACTAGAATTACGAGCAGTAGTACTGGGCCTGGAACATTTATTAATGAAGGTTCAGGGCAAGATTTTTCTGGTTCGATCAGACAATTCAACAGTAATGTCTTACATAAACCGCCAGGGTGGAACGATGTCGCCCAGTCTATGTGATGACATTGAAATTGCTTTGCTGGTGCCTGGATCACAGGATCACCTTGAAAGCAGTTCATAATCCGGGAAGGTTAAATCTGCTAGCAGGATGAGTGTTTTACCTACGGAATGGCAACTAAATCAATGTGTGGTGGATCATCTGTTTAACCACTGGGGGAAACCCAACATAGATTTATTCGCAACGAAGAAGTATGCGAAGATGACGACGTACGTTTCTCCGATTCCAGATCCGAGCGCTATCGCAACAGATGCGTTAGCTATCAGCTGGGTGGGAATGTATGCATACGCGATTCCCTCCAGCAATCCTGATTCCAAAAATTCTTCAGAAAATCAGACAGGAGGAGTGCCAAGTGCTTCTGATCACCCCAAATTGGCCAAGCCGATCATGGTATACAGATCTGCTGGACCTTCGGGTCTGCAATCCGGTTCCTCTGCCTCTGATGGACAATATTATCTTCCAGGGCAAGGCCCTTCGCAACAATCCGTCAATGTTCAGATTGACTGCATGGATGTTGTCAAGGAATCAAGAATTAAGGAGGGGTTTTCTGAGCAAGCAGCCATGTTTATGGCATAAGCCAGAAGGGGGTCAACCTCCAGAGTATATAACTATAAATGTTTGCAGAATAGTGCTAAAAAAAATGTATTAATCCAATGGATTCATCTATACAGGTAGTAGCCGATTTCCTCTGTCACCTGTATGATGCCTATAGCCTCAAGCCTAACTCTGTTTCTGGCTACAAGTCAGCTTTAATGACAGTTATCCCTTGCTTGGCTAATGGGGGAAGTGATGAATAAGTACATTAAATACTACCCTGTGAACGACATTATGTCAGTAGCCCAGTGGCACTATGAGTAGAGTTTCACCGACCATTACTTCCATGACACCTCGAATCCTCTCGCCTTATCAATAATTTAGGTGTACCTATTTTGATGAGGTTCTCTCATTTTTAGCTCACCTGGCCTGAAAGGCCAAGTGAGCTTATGTCGTCGCGACCGTCTGTCGTGTGTCTGTCCGTCAACTTTTCCTTTAAACGACTTCTCAAGAACCGCGGAGCCAATTTCAATTATATTTGGCAGGAAGTATCCTTAGGGCATAGAGATCCAAGTTTGTTCAAATGAAGCCGATCGGCCAATTAGGCCAGCGGCCATCTTGGATTTTGGATGATTTTTTAAAACGTCTTTAAAAATCTCCGAAACCACTTGAGGGACTGAAGGAACCCTCATGAAATATGATCTAGGGGAAGAGCTCAAGCAAATTTGTTCAAGGGAACTTAATTGGTCGAATAGTTTGGCGGCCATCTTGGTTAACCTAGTTTTAGCGAAAATAACTTCTCCAGAACCGCTGAATGGATCAGGCCGAAGTTTGGCAGATATGATTAGGGACTAAGGGCCAGTAAAGTTTGTTCAAGAGAAGTTGATCCGTCAAAAAACAAAGCCGCCATGGGCCAATCAAAATATATCATGTTTGGCGGCCATATTGGATTTTTTTATTTGATGGATTTTGAGGCGAAAATTGGTTTTATATGGGTTTTTGGGTATTCTGATCTCAAATTTACAATTTTCGAAACTGTTGGATAAACAGCCATCTTGGATCATTTTCCCCCCAAAAGCTCCCATACTAAAGCAATGGGAAATTTAAAATATCTTCTCGAGAACTACTGGGCCGATTTCTATATCATATATGGCATGACGCATCCTTAAGGCATAGAGATTCAAGTTTGTTCAAACAATCCCGATCGGCCAATTTGGTGCCGACCATCTTGGATTTCGGCCAATTTTTAGAAATGTTTTTAAAAATCTCCCAAACCATTTGAGGGATCGATTCAAAACTCACAAAATATGATCTAGGGTAAGCGCTGAATAAAGTTTGTTCAAGGGAACTTGATTGACCAAATGGTTCAGCGGCCATCTTGGATGACCTAGTTTTCACAAAAACGACTTCTTCCCCAGAACCGCCAGGCCGAAATTTGTAATATATAATTAGCAACTAAGGGCGATTAATATGTTCAAGAGAAGTTGATTCGTCAAAAAACATTGCCGCGGTGGACCAATCAAAATATAGTGTTTGGCAGCCATATTAGATTTTTTTATTTGATGGATTTTGAGGCCGAAATTCTTTTTATATAGGTTTTTGGGTATTCTGATCTCAAATTTGCAATTTTCGAAACTGTCGGATAAATGGTTTAGCAGGCAGCCATCTTGGATCATTTTCCCGCCAAAAGCTCCCATACTAAAGCAATTGGAAATTTAAAATGTCTTCTCGAGAACTACTGGGCCGATTTGAATTATATTTGGCAGGAAGCATCCTTATGGCATAGAGATTTCATTTTGTTCAAACGAAGCCGATCAGCGAATTTGGCCGGTGGCCATCTTTGATTTCGGCCAAATTTTAGAAATGTCTAAAAATCTCGTTCTCCGAAACGGCTTGGGGAATTGATTCAAAACTTATGAAACCTCATCTAGGCAAAGAGGTAAGCCAAGCTTGTTTAAGACGACTTGATTGACCAAATGGTTCGGCGACCATCTTGGATGACCTAGTTTTCACGAAAACGACTCCTCCAGAACCGCTGAAGGGATCGGGCCGAAATTCGCGCCATTAAAATTTGTTCAAGGGAAGTTGATCCATCAAAAAAACATGGGCGCCGTGGGGCAATCAAAATGTAGTGTGTTTGGCGGCCATATTGCACTTGCAAAAATGTCCACAAACTCATTTAAAAGACTGCTAAATCACCCACCAACAATTTTGACAAAAATTGATTGTGCTCCAGGTGAGCGACACAGGCCCCTTGGGCCTCTTGTTTATATATATCACAATTTATCAATGTAAACAACCACTTGTCTGGACTACATCGGTCTTCACCAATGGGAAGATGATGACAGCATCAAGAAATTCACATGGTCAGTCTTGTTTATGTGTTGGTCATTGTTGATTGTTTTGATACGTGACCCTTCGTTATTAATATGATGGTGGTACGTGTTTTATTGGGTTCATTCTTGAGAGTATACGAAAATGGAGCCTTTTTCGTCTAATGTCCTATAGTATAAGGCACTTCTACGTAGAGAGCGTATGGGACATTGAGGTCATTTTGTCTCCCTCCCAAGAAAGGGGATCGGGGGAGCGCATATAACATGGTCTTCTTTCAGCCATCGGTTGTGTTACCCGATGTTCAAATCATTTCCTGGTTATGTTTTTCTCACAATTTAACCTTAACAGCAGAAATGCGCATAGGGAAAAGCTGGTCTTTTAACCTCACCTCCCTCCCGCCAAATTCTCTTACGAATTCTGGCAATATCAAAGAGTGTTAGGGAGGTAAGTATACGCTTGAAGTGAAATAAATGAAATCACGGATTTCTTTTTTCACGAGAAAGTTGATACTTACCTCCCTAACACGGACCTGACCTCTCCGCTCCATAGAGGCTCGGTCTTCAGGCTTTCTTAAGTTACATTGTGTCAGCCAATAAATTAGTCAGAGGAAGTGCTAGTCTGCGCATGCGCGGGGTTGTGGCTGGCATCCGCCGGACTGTCATCTGACTACCTGCCCAGTAGGGGTACCTAACTGATTTTAATCTGAGCGTTTATCCGAGTGAAAGTCGATATTAGGGAATATCAAAGAGCGTTAGGGAGGTAAGTATCAACTCTCTCGTAAAAAAAGAAATCTGTGATTTCGTTTAATTAAATAGTGATGACATACAATTTTGCGTCAAATTTTTAACAATGCGATGGAACTTGCTGTGCATTTCTAGACAGTGGCTGGAATTCAGATTGGATCAAATTCGAGATCTATGATATCACGAAAACTACTGGTCTGATTTGGCTGAAATTTTAGCCCAAGAAAGGGTATGACAATACACTAGGAGCAAACAACTTTAGGCATGATCTGAAAAAGTCTAGAGAAAAAAATCCAGAAAATTTTGAAAATCCGAAGACCCTTTACAATGTTACAAAAAGGTGAGGGTCTGCAATCTCTGATTGCTGTTGTTAATTTATATCAACACAACAGGTACAGTTTCGTTCCGATTCTTATGAAAATCTGTGTGTGTTACTATTACCAGATGAAAATGTGCATGTTCTGTTCAGTTGTCTGTTTATTCATTCATCTATATACCATCATTTATTATCAAAGCGTCATCAATTTTTATTTACGACTCGCAACTAGTATAGTATGTCGGTCTGTTGGTCAGTCATTATGTCTGTAAAATTGTTGACATTTTTGGCAAAGTCGCCTAAGTCGAAACAATATTGACACTAGTGTGCTCACATTTGTTCTTGCCATTTCACAGCATTCATAGTTTAAGGCAGCAATGTCTTTCAATCCAATTATGTTCAAAATATTTAACAGAGAATTTTTTACACTGTGTTCAAAATTATACATCTAATAGGCTTGTGCGATTATTGCGATGAGTGTGATCGCGATTGATTATTAAAAAATAATCGTGATTTCTCGATTAATCAGCTTGAGTATAAATTACCAAGACATAACAACAAAAGAATATCAATGACGAAAATCGCAATGGTGTTTAGAAAAGTCCATTTGCAGGGCAAGAGAAGACTATTTTTGTAAATGTATCACTGTAATGCCTGGCTCGATTCTCGAGCCAGGCATTCCAGTAATGCATTTTCAAAAGTAGTCTTCTCTTGCGCTGCAGATGGACATACATTCACCAAGCAAAATGTAATTTTTCATGACCGATCGCATTAAAAAGTAATTGAAAGTTAGGTTTTGAAATATTTTATGCAATAGAAAATATTCACGATTATTCGATTATATAATTTTTAGTCATTTAAATTCACAAATTAAAACATAATCGCGATTTTCGATTTAGTCACGTAATCGGGCAAGCCTAGCGTCTGACATGTTCGTGTTTTCATGTTACGTTATTTCTGGAGTGTACTGTATCATCAGATGATGGACATGTGCAACAGTTTTTTTAGTTTTTGTCTGATTTCTGTTTTCTAAAGTATTGTTATTTACCATTAATAATATAGTCACTCTTGATGCGTGTTTCTCCTGCCAATGGAGGGATCCTTATGCCCCGCTCATTTCTAATTAAACCCAGCTCAGTTTTTACGTGTGCTGGAATCAGTTTGAAACTTTGAACCCTGAATTCCCAGAATCTAAATTATCAAGCCAGTCATTCCAGTTGTAAATATTCAAAAATAGTCTTCTTGGCCTGTTGCGCAAGACAATGGCAAAGACAAGTTTTGGTTGGTTAAAAATCTCTGTAAAAACTAAGCCATCTGCAAAGATCATAAAATAATTTTTGAAAATGATTGAACAATGTCTTTCTCCCTTTAACACTCAAGTCAGACAAAAACAATATCAGCAGTCGTCTTGAGAAATGATCATTTGCAGACCAACTGTTTTTGAAAGTTTACCGCTGGAAAGGCTGGCTGGCTCGAGAGCTGAGAGTCTTCCCAGTGGTAAATTTAAAAAAAAGAATATTCTTCTCTTCGTCTGCAAATGGACATTTTCTATGGGAAAATAGAAATTTTCTTGAACAAATTTGATGGTACTGAGTGATAAAAGTCATTGAATTTTGTACTTCGCTTGAGACTGTAATCACGGCGTACTGAACAATCTTTTAACACAGGTGGAAATCCATACCCTGGCATTGAGATCAATGAGATGTTTGTTATAAAGCTGAAGGATGGATATCGCATGGACAGACCAGCGTGGGCGTCTCAGGAAATGTAAGTTATCAGAGCAGTCTAACAGTGCATGCGCACTTAACTCTTAACTGTCTGGTTGCTGAATTTCTGCAAAATTCATTTTCTATGGATCTTCACTGTGTATATGCTAAATATTTTGAAAACAATTGGACTGAAAGTTGTTGTTGGCTTGTCTCTTGTTGCATGGCCTATAGTTACGTGTGGTCATATGATCCGTGATAGCAGGTGATCACATAATTTGCTTGTGCTGTTGTCAGGTACAAAGTGATGAAGACGTGCTGGCAGCCTCAGGCGAAACAACGGCCGACATTTGAAGAGCTTGTTGAGACTATGGGTGAATTTCTGGATCAAAATGTTAAACAGGTACTATATCAGCCATGCCTTCTGCCTCCCATTTCATATCTTGTTTACCCCTTTAATTATTAAGATTGGTCAAGAAAATTTTCATTTTCTCATATAACATGTTCATTTTCAAACCAAGAGAGATTATTTCTGAAAATTTACCACTAGAATGGCTGGCTCGGTTATCGAGCCAGTCATTCCAGTGGTAAATTATCAAAAATATTGTTCTCTTGGTCTGCCAAAAGCCATTTTTGGCTGATATGAGTGTAAAGGGTTAACTCTTTCATCGTTAAGATTTTAACGTCAGCCTACATATGGTTTAGTTAGTTATGGTGTCGTATGATTGACTGAGAAACTGGATTCCTCCATTATTTGTTGTTATTATTTACCAGGAATCTGACGTTGCTCTCAAGAGAATGTAAAAAAATCGCCCTATGAATGTCTATTTGTAGGCCAAGCGAAGAGTATTTAAAAACAATATGCCAGTTTTAAATTTTCAAAAATAATCTCTTGACCTGCAAGTGGTCATTTCTCAAGACGACAGTAATGGCATGTTTTGGCCGGCTTGGCCATTAAATGATTGTACATTTACTACAATACATGAGTATTGAGCCCCATCTTAACCCCATCTTAGCACTTAAATTTGTTCAAGAAAATTTCAAATTTTTTCATTCAAAATGTCCTTTTTCAGATCAAGAGACTATTTTTGAAAATTTACCACTGGAATTGACTGGCTTGGTTATCGAGCCAGTTATTCCAGTGATAAATTTTTTTAAATAGTCTTATTTTGATCCGCAAATGGGCATTTTTCAAGGCCACTGCTGAAGCTGTTTTAGCTAAAATGAGTATTAACCCTTACCACTCTGATGTTAATATTTTATCATTTACTGTATCAATAGCAGAGAAAAGGGTATACATTTTTCAACCATTTTGGTGGACGATGTTGCTGTCTACGACAGCACCATCTTCCACCAAATTTGTTGAAATACGAACACCAGTTCACCTTTTAATCTAATTTGAAAATGTTAAATTTTGACACAAGAGTGGTATAGGTTAAAGGATTAATAAACCTCTCATGACATCGAAAGGACGTACATGTAAGTGTCCATTATATACAGGTTTTAATGTGCCTATATTTGTTACTCATCCATCTGTTCATCCATCCTTCACTCTAATAGAGGAATCTGATCTATCACTCAAGTATCTGTCATTATCAAATATGTCATGTTACCTGGCGGCACAATCAAAATATCAAAATGACGTCTGTCCATTACGAAAATTGAAAAGTCCATCAAGAAAGTGTATGAGATGTCAATCTTTGATTACTTTACGGTTTAATAAACATTCTGTTGGTATATTTTGAAATTAATTTGACTAGGAGCTGTTGCTGCTATAGGCAAATTAGTTTCAAAATATTCAACAGTTTACCTATAGGGGTAAATTGAGGTAATTGAACAGTAATGGAGGAATCCAATTTTAGTTATGTCCCGCCCGTCTTTAGCTAGGCTCCACCCACATTTTGCCCATGTTGGGATCAATCGATCCCTGGACTCTGTGAATCTTAATTTCCAGAAAAATATATAGAGGTAAGCTGTTGAATATTTTCAAACTAATTTGGCTGGTTGCTGTTGCTGCCTATGGCAGCAACAGTGCCCAGTAGGCAGCAACAGTGGCCAGTGAAATTAATTTCAAAATATTCAACAGCTTGTTTATTAAATAGTAAAGACATACACTTCATACAACAACGCTTAGCCCGTCATCAAGACAGCAATAAACCATGGATCCACGCACTTAACGCTTATGATCATGTCGATAGTCACTTACAGGACTGGTGGTATGATCAGCGAACGAAAAGAAGAAGACAGCATTCGTGATGAACTTAGCTACGTCATTCATGACATGCTACGTCATTCATGATGTAATTGATTATGACATCATCCTACATGTCACGTAGTTGATTATGATGTCATGATTGATCGATAAACTGGAATCCTCCATTCAGTTTCCAAGGTTTCAAATCGATTCTAAGCATGTTTAAAAAGTGGGTGGGGCTTTGGTAGAAATGGACCCGTCTATTTCTATTATGACAGTTGATTGACTGTGTTTAATTTAATTTAAACTTTTGCACACAGTACTATTTGGACCTGAATGCACCATACCAAGACGGCGATGAGAGCGCTCCGGTGGCTCAAGCGTTAAATGAACCTGACAATTACCTACGAATGTCTGGTGTTGACTACACGGCCATGTCATCGCAGGACGTGCCTGACACAGACGAGGAAAATCTACCATATCTTAATGTTGGTGCTAATCAGAGAAAAGGTGACGTCGGTGAACTGGTTGAAATGCAGCTTATGTTGCCCCCGCCCCGTGACAACAAGGGTGGTAACTCTAGCAGCGATAAGGACCAGCTGCAAACGGAAGTTCAGTTTCATAAACGAGAGGACAGTGATAGCGGTCATTCGAGTACCTGTCCGCAAACGGATGATGGATATTTGATTCCAAAAAACGACCACCTACCCCATGATTCTTTGGTGTTTAGGCCCGCTCCACATGCGAGACATTTCACGCCTGATTCGGCACGTTCAAATGCCTCGAGCGGGTTCCACTCTGACTATCTGTCTGATGATATGGTGCCACCAGCGTACAGCACGGTGATGGCGGATATCCTGGCTAGTAACGCCGTCTAGTCAATATTACGACAGGGTCAAAATACAAGGATGGATTCAGCGGTAACCTTTTTAACTCTCAAATTTGTAAAAAAAAAAAAATGTAAATTTTCGCATAGAAAATGTCCATTTGCAGATCAAGAGAAGACTATTTGTGAAAATTTACTACTGGAATGACTGGCTCGGTTATCAAGCCAGTTATTCCAGTGGTAAATTTTCAAAAATATGGACATTTCTCAAGATGACTGCAGAAAACATTTTTTGCTCATATGAGTGTTAAACGGTTAAGATGGATGTTGTGGGAGCATAAAGCATAAATCGACAATTCAATTTTGGAAGCATGTTCTTATCCGTTATACTGCCAGAATTTTCGACATTAAAATGATGCTCATAAGTTTGTACATCTGTTAGTGAAAAAGGCTGGATCCATCCATGTATTACGTAGAACTGAGTCACTAATAAGTCACAAATAATAATCGTGGAAACATTATAGTATTATTAAAGTTACATTATTCTGCCGATCTGCTAACGAATGATCCAATTTCTTAACTCTTACTACTGTTCCGATGTCAATATTCTATTTTTATTGTGTCAATAGCAAAGAAACTGGTGTACATTTTTCAAGAGATTTGATGGACGATGTTGATGTAAACGACAGCAACATCTTCAGCAAATATGTTGAAAATGAACACCAGTTCATCTTTTAATTTAATTTCAAAATTTACACTACATCATAGTGGTATGGGTTAAGTAGGTATAAACCCAAGACTGAATGTAACCTAATTTATTCTGTACATTGTAGATGATATTAACTGCATGAGAAAATTAAAATCTTGCTGATTATTTTGAATAACATCGCTGCACATACATTGCTGCACACGGCAGCAATATTTTTCAGTCAATTTGTTTACAAAATAGTCTGCAGAATATTTATTACATCGCAGACAATATCTTATGTAATCAGTGGCTGTATACTACAGACTGTGTGGGTTAACATTCACTCTTGGGTTTTGTATTCATCTTTAACATCTTATGAGCATATTTATGCCTTTACTGGCCACCTGTGTCAAGGGAGATAACTCTATTGGATATCCATGCCAAGGGATATAACACTACTGATTACAGGCACCCAGGGAGTCATGCGCTAAGGGAGGTAATTGATCACTTCACAGTGACTATACCTCTTTATGGGAATATAAATCTGTAAAACGCTTCCAAAAATACATTTCACATTGCCCTGTACCTGTTTATCTTTGTAACTGGGTTTTCTCCCCTTGCCCATGTGACCAGGAGAGGGATTTAAACTAAACTTTTTAAATATTGCCTTTAACACTTACCACTTTGATGTCAAAATTTAAAAATAAATTAAAAGATGAGCTCGTATTCATTATTTAACAAATTTGGTGGAAGATGTTGTCGTAGACAGCAACATCGCCCACCGAAATTGTTGAAAATTATACGTCTGTTTCTTTGCTATTGACACAGTAAACGATAGAATATTTACATCAGAGTGCTAATGGTTAATAATCTGGCATTAAAAATAAGTTTCTCTTAAAGCTGTCGTGTTCCGTTAAATATAGACACTTTTGCACGAGATATGAGATGCCCGATCAATTTACCCAGCATTCAATGCTACCCGGCGTGCAATGTTACCCAGCATGCAATGCCATGACTCCATAATCGTTGTAATTATTAGAGGCCATATTCGTTGAGTCGATTGTCTGTACAATTCAGGATTTCTCAAACAAAACCAACCTGCTTGCGCGTGCAAATAGTCATTTGTCCTCCAGCTCTGGAAACGTAATCATGCACATAGGGCGTATTCACGGCAGTACATTCGACAGTGTATTTCAATACTGTTCAGAGAAAGTGTGTCACTGTGTAGGAGAAAATATGAGAAAGCTTTTATATACATTGACAGTAATTTGCGTGAAAGTTGTTGCTATCAATGACAACACCAACATTCAGTCAAATTGTTGTCAAAATAATTAGTATGTAATGCAATTACTACCTGCTATATATTTAATAAAGATTTTATTGAAGTCTTGCTGCAACAGCTTTCAGTCTATGTATTCTAAAATAATTATCATAAATTTCAGTCAACACTTGCTACGGATTTGAAGAGCAATTTGACTGTAAGTTGTTGCTGACTAAGGCACCAACAACGTTATCAAATTGTTGTCCATAGAATCACACGGTGCTCAGTATTACTGTCTAAGTAGAGGGAGTATATGACCAAAATACGCTTTGCCTGCACGAAGGAAATATTTCGCCTAGCTACCGGGTGTACGTTTCTGTTCGATCAATGCATTTCAAACAAATGCACACATCTGTCAACAAAACACACGCCGTTTGCTAAGCATTCATTCTTGGCGAGAACGCGTATATAGGCCTACGCTCACTTTACCTAAATAGTAATGTATTGTATGCACGTGTGTGGATAATAATTCGACAATGTTGTTGGTGCCTTAGAAACCAGTAACTTACATTCAAATTGCTATTCAAATCCTTAGCGAGAGTCGACTAAAGCTATGATGATTATTTTAGAATATAGAGACTAAAAGCTGTTGTAGCAACAGTTTTCATACAAATTAGTATCAAATCTAGTAATCGCATTACCTAATAATTATTTTGACAATAATTTTACTGAATGTTGTTGCTGTCATTGATAGCAATAATTTTCACGCAAATTATTGTCAAAATATATATAAGCTTTCTCAAATTTTCTTCTGGAAATTGACACACTTGCGTTGAACATTATTGAAATGCAGGCTGTCGAATGTACTGCCGTGAATATGCCCTATGTGCATACTTACGCTTCCAGAGCTGGAGGACAAATGACTATTTGCATGTGCAGGCGGGTTGGTTTTGTTTGAGAAATCCTGGCCTATACAGACAATAGACTAAACGATTATGGCATCCAATAGTTACAACGATTATGTAGTCAGGAAATTGCATGCTGGGTAGAGTTGCATGCTGGGTAGCATAGCATGCTGGGTAAATTGAACAGCAATCAGCAGGCATCTCATATCGCGTGCAAAAGGGTCTGTATTTAATGGAACACGAGAGCTTTAATGTCTATATGCGTCGCAGTTCTTTGGCCCTGTTAAATACACTTACTGTTCAGATTTACCGAATACCAAAGTTTCATGGGGGTGATTTCGTACCATACTTGAAATTATCCTATGTATAATAATAATAATAATAATAATAATAATAATAATAATAATAATTGTATATATCTCTCTATGTATAAAATATAAAATTGGATCTATATTGTCAAGATTGCTTCATGGAGTGTGGGTCAGTATGGTGTGATAGAGAGGATGGGCGGGAGAGGTGTCTATTATTAGGACCCAGTTAAATTAGTTTCAAAATATTCAACAGCTTACCTGTATAGGTTTCTGGAATTTGATAGGCAGTTCAGGGATCGATTGATCCCAACATGAGCAAGGTGTGGGTGGGGCTTAGATAAAGATGGGCGGGGCATAGCTAAAACTGGAAGGGTCCATTGTTGTGGTTGTTATGTAATACTGTCAACAAAGTTTATTATTTTGTCGTTTCATTCTATAGTGCAATACGTTTGTGTACTTAGAAACCCTGCTGATTATTTAAAAAATTAAAGCTCTGGTGTCCCATTAAATATAGACACTTTTTCACGAGATATGAGATGCCTGTTCAATTTACCCGGCATGCAGTGCCCTGGCTCCATAATCTTTGTAACTACTGGATGCCATATTCATTTAGCCTATTGTCTGCACAAGCCAGGATTTCTCAAGCAAAACCAACCTGCTTTTGTCATTTGTCCTCTATTTACGGCAGTACATACAACTGTCTTTGTTTCAATACTGTTCAGAGAAAGTGTGTCAATGTCCAGGAGAAAATTGGAGAAAACTTTTAGATACATTGATAGTAATTTGTGTGAAAGTTTATGCTATCGATGACAGCACCAACATTCAGTCAAATTGTTGTCAAAACAATTAGTATGTAATGCAATTACTACCTGCTATATATTTGATAAATCTTTTATTGAAAAGTGTTGCTGCAACAGCTTTCAGTCTATGTATTCTAAAATAATCATCATAAATTTCAGTCAACACTTTCTACTGATTTGAAGAACAATTTGACTAAGTTGTTGCTGACTAAGGCACCAACAACGTTATCAAGTTTTTGTCCATAGAATCACACAGCGCTCAGTATTACTATCTAAGTAGAGTGAGTATCTGACTAAAATACGCTTTGTCTGCATGAAGGAAATATTTCGCCTCGCTACCGTGTGTAATGTACAAATCTGTCAACGAAACATAGACCTACACGCCGTTTGCTAAGCATTCATTCTTAGCGAGAAAGCGTATATAGGCCTAGGCTCACTTTATCAATGCAACAATGTTCATTCAAATTAGTATCAAATCTGTACCAGATAATAATCGCATTACCTAATAATGATTTTGACAATAACTTTACTGAATGTTGTTGCTGTCATTGATAGCTATAACCTTCAAGCAAATTATTGGCAAAATATATATAAACGCTTTGTCTAATTTTCTTCTGGAAATTGACACAGTTGCTCTGAACAGTATTGAAATGCTGACTGTGGAATGTACTGCCATGAATACTCCCTACGTGCACGCTTACACGTCCAGAGCTGGAGGACAAATGAGAATGAAAGGGGTTGAAAATCTGATTATGAATAAGTTTGTTTCAAATAAAAGGAATGGGGTTTAATTCAGTAATTTGTCGAGCTGGTGCAGAGATGCTGAACATGTGCAGGCCATGAAAATATTTTAAATATTATATCATTTTGAAAATAATATTCTTACAGGGACCGACTTACCCATTCATCTATTAGCCAAATGCTAGTAAAATTGAGATCTGGCTAATAAAAAGCGGGATTGGCTAAATATTAAAATCATATTATTATACATAGTTTCTAAGGAGAGAACCATTAAAATTAATTGTGAAGAACTAACTAATACTTATCTTATGTTTCATTGTGACCAAATAAACACTGAAGTCCTAATTTCCCAGATTAAAAGCATTCATATAGGTCAGCTGTTGAATATTTTGAAATTAATTTGGATGGGAGCTGTTTCCATGCAATTTAGTTTCAAAATATTCAACATAATCTTGTATTAATGGTATGTAGTGTTCAATTGAAATGTTTATCTGATTATGATGAATTGTAGACATTGCGAAACATTGGCTAAAATATTCATGATTTGCCTAAGAAAATGTGTAGTTGACTAATCTGTTGGCTAATAATTTGTGAAAGGCAGCTCTGCCCCTTTTCTTGTATAAATGATAACAATCCTAGATAACTGCATGTCTTCAAAAATAATTCCTACTTTCGTCTCGGGTATGGTACTCTATGTCTATGGTTATAACGATTCACCAGCAAAGTGAACCACTCATTGAAAGCAATTTTGAGAATATAGGTCCAAACAGAATTAAGTAATTAATTAACGTGTAAATGTGCTGAATTTAAATTAAATTTGTTAATAGTCGTGTTAAGGTTAAATATTTTATAAGTGCTAAATGTTGTTGTTGTTGTTGTATATATGGGATAATCAAGGGTACCGTAGCGTGTTTGTGATTCAAATCAATATTTCTGTATATCCAGTCATCCAGTATGTTTTATGCAACCACTAAGAACCACAGAATCGACGTCACTGGAGGCTGAAGTCACTGGCGGTCGAGGTCACTGGAGGTTGAGGTCACTGGAGGTCGATGTCACTGGAGGTCAAGGTCACTGGAGGTTGAGGTCACTGGAGGTCGAGGTCCCTGGAGGTTGAGGGTCACTGGAGGTCACCAATGAAGGATTCCAGTTTCTCAGTCAATCATATAACGTCATAATCAACTATGTGATGTGTAGGCTGACATCATAATCAATTACGTCATGAATGACATTGCTAAGTTTGTCAGGAACGCTTAATTGATGACAGACTAAGCATTGTTATACGAATTGTATGTCTTTAACATTTAATAAATATGCTGTTGAATGTTTTAAAACTAATTTGATATTCAACAGCATATTTATTAAATAGTAAAGACATACAATTAGTACAACAACGCTTAGTCCCTCATCAATTAAGCATTTGTGATGAACTTAGCTACATCATTCATGACGTCATTGATTATGAGGTCAGCCTACACGTCACTTAGTTGATTATGACATCATATGATTGATGGATAAACTGGCATCCTCCATTATATTAGTGTCTTAAATTTGGTGGTTCTTTAACCCTTTAACACGTCAATTTGTTAAAAAAACATTCAATTTTCTCATAGAAAATGTCCATTTGCAGACCAAGAGAAGACTATTTTTGAAAATTTACCACAGGAATGACTGGCTCAGTTATCGAGCCAGTCATTTCTATGGTAAATTTTCAAAAATAGTCTTCTGGTCTGCAAATCGACGTTTCTCAAAGCCACTACAGAAGGCATTTTTGGCAGCTATGAGGGTTAAAGGGTTAAGATAGGGGCGTGTCTTAAAGAATTGCCTCGTTTAAGCTCCTAATACGCATGCTGTCATTAGTATCGTGTTTTAGCATAATGTAATGTAACTGATCAATGCATGGACAGTTAATCGCCATCGCTAATCATGTTTGTGACAATCATTTATTTTGATTCAGTACCCAAATACTCTGTTATTTTGAATTTAAACAATGTGAGTTTGATGTGGTTTCTCTGATTGATTCATGTTTATGTGGCAGCTCCTTTAAAACCATGATTCTGGCATGCGTGCGAGAGTGGGTGCGTGCGTGTGCGTGCATGAATTTTAATTAGGATGAGATAAATAAACGCTAGTAACCATTTGACACTCAAGCTCACTAAAAACAGTTTCTTGTCTTGAGAAATATCCATTTGCAGACCAAGAGAATATTTTTGAAAATTTACCACTGAAATGACAGGTTCAATAGCCAAGCCAGTTGTTCCAGTGATAAAATTAAAAAAATAGTCATCTCTTGGTCTGTAAATGCTGTATTAGAAAATTAAAATGTTCAACGAATTTGAGGGTTAACTGATCACGTGATCGATTGTTTTGGTATGATGTCATCGTGTGAATATTTTATTGTTGTTGATGATGGATATCCCACAACTGCTCATTCAGACACCATTATATTAACTCTTTCGTGATGAAACCGGCCCCGGTAGTCGTTTCGAGTAATGTCCATTTACAGGCCAAGAGAAGACTATTTTTGAAATTTTACCACTGAAATGACTGGCTCGGTAACCAAGCCGTCATTACAGTGGTAAATTTTCAAAAATAGTCTTCTCTTGGCCTGCAAATGGACATTCAATAAGTAAATATTTTAATTTTTCGAAATTTAGTCATTAAAGCGTTGCCTGCAAATGGACATTCAATAAGTAAATATTTTAATTTTTCGAAATTTAGTCATTAAAGCGTTAATTAGAACACAAGAGCTTGTTAAAATGCAACTTAAATCTGCTGATATTGCACTTTGTAACTTAATTAGATGCCAGTTTCTTCTAATCGGACAACACGTTTTGTGATATCTGTACCAATGTAGTTGATCATTCATGTTCTGATGTCACATCATGAATTTTATGCTGATTTTAGGCGAAATTTTAATATTGATTGAGGTTGTGAAAGTTAGTCAAATTCTTTTAATTTTAAAATATGATAAAATCATTTATATTTGGCAGTGTTTATTGAAATCTAATTCACACTTCTGATCTGCTTTAAAACATTCGCTTTCGACAACCTGTTTTAGAGGAGAGGATTAGCTGTGGTACTAGCGCGGTCGTTTGCTAGTAAGCCGGGTGGTGTTCAAATACTAATCAACTGTCAGGCGATCAGATGGCTGATGGGCAATCGGAGGAAACATAGGCAATCTCCTTCACTCCTCGTCGTCTCTCCACCCAGGAGTATAAATGTGTACCAACTAAAAGAACTGGGGAAGTTAGCAATAATAGACTGAGATAAAACCAGCCTAGAATGACATAAATGGGACCGGGAATCAGGGACTCAATAAACGGCAATTAAACCAATAACGTGGTACCTATTTTTTTAAATCAGCATCTTTATCTTCACCAGGCCAGCAGTCACTCGCACGCATTTGTTGAACTATATTCTTGTTATTGTTTGCGATCTTATTATTGTTTCTTTGTTATTGTTGGTCTAAAACACTTAACACTTTGATGTCAATATTCTATCTTTTACTGCGTCAATAGCAAAGAAACTGGTGTAAATATTTCAACAATGTTGGTTGGAGGATGCTGCTGTCTAGGACAGCAATGTCTTCCACCAAATTTGTTGAAAAATTTACACCAGTTCATCTTTTAATTTAATTTGAAAATTAAAAAATTCGACATCAGATTGGTAAGGGTTAATTAACACAAATCATGTTAATATTTACAATATATAATTGTATTTAACCCTTCAACTCTTAATTTTATTGTCTCAGTTTTGAGATGCCTTAATTTTATTGTCTCAGTTTTGAGATGCCTATACAGGCAGCAACAACTGGCAGTAAAATCAGTTTTAGAATATTGAACAAAGTAGTCGTTTTCATGAAGATTGTGTCGTTTCTGTTCTGCAAATGTTACAGTGGTTAAACCTGACAGGATTTTGTAATTAGATGCTATCTAATTTAATCTATTACCCTAACAATAGCTATTAACTCTTATCACTCTGATGTCAAAATTTTAAATTTAAAACAAATTTAATTAAAAGATGAAGTCGTGTTCATGTTTAAACAAATTTGGTGGAAGATGGTGCTGTCATAGACAGTAACATTGTCCACCGTAAAATTGTTAAAAAATATACACCAGTCTCCGTTACAGGCACAATAAAAAGAATAGAATGTTGACATCAGCAATACTATTTTTATGGGGCAGGTGTGTGAGCGGGCGGACCTAACCTCACCTGCGCTCCTGACCCACAACACCACTCCTTGACACACTTGTAATTTCTATTACCAGTACTATGTGGATATTCCGCAGTGATGTAGGGAGCACCTTCAGCGTATAGATTCGTAATCCTATGCTAACTGCTTAAAGAGTTCTCAAGAGATACGGATAGCGTTAAATTTCATTTATGTATTTTAAGAAGTAAAATTTTTAAAAATACGAGCACCGTTTCTCATCATTTTCATTTCTTTCTTTCTTCTTCTTTTCGTTCGCTGATCATCCCGCCAGTCCTGTAAGTGACTATCGACATGATCATAAGCGTTAAGTGCGTGGATCCATGGTTTATTAGAGTGCGCCGTGCGGCCTGGAACCTCCGTCTTCAGCACTCAAGGTTTCTGTCAGGGTTACCTCTCCCTTACCTCCTTTAGTCGCCTCTTACGACACGCAGAGGATACGGAAGGTGTATTCTAAGCCCCACCTACAGGGCATATCATTTTCAATTGAAAGCGAGAGTTCGTCAATAGGTGCTGTGAAAAACCCCTATAATTTCTACACCAGATTTTGAATCAATGTTAAATTTTCTCTATTTAGAGCTTGGTCTGAAGACCAAAAGTATTATATTTACAGCATTGATTTTTTTTTTAGGCTTTATTGAATTTTATATTATTCATCAAGTCTTCTTCTTTTTGTTCGCTGATCATACTGCCAGTCCTGTAAGTGACTATCGACATGATCATAAGCGTTAAGTGCATGTATCCATGGTTTATTAGAGTGCGCCGTGCATCCTGGAACCTCCGTCTTCAGCACTCGAGGTTTCTGTCAGGGTTACCTCACCCTTACCTCCTTTAGTTGCCTCTTACGACACACAGAGGATATGGAAGGTGTATTCTAAGCCCCACCTACAGGGCAGATTCATCAAGTCAAACCAGAAATACATTTTTAGATAAAAATTATACTTTTGATCAATTTACAATATGTGGTCGCTTAACCCTTTCATCAATGAATTCCCCATTTCTCAATTTCTAGGCAACCGTACAGGAAAACTGTTTAATATTTTGAAATTAATTTGACTGGAAGTCATTGCTGCCTAAGGCAGCAATGACTTCCAGTCAAATTAATTTCAAAATATTCAACGGAATAAGTTTTATATCATAACAAATTTACTTTTCAGGGGCTTGTCGTTGAAAGGGTTAACCTTTTAATGGTCAAGCCAGCCAAAAACGGTTTCTGTAGCAGTCTTGAGGTATGCCCATTTTCAGTCCAAGCGAAGACGATTTTTGAAAATTTAGCACTGGAATGACTGGTTTTGACCGGCTTGACCATTAAAGTGGTCAGCATTCATTATAGGGTAACATTATAGGTTTCTCAGTTCTGTCTTACAAATGCATGTAATTTCATACTATTTTTCTTCACTTATAAAATTTGTATGCTTAGTGTAAAATAAGAATGATCAGAAAAAGACGATTCTACTAATGTTATTTGTTATTGTGATTTTGTAGTGTTTACTTGCTACGTTGTAGATATTTGTAATGAAATATTAAAATTTAGTTGTAATTCGTTTAAGTACTTATAGTGATGAAACTTAATTACGTTTCAAGAGTTGATTGTAGGAATAAACATAACATTATATATATTTTGAGAATAGCAACAGCTTTTAACAATATTTTTCTTAAAATGATCATACACTGTATGTTAATCTGCTAATAGAGAAATCCAGTCTGTCATTCAATTATATATGACATCATAATCAATTATGGCACAGGTAGGCTGATGTCATAATCAAATATAATCGTAACTAAATCTGTCATAAACACTTAATAGTCCGTCAAGTTGTACGAATTGTGTGTACTATTTACTAACCATTCTGTTGAATTTTTTGAAACTAATTTGACTGGACGCTGTTGCTGCCATAATTTAAAAATATTCAACAGCTTACCTGTATAGTGTTCTGAAAATTGAGATTCAGGGAGTTCAGGGTTAGATCAATCCAAACACAGATGAAGTGTGGGCGGAGCTTAGCTAGAGATGGGCGGGGCATAGCTAAAGCTGGAAATGTCCATTTACAGGCTAACAGAATTCTTTCAATTTCCCATTCAAATAACTGGTTTACATATCGGAGGCAAACCGTTCAGTTGTACAATTGGAAAAAAAATAGTATTCTCTTGTACATTTCTAATAACAACTGTATATACCGTTATGAGCTGGTTTGATCTTTAACCCTTTCACTGATGAATCCTCCATATCTCATTTTCAAGACAACCATAACGGAATACTGTTGAATATTTTGAAATTAATTTGACTGGAAGACGTTGCTGCTGTCTAAGGTAGAAACGCCTTCCAGTCAAATTAATTTCATACTATATCGTATAGTTTTATATCATAAAGAATACAGTTTTTCAGGGATTTTTGGGTGAAATGGTTAATGAGATTAGTGGTTGCAGAGGATTACTCGCTATGCATCTGAGGATATGAAATGTATCGTGTCTGCATGCTAGCCCTTGAATGTTTCGTTTATGGTTTGTGGTGGTTAAAGGGTTAAAATAACCGTTTATAAACTATTTACTTCCTTATATGAATATCGTGCATAAGGATTATAGGTAAAAAAAATGTCTTTTTTTGTTCATGCACAATTTTAAATAAAAATACCCATAATGCAATTATTTAGCTTTCGTAACATTTAAAAAAAGTTTCGGACATTTTATTTATTAATATGCCAATGTAATTTGCATCATGTCTGAGTGTGCATGTGTGAGATTATGCGTGTGTGTGCATGTGAACCCATGCCTGTGTATTGTGAATGTGTGCATGCATGTGTGTGGGTGCATGCGTGCGTGTGCGTGCGCAATGCGTGTGTATATTGTATATATTTAAATATATGACTGCTCAATGTGTTCTCCCCTCTCTACACATTTTATATAATTCTATTTTGTATTTAATTTATACAATTTCTCTTCAATTGGCTTTAAAATATGACATTTATCGGCTTCTTATTAAATATCGACCTTTTGTTATTCAAAGCTACATTTATTGTTCTCAATTCTATGACTAATGTGTATAGAGTTTACTATTTTGATATACCTTAATACATTTTATAACCTAGGTTTTACTTTAGTATATTACTGCTCATTATCGTTAACAAGCCTAAAATGTCAGTATGTTATCATTAAAGTGACCACGCAAATACAATACGTTGAATATTTTGAAACTGGTTTAACGCGATACTGGTAGCAACATCCTCCAGTCAATTTAGTTTTTACCGGCTGACTACTGCAAGCCACTAGACAATAATCTCAATGATGGGTAATAACACTGAACCTGTTGAATATTTTAAAAACAATTTGACAGAAATTGTTGGTGGCTTAGCCACCAACAACTTTCAGTCAAGTTGTTTTAAAATTATTCGGCATATCCATAGTTACACCCCCCATGGTATATGTAGTCTGCAGAAATTCAACAGGCAAACAGTTAATGGTCAAAGCAGGTCCACAAAATCGAGTTTTCTTAGTGTATACCCAAGGCCAAGAGAAGAGAATTTTTGAAGATTTACAAGATGAATGACTGACTTGTCTTTCCAGACAGACATTCCAATGGTAATGTTCTAAAAATAGTCTTCTCATGGCCTGTAAAGAGACATCAAAGAGGGGATGATTGGCCGCGGTGTTAACGTGATCGACTCATCAGATGATAACGTGGTGGATGAGCAATCGGTGGCACCATCGGCAATCTCCTTCACTCTCGTTGTCTCTCTCCACCCAGGCGTATAAATCGGTACCAGATGAGTGTATAACTGGGGAAGTTGCCAATAATAGACGGAAATATAAACCAGCCTCGATATGGCATGAATGGGACCTGGAATCAGGGACTCGATAGATGCCAATCAGGCCAATAACTTCTTGTATTTATTGAGCACTCATGAAGCCAGTTTTTTTGGAGAGTTTGGCCATTAACCCTTTTACCAGTTAAACCCAGCCAAGAACGGCTTCTGTGCTGGTGTTGAGAAATGTCCATTTGCAGACCAAGAGATTATTTTTGAAAATTTACCACTGGAATGACTGGCTCCATAATTAGCGTTAAAGCGTTAACACTCAAGCTGGAGAAAAACGGCTGCTGAAGTTTTCTTGAGATATATCCATTTGCACACCAAGAGATTCTTTTTAAAATTTTACCACTGAAATGACTGGCTTGATAAATGAGGCAGTCATTCCAGTGGTAAATGTTCAAAAATAGTCTTTGTCTGCAAATGGACATTTTCTATGAGCACAAGTTTGAGGGTTAAAATGTTAACGGTGTGTATTTCCTTGTTATTTGCTCATGTTGGTGCTTGGTGTAGTTGCAAATAATTTTGTTTTTATAACCCTTTACACCTTGAAATTCTAGTGTCTCAATTTCTAGACAACTATACAGGAAGGCTGTTGAAGATTTTGAAACTAATAGGTAGCAGTAGCTTCCAGTCAAATTAGTTTCAAAATATTGAACGGACTATTCCTTACATCGTCAAGAATATTTTGGTTCTGTGCTTCGATGGTTACTGGGTTAATCATGTATTTCCATGTTATTTGCTCAGATTGGTTAACCCTTTGATGGCGAAACCGGGCAAATCTGGACTCCGTATTCGTTTTCAGGAATGTCCATTTGTAGGCCAAGAGAAAAGTATTTTTTGAAAATTTACCACTAGAATGAATGGCTCGATAACCTCGCCAGTCATTTTAGTGGTAAAATTTCAAAAAATGCTTTTCTCTCAGACTGCAAATGGGTATTCAATAAGGAAATAGTTTGATGTTCTTGGCCAAATTTAGCCAATAAGGGTTAATCAGGTTTGGTGTAGTAATGTGCGTTTTGCAAATAATTTGTATTTTAATTAATATATATGTAGAGGCGGTGAGACAGTACATGCTCTAACATAATAGTTATAAAATATTGCGAAATAAACTGATATATTGCATATATGTAACACTGAGATTGTGTTTTTGTAAAGCCTGTATAATTAATATAATGGAGGATTCCAGTTTATCCATCACTCATATGATGTCATAATCAACTATGTGACGTGTAGACTGACGACATAATCAATGACGTTAATCACGAACACATAATTGATGACGGACTAAAGTATTGGTCTTTGAATTGTATGTTTATTATTTAATAAACATGCTGTTGAATATTTTGAAACTAACTTGACTGGGTGCTGTTGCACCCTGTCATTTCTCCTCTCGACAAGAACACCCCTCATTTCTCCTCTCAACAAGAGGACACCTCTTCATTGCTCCTCTCGACAAGAAGACACCTCGCCTCATTGCTCCTCTCGACAAGAACACACCTCTCCTCATTTCTCCTCTCGACAGGAATACCACTATCCTCATTACTCCTCTCGACAAGAACACACCTCTCCTCATTACTCCTCTCGACAAGAACACCACTATCCTCATTGCTCCTCTCGACAAGAACACACCTCCTCATTGCTCCTCTCGACAAGAACACACCTCTCCTCATTACCCCTCTCGACAAGAACACTGCTATCCTCATTACTCCTCTCGACAAGAACACACCTCTCCTCACTGCTTCTCTCGACAAGAACACACCTCTCCTCATTGCTCCTCTCGACAAGAACACACCGCTCCTCATTACTCCTCTCGACAAGAACACACCTCTCCTCATTGCTCCTCTCGACAAGAACACACCTCTCCTCATTGCTCCTCTCGACAAGAACACACCTCTCCTCATTGCTCCTCGCGACAAGAACACATTTCTCCTCTCGACAAGAGCACCACTATCCTCATTGCTCCTCTCGACAAGAACACCACTATCCTCATCGCTCATCTCGACAAGAACACCACTATCCTCATTGCTCCTCTCGACAAGAACACACCTCTCCTCATTACTCCGCTCGACAAGAACACACCTCCTGATTGCTCCTCTCGACAAGAACACACCTCTCCTCATTACTCCTCTCGACAAGAACACACCTCTCCTCTGGTTGAAACTGACAAGAACACAGCTCTCCTCATTGCTCCTCTCGACAAGAACACAGCTCTCCTCATTGCTCCTCTCGACAAGAACACACCTCTCCTTATTGCTCCTCTCGACAAGAACACACCTCTCATCATTACTCCTCTCGACAAGAACACTGCTATCCTCATTACTCATCTCGATAAGAACACCTCATTACTCCTCTCGATAAGAACACACCTCTCCTCATTACTCCTCTCGACAAGAACACCACTCCTCATTGCTCCTCTCGACAAGAACACACCTCTCCTCATTGCTCCTCTCGACAAGAACACACCTCATTACTCCTCTCGACAAGAACACCACTATCCTCATTGCTCCTCTCGACAAGAACACACCTCTCCTCATTGCTCCTCTCGACAAGAACACACCTCTCCTCATTACTCCTCTCGACAAGAACACCACTATCCTCATTGCTCCTCTCGACAAGAACACCACTATCCTCATTGCTGCTCTCGACAAGAACACAGCTCTCCTCATTACTCCTCTCGACAAGAACACACCTCTCCTCATTGCTCCTCTCGACAAGAACACACCTCGCCTCTCGACAAGAACACACCTCTCCTGATTGCTCCTCTCGACAAGAACACACCTCTCCTCATTACTCCTCTCCACAAGAACACACCTCTCTGGTTGAAACTGACTTGGACAATGAGCTGAAAGACTCGAACACATAAGTGACATGGGAAGTCATCAATACCAAACTCTTGAATGCGGTGGCTAAAAGTGCCCCGCTTAACAGATGAGATTTACTGAATTAACTCGTAATCACAGCTTGGCGCCTGCAAGTAGTAGTCTCATTAGTCATAGCTCATCTTCATTGCAACTGGCCCAGCGTAGTACATCTAGGATCTTTTTACATTTAATTATGGCGATGCTTGTAGTATGTCGATGCCCATTTTGTGGGAATCTCAGTGTTTGGACGCATGTGCATATCTGCGTCCATGTTTAAAGCCACTGACATGCTCCAGTAAAGTCATTGATCTTGTCTCAGATGCGACATAGAGGAATATTGGAGAGGATTTTCCATATGCTGTTGAGCAGAGCTAGGGGTTGGGTAGTTTCTTGCGCTTGGGTAGCGTCATAATGGTGCCTTGGTGTACCGCATCGACGGGAAGGTGATGCATACAAGCTGAATTGATATGGGTGCAGTACCAGTTTTAAGATAATGTCACTTGTGTATTTGAATTTGACATTGCACATGTCATCAGGTCCGGATACACATTCATTTTAGGACTTTGAGTGCCTTCTCAAGTTCTGGTGTTTTAATTGGTGTTAGTAATGGCCTTGGGTTTCCTTAGAATGGGTGCAAGGGCTCATCATCGTGGTCAGTGAACTGTTCCTTGAACCATTCTTGAATTGTGTACCGATAAAGTGTCATTCAGAGTTGTGTACTGTGAGTGGTGTGTGGTCAGTAAGTCTCAGGGCTCTGGCTACCCGACACATTTTGTGCCAGTCATCCGTGGCAGTGACCTCACTTGCTAGGGAGTCTGCTTATTGAATAGCAAGATCTGTAAGCATTTAGTGATGTGGTGCACAATGTTATTGCGTTTCTTGCATAGTTTGGTGCGGTCTTCACTGTGGCCGCTGATAGATGCACAGCCATAACGTTTTCTGCTCTACTGATAGGTTTAATACTACAGGGTGACACTCATGAGTATACATAGTTCAGTTGTTGTTGTTTCTTACTGTATATATATATTCCCATGGTGCTGGTAGCTGATGATTCCATACATTTGAGTATTTTGATTAGCGGTACGTTTGGATTGGAGTTGACGTCAATGCTAGCTCACAGCTCCCCGATGACCTTATTGTATAGCATCTGAGTGTCAGTGTCGCTGATCAGCTTGGGTAGGTTGTAGGTGACTCTATCCTCTTCCTTGATATGGTGTTTATAGATTAGATAGAGATGGTTCATCTGAAGTTATGTAATGACTGGCTTATGGTCGGAATTGAGGTCTATACCTCTAGAAACGAGTATCCCGATGTAGGGCATTGCCTTTGTTTTGTATAGTATGAAGTTTATTTAATTGAAGATTGTTGTTGCAGTGTTAGGACCTGAAAGGTCGTTGCCATCAGCAATGTGTACTGCCCATGTTGTCCGGTGATGGCATGATTGTATGAAAGCCATATTTGTGGCAAAAGGGCAATTGGAACTAAGGAATGCCAGCAGCGCATCTCTTCTGCCTTTGCATGTGTCCTCTCTGTACGGAGCTATGCATAGGCCAAGTCCTGAATTTTTGTCTGCATTTCTGAGTTTACCCAGCTTGGACTTGAAATCTCCACACATGAACAGTTGCCATTTAGGTAGGATTGTAATGATAAAGCTCAGTTCTGCATAGACGGAATCTAATATTGATGGATTCTCCTTGGCTTTTTCAGTAGTTGGCCATATTGTAGCACAGATCAACCGGACGGGTACTGACCGTCCCAGCGAAGCTGGGTACTGAAGAGCCACTCTGGATTCGCTCCAAGCACGCCCCCCTGGGTAGGATAGTATGCGTACATAGGCCCTATGAGAGAGGTTTTCGATAAAAGGTGTGGTGCGCATGCACGCGCGTCAGCTTCCAACGTCACGGAATTGGAAGCGAGTGCATGCCTATAGTGTACAGAGTTGGTACTCGTAAAAACCTTTAATTATTCCGTTCTCGTTATTCTTGGTACAGATCATGACCATTGCCCTGTAGGTGGGGCTTAGAATACACCTTCCGTATTCTCTGCGTGTCGTAAGAGGCGACTAAAGGAGGTAAGGGTGAGGTAACCCTGACAGAAACCTCGAGTGCTGAAGACGGACATTCCAGGCTGCATGGCGCACCCTAATAAACCATGGATCCACGCACTTAACGGTTATGATTATGTCGATAGTCACTTACAGGACTGGTGGTATGATCAGCGAACGAAAATAAGAACAAGATCAGGACCAGAATGAAACGAGCTTTCTAGAACTGTTTACTATTTAAAATCGGCCCAGAAATGGCTGAGTTATCTGCAAAAATCCCCGTAAATTATCTTTGAAATATTGCTTTTGACGTCGTAATCGCGTGTATGCATAAATAGATCTAGAATGTTCTGTGCACGTGATAAGTATGTCACTGATCTAGCTGCACGATGATTGGCTACTGCTCGTCCGCGGATTGGCTGAGCCATCTGCCTGTGGCGTCACGAGTTGTATAAAAGGGGTGAAAAATCGAGAATCAGGAGCATCGCCAGTGTGGAAGCCGGCCTGCGCAGGACCGCTGCACCATCAGGATGACGGATGTAACTGCTGACCTTCGGTGATTCTCACTTCATCCGGTGTCTTACGGATCCCAGCACATCCGTGGTGGTAGGAAGTCCTTGGCTTCCACCAGATTTTGGACACCCCCCAGACGGCCATCCGGGGGTAATAGACTAAATTTAAAGTTATATTTTCCGCATCCAGACTTTACTAAGGGAGCCTTTCCGAGAGCAGGCCGTGCGGGCCCGGGATGTAATTCTACGGAATGTAGAGCTGACGGTGATTCTTGCTGGATGACTCGCCGGATCTGCCAACCACGCTGAAATGTGGACTTCAATTTCCGCACTGCCGTGTGTGTTTAATTAACTTTTTGACCACAGTCTGGTGGAACTTTGGTAGGTGCGCCGCAAGAGCTATGCGATGCATCCCGCACTGTGTGCCAGTTTATGTAACTGCTTAACATTATATACAAACCTCTCTGTTAATGGGCAAACTTCAACTTTATTACTTCCATCGCCGGACAGATAACTTTCTCACTTCCATATAAATTGTATACTGGCTAAAGAGACTATCTAATAGACATTTCTTCTCTGCTCTGTTTCACTGTCCTGAGTGTGTACTGCGTCTACCCTGTCTAGAAAAGTCAGCTTGCGGAGACCTGCCTGCTGAAATCTGCCTGTGGAAATTTTTCAAGCTTCAGAGAGCATGTCGACTCGCGCTATGGATACGTTAGCGCCTCAATTTCAGTAACATAGTAGCGTGTTCCATACCGATGACTATTAGGTACTCAAGTAGCTATACTATTGTACATTTAATTATCATTTCCGTATGTGGTACTGATGACTAATAGGTCGGTCTTAGGATTTATAATTTCTTTCTTACTGTGCATATTATCCTTGTTTATTGTAGGTGCTTTCAACAGGTCACGCTGTTTAAGTTCATCAATCTGTGATATTTCGTCGCTGTGCTGACGAAGGGGCGAATATTACATTTTGTAAATTAGAGTTAACACCGCCTGTCGTTTACTGGTGAAATTAACTAAACATTACAGTACGCTGTGTAATAGCAAACACGCTGGTTAAGCGACAAATCACTGGTGGTGCGGGAGAATATTGCCTTGACACGTCAACATGTGTTTCACGATCAGGCGAACATGAAGTATTAATATCGCTAAGTACTGATGGAATGAGAAATTGAAGAGGCGAAAATGTAGTAAATGCAACGAATTGTACATAACGAACAGGCGAATATTGAGCGAATATGCCAATCTCACCAGCATAAAAAAACCGTTTCACGAAGAGGCGAATATGCATTGGTAGTTGCCACTTTATTTATGCGAGCCTTCTGCTACATTCTAACCTACCAATTGGTTATTAGCTAAGATTCCAAGCTTTGGCCGCAAGTGCCAAGGATTCCGACCTATCTTTAAACACATATATCTGACTGGCGAAGATGCCCAGCTCCATGAAGGTCGACCCGCATGGCATCTACCTCAGAAAGACAGCGTGCGTACATGTTACGGAGCAATAGCTCCAGAATCATATGATGATCTGGTTACCCTTGGCCCGCAACCACATATAGCATCACTAGGACACGTTTGCAGTTCACAAAAGCAATTTAGAAAGCACAATATCGTTTATGGTGGGGAGTAAGAGACAGATATCCATCGCTAGTGACGTTCCCGTGAGGGTGTGGTGGGTTCTAAGACCTCACCCAGACACTACAATGAGTTGGATGGAGATCTGCGTCTCGTCCATCACCCATGTGCTACGGAATTAACATATTACCTGTCATTAGGGTTAAGTTCCAGAATGCCCAGAGATCCACTGCAGGCCGGTGTGACATAATAAATAATATAATTTCTTTTCACAGTGCTTCCTACATTGGGAGGTGTGTGTAAATTGGCACTTTAGTTTTCACCGCTCGGAAACCCCAATAGTTTCCCAGAGTCGGATCCTGCTAACGTGTCCATGGAGAGTCCAAAGAATTAGCAAGCCATGAGGCTGGAGGAGCGTGGAAAGATATAATAACTCGATATTAATAAGAGGCCCTAAGGTAATTGACCAATTTTACACAACCTAGCTGGTGCATGGTGTTACATATCCACTACAGCTGGAAAAAAGGCGTACACAATCTGTCTCTTATAGACAGATTGTTCCTAACCAGTTTATACCTATCCTATCGAGCTAGAATAGCCAGGTTTAGTCGGTAACATGTCAGGTACGAGCAATTGGAGCATGATCAGCGACCTCAGTGTAAAATTGATGCTGGGGGAATATAGTGATGCAGATATAATGTTGCTGTATAGTATTACCTAGCATGCTGCATCCTAGAGTTTTTATATAGAAACAAAACATAATAACTAGGTTGGCTACTTGCCATATACACAACTAACTAATACAGTGCTAACGATATATCACAGATCATAGGACCTAACGGTGCTGTTAGTTGAGAGCACATGGAAATAAAGATAATATTTACTGTATGAAACAGAAAGTATAAAAATGCGGTCAGACAGACTGGATAGCTACCTATTAGTCATCAGTACCATTTGCGGAAATAATTAAATGCACAATAGTATAGTTGCTTGAGTACCTATTGGTCATCGGTACAGTAAGAGTTCATAAATTACGGAAATTGATACACTACAGTTGAGTAGTGCGAGATGGCACGATCTTGAATGCAAGGAAGATTTCTGCAGGCAGACTGTTGACGCAGCTCACTCTCATGACGGTGAAGAAGAATGGGTAATAAGGATGTCCATTAGATAGTCAGATTAACTGATACATAATTTAAACAGTTGTAAAGTTTCCATCCGGCGACGGCAGTTTGGAAGTTGCCCATTAACAAGGAGGGCTATATTTGTAATTAAATAAGCAGTAGCCAAACAGCGTGTAGCTTCCCGAGTAGGCGTGTAGCCGAGAGGGATAGTGACACGAGAGACGTGTAGTTATCAGAGAAGAGCACATAGGGGTGCGAAAGAGTTTGGGAGGGAGGCATACTTTTAGTTTTCATTTTTGACCTAGAATTGTTTTTCCAGGTCTTGTCTTTTTTTGTTTGTTTTATTTCATGCTGCGTGCTGTTTCTTTATTTTAATACCTGATTCAGCTAAAACAATAGCTCGCATTGGCGTTCTCTTGGTTGCGGATAAGCCCAAACGTACCGTAATCATTTATAGTTATAATATAATATAAGAAAATATATATATGTTAAAACGTACAGTAATATCACAGTTAAATGTAAATTACGTATGCATCCCAGGTATATTAAGTGATGCATACAATATGGCCCATTTTGGCAAGTCCGCACGGATAGCTCTCGCTATCCACAATCTGTCCCGACATACTGACGTGGGAAGAAAAATAATTAGAAAAGTAATATTTTAATAAAGTAAAAAGACTAGTTCATCAGGCAGCCCCAGAGTAGCTGGGACGGCATGACGGGGGTAATGACATATTCGCTAAAGTGTGTTGTGTACTTACGTCGCACACAACATGTTTACAACACAGGTATCTGCAGCGATTATTTGTGTGAGACACAGCTATGCAAGAATATTGCGCAGCTGTGTAGGATGACCGAAGTCAGCCTAGGGACTGTGTTAGATTTATAAAAACATATAATAATAATAAGAATAATATTTCAAAAATAATGAAATAATAAGTTCCATTTTTTTCGCACACCTACGCATAAATCCTGCTGCAACCTCGATAATAGTGTCCACAAGTATCTGCGGAGAAAATTCCCCAGCAAGTCTGTGTACCACGACTCATTCGGGATGGACGTGGCGGATGGTCCTCCACTGCCGAAGTATCACTATCTATGTTTCCTAGGTCGGTAGTACTGAAGCTGGAATAAGCTGCTGATGTATCCATAGATGCGCTAGTGGTGGTGGTGATGATGACGGGTGTTGTACTGACTGGAGGCGGTGCTGATACTGCTGACATCACTGTTGTCGTGAAGGTGGTGGTAGTGGTGCAGGCTGCAGGTTGGGTGAATGCTGTGATGATGCGCGGTGTCGATGCTGCTGCAGTGATTGCAGATAATTTTCTTATTTTCACTTGCTGGCAGACGTCCAGGGAATTGCACAGATTTCTGGCTGGTGTGCGATTCTACATTTTCCCGAACATGGATGATCCAGCGTAGTTGTTTTTCGTACGACAGGATCTATTGGAACGATGGTGGTGCACGTGGGTGTCGGTGTGCTGGTCTGTGGTGCGGTGGTGGTGATGATGGCTTCTGTGAGGCTGATCTCCATCTATAATTAAGCTGCACAGAGATATTGATCGATCGGAAATGTCCTGTAAACCTGGTTCGGATACTTTCACAGGAGTTGGGATTACCACTGATATGGGCTGGCCGATCATGGATGTGGATGTGGTGATGATGCTGAGTGTTGTCGGTGGTGTCACTACGGATGCTGCCGGTGCAGAATCTATAGTTGGTGTAAATACCGATGCTGCAGGTCCTGCTGGTGCTGTTCTTGTGGGTGCTGCTGATGCTGTGGTAAAGGATGCTGAAGTGCTGATGTTAGCTGGCTGTGTTAGGGATACTGTTGCTCTAGCGCAATGCAGAAAGTCAGTTTGTTGTCGTTTGGTATGTTTCGTCTTCGCCATTTTTCCCATTGGAAGCACAGTTACTGGAAGTCTACTTTCGAAATGTGGAGTGAGGATATTTATGTGCTCATTCTGATCACCAGGTTCTAACGTCACAACTATCACACGATGTTTGAAGTTTGAAAGATAATGCGTGTGTTACACTGTACTGAGTAGTTGAATACAGGTACTTGCAGTCCGCACAGTATGCACATTGTAATAAATGATCACGATTGGCATGAAGCGCCAAGTCCGAGTTTCTGGAGAACGCACGTTTACAAGGCTGTCCATTAGGCTGTAATGCTGTACATGGATACTTCTTCCCGAGATGAGCAGGTGCTGACTCCTCTGAGCTGTCGGACAAGGTCAGATCTTCTGCAAGCGACATCTCATTTCCGCATGATGGTAATGTGCGGAACTGCCTAACCTAATTTAAATTTCCTAACTCTTCATACTTTCCTGGCCAAATATAACATAGATAATAATAAAGTAATAAGTAAACAGCAGAATTTGGTTTGCGATACGAAAGTAGCCTAATGCTTGATCTTCCCTAGTGTCGAGTTTGACGGGAAGATGAAATTTCAGTGCGCGCCTTCCTCCTTTTATACCTTTTGGTGACGTCACAGGAGGGCGGATGACTACACCCGAAAGTTTTATGGTGAGTCAGCCAGGCCCAATATGGAAAGTTTTAATTTTAAATCTCCTGGATTCGGATCATATATTCCCTCCGTAGAAAGGAGGTAAATATAAATATAAAAAGGAAGGATAGTCGCTTTCATCCCCACTCAGCGGGAAATCGAGTCTCCGATCAACGTTAAAATCCGGAACTACTTATTCCCGTGGAAGCTCACCTTTTAAATAGCAATAAGCGGTTTTTCAGATTGTGTGCTTATAAACTCGCCTGTTCAAATTTGAGGCTGGAATGCCCGATGGGGGTGTGGGAGAGCGTGATGACGTCAACGGTCGTGGCCCTGACTCACCACCTCTCGCGTTCTCCATCATGCTGTGGTAGATACGTGTTGGACGGTTCTTTTGTTTATAGTCTTTGATCCAATTTACTGGAAATTAGAAGTGCTGATCACGTGACTCTTGTTTTGAAAACACGTGATTGATCAGAAAATTAGGCGATCTGTATGTAATGGTGGAGTGTTGATGGGAAAAATGGAATATATGTTTTCAAAATTCTGCTCCTCAGAACAGTGTCCTTTTATATGCGTGCGATCTTATACATGCGCTGCCTCTTGTCTGTAGTAAAATTATTCCAGCCCATGTTGATTAGTGACTGGAATATGTAGGTAAGAGAATATTTGAAATTCTCCATAATGTTATACTGTCGAAGTTTTGATGCTGCTTCACCAGCCCACGTGCTAATGATTTGTATACGCGGTAGAACAGCCGTGTTCTTAATCAAAATTAGGACAGTATAGCTGACTATAATATATTGTTTGATTTAAACAGCTCCTTGTCTTGCGGAAACCAAGTCTACTGATCCCACGAAGCTGGACCGTGTTTTCCGGGTGGGTGGACTGCCAAACATCCTCCTCTGTGGGTAGGACTAGTCCCATCCATACCTAGACCAAACTTTATTATCACAGTACAGCTCGGAAAATAGGTGCCTGAGTTTTACAATTACAGTACCGTCATATGGAGATTGTGAATACAGTCATCCTGGGTGTCTGTGTCTCTGTCATGTTGGTGAATTTTATTACTATGCGTGGCTGCGTATCTGCGGATGATTATTGCGCTGTTGTGAAGTGTGACGTTTTTATGATAGCGGGATGGGGCAGCTGCATGTGGGTTGTGTCAAGTTTAACGGACAGGATGTATTTCGTGCTGTAATGGCCGAGTCCAAGATGGGACAGAGTTACTTTAGAGTGCGGATGACCAAGAAGGGGGGGGGGGGGGCTGTCATACTTGAACCAGACCATTATCAAGTTTCCTTTCTGTAGCAAAATCCTACTCGATACTGACGACAGACTGCGGGCATCTTGCTCTCTTAATAATATTGACTGTTATTGCATGTGATTGAAGTGTGAAAGTTTAGCTGTTTACGTACGATGATTCCGGGGGGAGGGGATGTTGGGGAGGGGGAGTAGGGGAATCCCCCGTAGCATGTTCTGTAGATGGCTGTGGTGTTGTTCCTTCTTTCTGTATGATCAGTTTTCCACATGCAGTATAGGGGGGTGTTTGCGGAAAATGGCGACTCATGTTGATAATGGTAGTGATCTGTTGTAGGGAACTCAGGGTTGCTGTGTGACGATGGTGTAGTGCGGATTGGGCATATCCAGGTTTCCAAGCTGGGGAATGCCAAGTCTGTTGCTATTGCGGAAAAGTCGGGTTGCGGAAAGTGATGAGCTTCCCACATTCTTGCGGTAGGGAATGTTGCGGGAATAAGGTGTCTAACTTTTTCGATTATAAAAGCTGGGTGGATGTTGACGATGTTGTTGATGATGTTGAATGTCCTCATTATATGTTTAAATAACTAGGTATATATGTGGAGTTCGCGCAACAAGGAATTGACGTATCCGGCCTTGCGGGCAAGTGTGTTCTGTATGCTCCTGGCTTTCTGTGTCTTAGTGTGATGTTCTAACTGCTCACGGGTTTGGGGGTCGGGTGGGGTGGGGTGGGGGGAGGGTGTGCTTGGTAGGGTGGTTGTGGTCAGCGATGCCCTTTGGATGGAGAGGGTAATCTCCCATTATACAACAGTTGGTACTCTGTCATAATTTTTAAGCACTGGGAATATTTGAGCCAAGAGTCTGCTGAACAGGCTGCCTCCCTGCCCACCACCAGGGGCGGGGGGGGGGGGGGTTGCATCTTGGAGTGGGGGTGGTCTCACGATTTGCGGATGTGGAGGGGTTCACAGAGTTGTGCGGTTTTGCGGTTCTTGAAAACAAGCCAAGGCCTCATCAAGCATCTTCACTTCCAAGCTATTTATGACATGTTCCACCCCATAAGAAGCATGGCCCGGGGCAGCACCAGTTTCCGCTTGTGGCAACTCTATAATCGGGGTAAGAGCATGAAGTGAGTGGGAATGGGAAGAGGTCAGTGGAACAACTTTTCCGTCCTTCCCCTTGGACAGCACAAATGAGAGTCTTCAGATGCGACTTTTCAGATCTTGTAGACCCATACTGAGGAGGGAGAGGGCGAGTACCTATCTCGTCATCGTCCCCAGCTTTAGTCATTCGTTCACTGGACTTCTGGCTTGGTAGGAGAGGGGTCGAATTGGCACCGCGGTGCTCGGGACTAATGTTGGGAATACCTATTTCTGTAGAAACATCTGTCTGGGTACCGGTGGCACACCCAGCCTGAGCTGTGGCACTGGGTCATCACTGACATACGGTTTAAGTCGATTGAAGTGGATGACTGAGATCAGGCCATCCGAGGCATGGATATGGTAGGTCACGGCTGACTTCTTACCTACTACCACATAGGGGCCTTTCCACTGGTAACTCAGTTTACTCGGCACGTTTTCAGAATCTCACAAATCGTGAACCCAAACCATTTTTCCTGCCTCATACGGGACTCCATGCACTCGCCAGTCATGCGACGTTTTCTGATGCTGGTGTGCAGTGAATAAGGTTGCTCTCACTAGCTCATGGGTCTGTTCTCTCCACTGCTGCACGAGCTCTACGTAGAGAGATGGTGAATTTTTCTCCGCTGGAATTCTGGACATGGCCAGATCCAGGGGCAAGGCTAATTCACGGCCTAACATTAACTGAGCAGGGGTATAACCCATGCTGGAATGTATTGAAGTGCGGTATGCCATGAGCACATATGGGAGTCATAGATCCCAATCTCGACAATCAAGGCGTGTTTCTTTAGTAAGCATCCATGCTAGAGTTCGATTGAACCTCTCCACCATTCCGTCACTGTGGGAGTGATACAGAGTTGTCCTTGGTTTTGACGATATGAAACAATTTTCAGAACTCGGAGATCAGCCGGCTCCAAATTATTTCCTTGGTCGGAGTGCAGTTCATAGGGCATACTGAATTGGCAGAACACATTGCCTGTCAGAGCCTCCACTACTGTGGATGCCTCCTGGTCTGGCAAAGCAAATGCTTCCACCCACTTCGTAATCTTGCTATACAAGGATCTATTTGTTTCCTTCATCCGTCGTATTCAAGGGTCCAAGCACATCAATAGCCACTCGCTCCCATAGTGCACCAACAATTTTAACTTGTAGGGGTGCGGAATGGTGCTGGCCAACAGCACGTCTTTGGCATGGGACACATTTGGTGTATCCCAATCCAGTGGAATCTCTGTTTTATTTGTCTTGTAGTTCGTTCGACGGCTGGGTGTCCAGCGCTATTGTGTAGTTGTTCTAATAGGGTTTTATGATAATGCTCAGCGATCACTACCTGGTTATTAATATAGAGAATGTTGTCTTGTATATGACACTTTCCAAACCACTGATAGTAGTATTTTGCGTCATGGAAAGTGGTGTAACAGATTTCTTGGGAGGGCGTACCCCCTCCTGGATCCACGTGTATATGTTCCATGTTTGCACATCTGTTGCTTGTTCGTGAGCAACTGTCTCCGTGTTCCACTCTGCGCACCTCAATTCAGGGACCACCGGAGATGACTGTGTAGTATGTGTCTTGGTGGTTGCCCCTTCTTGTTCATCCTCAAGCCTGATTCTGCTCAAGGCATCGGCATTTCCATGCAGTTTGGCAGGTCTATGAACGACATTGAGGTTGAAGGCCTGCAGGGATTCCTGCCACTTCGCGACCTAGCACTCCAAATGTTTTAGGTTTCTGAGCCAGCATAGTGAGGCATGACTTGTACACAGGGTAAATGGCCACCCATACAGAAAGTGTTTATATACTTGATGATATGAACCACAGCTAACAATTCTCTCTTAGTGGTCGCATAACATTTCTCCGTTTTGTTCAGAGTACGTGAACCATAACCCAGTACCTGCTCTGTTCCATCTTCTGTGACCTGAGATAGAACTGCACCAATGGCATAAGCCGATGCATCAGTGTCTAAGATGAAATCGAGGTTTGGGTTAGGATGAGCAAGAATTGGGGTTGTCGTCAAGAGTTCCTTCAGTGCCCTGAAGGAACCTTCACACTCACTCGTCCACTCGAATGGTCAATCTTTTTTGGTGATCCTAAATAGTGGTGATGCAATCTCACTAAAGTGATGGATGTATCGACGATAGTACTGGCTAAGACCAAGGACACTCGGGGTGTCCATGACTGAAGTGAGGGTCTGTAACTCTGCTACCGCTTGCGTTTTTGGAGGCTGAGTAACCGTAGCTGTTTGCAAAAATATGTTTGTAGGTTCAAGGGGTGGCTTCTTATGAGGTGGGATGCTCTCATACAAGCACTTGTTAAAAATGGTGATGGAAGCTCCAGTGGTGGAAACACCGCTAAACAGACAAGCACACTTATATATCACTTTACATTGTGCCTGTGGAAGAGTTTCCAATGATATTGGTGGCTGAGTGAGGAAAACCCATCGTCGCTGCTGCTGCGAGTGCATAGGCGATGACGGAGCTGGTGGTAGCAATGGTGGTGGTGTTGATGCCGTTTCTGTGTATTGTGAGTTAGTGTATACAGCCGTGCGGATAGGATTATTACTTTCACAGATGAGGGCTACCTGTGTGAGCCACTTTTGACAATGCATCATCGGATGTTTGGTTGATGCGCAGACGAAGCAATGATGGCATGGAGTTTTCCCGTCCTTTGTGCGACGCTTCTTCTTGCGGGTTCAGAATGCTGAATGTTGACGTCCATCCAAATCACTGCTGGTGCTGCTGGATGTAGTAGATGATTCTGCAAGGACTTGTGAATTGCAAACCACCAAGGGACACCGGGTGTTAAGTGCCTTGGCGGTGGGTCATGGTGCTTGTATAAACGTTGTTTTAGTAACCGTGCTACAACCTACCACTGCCGTTTTACAGAGGAAGGAAAGTTTGTTAGATGCGGAAATTGCGAGGTCACAATTTCCGCCAGGGGGAGATGTTAGTGCTGTGGATGCAGTATGCATCATTGGCACCGACATGCAAGAAACCTGGTGAACATGTAGGCATGCTGTCATAGGAGAATGAATTGTTGTGTTGGCCACCTGACATTGACATTCAGAGACCGCAGTTGAGCCGGGTTGTGAGAATGGGCATCGAAGTGACTGTAATCGGTGCCCTCATTAGTTTAATGGGGTCTCAAGCTGTGAGGTACGTTGGTCAGTGGTTGGAGTTGTTGACGGAGGGAGATTTGGACATTGCTCCTTCCAGTGGCCCAGCTGACTACAACCAAAGCATGTGTTTGGGGGCTGTGCAGAAATCATAGTGGTTGCTGGGTGTGTTGTGGACTGCGTGGCGATTGTGGTGCTGAGGGTGTTGACTAAGTTAGTGAGTGCTGAGATTTGCTTGGTGATCTCTTCTAACCTATCATGCATGGGTCGTTGTTGTGGCCCCCACGATGGGAGTGGCCATGCCCTTTTCCTCTAGACATGTGATTTTGACCAGTGGGTTGATCGGTGCGGGTCTGATGCCTGTGTTGATGCAGATGCAGTGCTGCTGTCGGTAGTGCTGGCGAGATTCACATCGTTTACTTCATTGATGGGGTGCAGTTGTCGGTGATTATTTTTCTCCCATTCTGGAAAATTCTTGATATGAACCGTGGCTGCTGTCAGTTGTTGAAGTCTGCTGTGCTCCGTAAGGAATAGTTTTTCTTTTAGGGCGGGTTCACAGCTCAACGCGTCGATGAAGGTATCTAGATGTAAATGTGAGATGCCTTTGTGGTTTGTACTGGGGTAAGCGCGGGTAACTAGTCGCCAAATATGACTAGCCAACTCCGGAAGTGTTTTTCCTGAACGTCGACGCAAGTTCTTAAGTTGCAACCGACTGGTTTCCCCAAGCGCTGTGTCACTGAATCTTTCCAACAATGCGCTCTCCAACTCCATGTATGTGTGTAGTCTGCCAGGACCTGCAGTGCTTTCCCAGACAGCCTTGCGGCCAGATACTCTCCCATTTGTCGATTCGTCCACCGATTTGTGCGATTTATTATCTCGAACTGAACTTTATAGTTAGCCCAATCATTCCCCCCATTAAATTCTGGCGGTGGTGGTGGTTTACGGGGAGAGAATGATCAGGCCATGTCCACGATGAGAAGTGATTGGCGCGAATCCAGGTGGTGGTGCTAGGGAGACTGATGAAAATGCGGATGCTGGTCTGCGCATTGGTGGTGGTTGTGTTGGTGGCGTATCCCGTCAATGATGATGGCGATGTCGAGTCCATGACGGATATTCCCGTCGATGGTGCTGTGCACGATATGTTGGCTCCGCAAAATACCACCCTGATGCGAGTCCATAGACAGGTGTTGGTCTATAGACTGGTGGAGGCGTGCTATGTAGACGACGCAGGATGGATGTTGTGACGGATGTTCCTCATATGGTGGCAGTGCAGGTGACTGACGGGGATGGTGTGTGCTGTGTGATGGTCTTCTGGTGTATTGCTGGGAGGGTGTTGCCACATCTTCTGGCTCGTATTGTGGATAATATGGTGACGACGTATGCAACGGGGGAGATGTGCGATATGGTACATGAGTGTCCGGCCACTGGTCACCTTTTGATGACATTGGCAAACATAATGGTTGTGAAGGATAGTTATGCCCCCATAGGTGTCTGTGTCGTGGTCGACCGCGATCTGGCGTAGATGGTGGGTGCCTATCGCGGATGTCTGGCAGTGTTATATATTGAGTTCCTGCCGGTGAAAACCCGTGTAATGGCGGTGCTGGTAGTTCTGCACCGGGGAAATTATTAGCATAGTCGGTGAGTGCGTGAGCAGTTCGTCCATCCTATGATGCTACTTCCATGTCTAGGGAGAGCTGACTGTCTGATGAAGAAGTCTGAAACTCGCGTGTGTTGAGAGTTGGTGTGGGTTCGCTTCTCGCTTGAGCCCCACATCAGGTGCCACTTGTAGGTTGCGGGGGGAGGCGCTGGTCTGTCATGTTGCTCCACTCCACCGCCCTGCGTGTACAGGATGCATGGGAGGGCTGGTTAGCTGTGGTTCTTGGGGTTGTGGATCCCATATCGCATCTCTTCGGAAGGTACATAGACTGGCCTCTAGAGCGGGTGGAACGTTCACGTTCCAGTGCGGCCATGCGACCATTGCCGCCGAGATTGAACCTCAGTGTCATATCCCAACTGTTGGTGTCACCTGTATGACAGTCCATTACTAACTTATAAGTCTGGACATGATGATATAATTAAACAGTCACAATTAATAACTATAGAAACAATGCTACTCGTTTGACAGTAATGAGCAAATAATACAGTACATAGAGCTATCCAGTGTTCTTTTTACATGGTCTCGCCGAAGGTACCACACAGATCCGTAAATCCGCAGAGGTATCCCCGCAAGGGAGAAACACAACGAGACTACTTGGTAGTTTAATATAAACTAATTACACCCCTAACACACAAGACATTGTTGTTGCGAGAGGAAAGTGGATCGCGCGGGCCTCCTTCACAGGAAAATGCCTTCAAAGCCCAAGCCGAGGAAAAAACCTTGCAAAAAGGGCCACTCTTTTATTCAAAACCAAAAAGCTAAGTGCTGGTTAATCCTAGTGAAGCGATAATTAATGTGATGCACACTGCTTTACGTGAAGACCGCTCGAATGAGTTCCAAAGAATTCACAGGTGCCCGTCTTATGTAGGTCCAAAAATACTGCATTGGTAGTTTCCGCTTTATTTATGTGGGCCTTCTGCTACATTCTAATGTAGCCATTTGGCTATTGGATACGATTCCAAGCTTTGGCCGCAAGTGCCAAGGATTCTAACCTATCTTTAGACACATATATCTGACTGGCGAAGATGCCCAGCTCCCTGAAGGTCACGGTCACCCTTGTCCCGCAACCACATATAACATCACTAGGACAAGTTTACAGTTCACAAAAGCAATTTAGAAAGTGCAATATCGATTACAGTGGGGGGTAAGAGACAGATATCCATCGCTAGTGACCTTCCCGCTAGGGCGTGGTGGGTTGTAAGACCTCACCCAGACACTACAATGAGTTGGATGGAGATCTGCATCTCGTCAATCACCCGTGTGCTATGGAATTAACATAGTACCTGTCATTAGGGTTACGTTCCAGAATACCCAGAGATGCACTGCAGGCCGGTGTCACATAATAAATAATATAATTTCTTTTCGCAGTGCTTCCTACATTGGCGGGGGAATCTAAACTAACTGGTATCCGAAGATACAGGGGGAGGTGTGTGTAAATCAGTACTTTAGTTGTCACCGCTCAGAAACTTCAACAATTTCCCTGAGTCGGATCCCGCTAACGTGTCGATGGGGAGTCCAAACAATTAGCAAGCCATGAGGCTGGAGGGGCGTGGAAAGATACAATAACTCGATATTAATAAGAGGCCCTAAGGTAATTGACCAATTTTACACAACCTAGCTGGTGCATGGTGTTACATATCCACTACAGCTGGAAAAAAGGCGTACACAATCTGTCTCTTATAGACAGATTGTTACTAACCAGTTTAAACCTATCCTATCGAGCTAGAATAGCCAGGTTTAGTCGGTAACATGTCAGGTACGAGCAATTGGAGCATGATCAGCGACCTCAGTGTAAAATTTATGCTGGGCGAATATAGTGATGCTGATATAATGTTGCTGTATAGTATTACCTAGCATACTGCGTCCTAGAGTTTTTACATGGAAACAAAACATAGTAACTAGGATGGCTACTTGCCATATACACAACTAACTAATACAGGGCTAACGACATATCACAGGTCATAGGACCTAAAGGTGCCGTTAGTTGAGAGCACACGGAAATAAAGATAATATTTACAGTATGAAACAGAAAGTATAAAAATGCGGTCGGACAGACCGGGTAGGTACCTATTAGTCATCAGTACCATTTGCGGAAATAATTAAATGCACAATAGTATAGTTACTTGAGTACCTATTGGTAATGGTACAGTAAGTGTTCATAAATCACGGAAATTGATACGCTACCATTGAGTGGCGTGAGATGGCACGATCTTGAATGCAGGGAAGATTTCTGCAGGCAGACTGTCGATGCGGCTCACTCTCATGATGGTGAAGAAGAATGGGTAATAAGGATGCCCATTAAATAGTCAGATTAACTGACACATAATTTAAACAGTTGTTGTAAAGTCTCCGTCCGGCAACAGCAGTTAGGAAGTTGCCCATTAACAAGGAGGGCTATATTTGTAATTAAATATGCATGTACAATAACTGGGTACACGGGGCGGGATATGTTGCGTAACTCTTGCAGCGCACTGAGCAGAGTCCGACCAGCCTGTGGTCTAAAAGTTAATTAACACACGCTACATGCAGCGCAGAAGTTTGATAACTCTTTAGCATGGTCAGAAGATCCGGCGAGTTATCCACCAAGAATCACCATCAGCTCGACATCCTGTAAAATCACATCGGGCCCGCAAGGCCTATCCGCAGGGAACTCCTCTGAGAAAGTTTCGGAAAGGGAGTCCTTATATTAGTTTATTGCCCCGGATGGCTGTCCGGGAGCTTCCAAAATTGTTTTGTGGAAAAGTCTTAAGACTGCTCACCGGCGCAGGAGATGTCAATTCCGCACGGCACCGCTGTGGTGTTGGTACCACAGTCGGTTAGCAGTTATCCCGCGTCTTGCACTGCGCTGGTCCAGCAGTCTTCCTGACTGCCGATGATGCTCTCGATTCTCATTTTTTCGTCCCTTTTATAATACTCGTGACGTCAGAGGCAGGACGCCCCAGCCAATCAGAGGGCGAGCAGTAGCCAATCAGCGTGCAGCTAGAAGTGGTGACGTGGCTATCACCTGAACAGCATATTCACCATTCAGTTAATGCATACACGCGATTACGACGTCAAAGCAATATTTTGAAGATAATTTAAATGGGAGTTTTAATGATAACTCGCCCAGTTCTGGTCCGATTTTAACAAAGTAAAAAGTTTTGTGATCCTCGTTTCATTCTGGTCCTGATCTGTACCAAGAACTACGGGAATAGTGCGATAGTACCAACTCGGTACACTATAAGCACACACTCTCCCAATCCTGACACGTGTTGCCCGTGAAGCTCTGATGCGTGCACATGTGCGCTACGCGATTTAACGCAACCTCTCCTATGGGGATTTATACACGCTTACTATCCTACTCAGGGGGTCATGCTTGGAGCACATTCCGGAGCTGTCGTCCCGCACCCAGCTTAGCTGGGACAGTTCGTACCCGTCCGGTCGATCCATGCTACACCCGCCCGCAATCTTTGATGACTTAGTTTCAAAACAAAGTTGCTGCTTACAGAGGAAACCGGCGTGGAGGTGTCATCTTTCTCTGAGTGGGTGGCTACTTTACTACTATAGTGTTCACAGTCGTATGTTTGCCTCTAAGCTTGCAACGTGGGTATACCAACGTGAGTTTGCAGTTATACCATATTCTAGCTTCCATCTCATTATAAAGACAAATGTGTCCGAATGTAGGCCCTGTAACCTTAACCAACCAGGAGATATAATTGCTGCTAAGTTGAGCTAAACGCAAAATGTTAGTTTTGATTTTTTTTAAATCCAAAAACCCTAGGATTTAACAATGACATGGTGACATGACCTTTGACAGTTTGACTTCAAGGTGTAATGTGTCATTTCCACTTGTGATAAAGAAGCGTGTGTCCAACTTTGGTTCCAGTAAGAGTAAGCAAACATGAGATATAAACAGTGAAGCTGAGCTAAGCACAAAACGTTACTTCTGAAACTAGAGCCTACTGCCATAGTGTCCTTCTAACCAAACTTGGTTTAAAGCCGGCAAGCTGATAAGGAGGAGATGGATTTTGACAATTTCTGGTAAATTTTTCATGAAATCCAAGATTTTCACCCCAAAAAATAAACCAATCAAAATTCTGAATAGATTTTCTGGAGTTTCATACACTAGAATCCTTACAGTCAAATTTGGTTGAAATCCTTCAAACGGTTAAGGAGGAGATGCGTTTCGACAATTTCCGGGAAAGTTTTCATAAAAATCTAAGATTTTCTCCCAAGAAATTGACTAATCAAAATTATAAATAGATTTTCTAGAGACTGCCACAATTTTGTCCTTCTCGCCAAATTTGGTTGAAATCCATCAAGTGGCTAAGAATGAGATGAGTTTAGACAATTTCCTGTAAATTATGCATACAATCTAAGATTTTCACACAAACATTGACCAATCAAAATTCTGAATAGAAGTTCTGGAGACTACCACGATAGGATCCTTCCAGCGAAATTTGGTTGAAATGCGTGTATATGTAAGCTGCTGAATATTATGAAACCAATTTGTCTTGAATGCTGCCTTAGGCAGCACCAGCTTTCAGTCAAATTAGCTTCAGAATATTCAACAGCATTATGACATGTACGTAATGAATTTATTATGTTTAGTAGTAGTAGTAGTAGTAGTAGTAGTAGTAGTAGTAGTAGTAGTAGTAGTAGTAGTAGTAGTAGTAGTAGTAGTAGTAAACGCACACGTTTATTTAGCTCTGCAATTGCTGCACAAATTTGCTAGTTTCTAGAGCGATTTTGTAGCTAAATCTTAAACATATGTTTCATATTAGTATCTCCTTTCAAACTTTATTTAATTCCTTTAACGATTTATAAAATTAAAGAACTAGGCTTGCGCTTAAAATGGCAAAGGAATTAAATAAAGTTTGAAAGGAGATACTAATATGAAATATATATATATATATATATATATATAGTCAGTTGGCTGTCCCCGGTCAACTCGAACGGACTAACAAATATGTGACTGTACTATCTATTTATATATTTGTTTGTATACCTTATTCGGTTAGGTGTTAGTGAACCACTTAATAAGTGGTTCAAACTAACAAATATACGACTGTACTATCTATTCGTTTATTTGTTGGTAGGCGTCAGGGTTTCAAAAGGGGACACTATTTATTTAGTGTTTAGCTCTTTCCCTGACGTCTTAGTACTATATATTTTTATTATTCCCCTTTATATATTGTAGTAGTATGATTTTCCTATTTTAAAAAAACCCCACCATGGCAATCTCCTATAAGTGTACCCAGAGTCTTAACATCGCGACAAAGGCTTGGGGTGTTTCGGCAATTGAGATGTATCATGGGTTGAAGGACGTAGTCTCATTAACGTTTCCAAATCTGTATGGAATGTCACTGTGGTTAATGAAACTGTGAAGGAAAGGTTGCTCGACGAGGTCCTTGTCGTGAAGGGCGAGGTGTGTAATGTGGAGGAAATAGATTCTGATCATCTATTAGTTAAGATGAAGATTCCGTTAGAGATCCCAGATGAACGGGTTATCAGTGAATTGATCAAGTATAGCAAAGTAGAAAAAGTAGAGTTTGGTTCGAAAAGGTAGAACAACCTCTCCCAAGTAAGGTCACGGTAGATGGTCAATTTGTCTTGCCATTATGGTACAGGGGGCAAATCAAAGAGTGTAGAATCTGCTTAAGCACAGAACATCTTGGTGCAGATTTCCCTAGCAAAAATAAATGTCTAGTTTGTGGGTCATCTGATCATTTTAAGTGGCGATGCCCGCAGAACAAATCTGTCAACAAGGGTGCTGATAAAAGTGCAGAGCAAGTTGTTTCTAAAGAAAATGTCATAGAACCAGTAGTTGCTGAGTTTGTAGCTGAAATCGATGATAATGAGAAGCATGTTTCTAAAGAAAATGTCATAGAACCGGTAGTTGCTGAGATTGTAGCTGAAGTCCATGTTAATGAGAAGCATGGTGAAAAAACTAAGAATCCAATCACTGTAGTTACAGGCGATGAAATAGAGGTTCTAGATGAGGGGCTAAGTCTTACTCCAGTAACAAGTCAATCCAAGTCTGATGTCAGAGAGGTTAATTCCACACAAGTTGAAGATGATGATCAATACCCTCTGGAAGAGAGTTTTAATTTAGGACAAGTAAAATTCAGGTCGCAAGATACTGAAACTAATCTCGGATTTTCCACTGAGTACACTCAATCTAGACGATTTAAATAATATAGAGAAAGTAATTGGTGTCTCGGATCGATTGAGTGGAACAAAGCGACAGAAGGATGGAGACAGTTTTGAATCGGAAATAGAGGAAAGTGATATGGAAGACGATAATATGTCAGTGGCTGAATCCGATATATCCATTCAAACACAGAGTTCTAAATCACCCGATGAAATAGTCATGTACGGGTCAGAGGCAGGAGAGGTGGTAGCTCCATATGTGATGGCAAAAGGGGTTAAATATAGGTATCTGCGTCATGATTCAAATATATTAATATATAAGCATTTGGAAAAAGTTGAACTAAGTAGTACAGCGTTTGAGTGTAAAATAGGTAAATGGTCTAAGAGAGGGTCGAAAAAAACAAAATCTAGTTAGCTTAATAATGGCGGTTGTACACATCATTTTATTACTTTTTATGCTAATTTGTACACTCAATTGTAGAGGCTTAAATAGTGACATAAAGCAGCGTCACTTACTAGAGACTCTAAAAAATGAACAGATTGACATTGCTTTGATACAGGAAACAAAGATTCAGAAGTCAGAATTATACGATAATTTAGAAAAGATTTCAGGATCCAGAATATTCTATTCGTTATCTCAAGATAATTGTGCTGGCGTAACAATTCTTATACTCCCTCGTTGTTCAGCCTATGTAAATATAATCTCTTCAGTATCAGATGCAAATGGTCGCTGGGTTAGAGTCACAATAGATATACAACAAACACGTTTCACGTTGCTGTGTATATATGCACCTGCATCTCATCAACTACATCGTAATTTTTAATGAGATGTCTACAACAGCACTAGATAACATCACTGAGAACTTAGTAATGGGTGGTGGCTTTAATTGTGTCATAGATAAAGAAAATTACAGGAATGCAACTTTAACTCACACTGATACATCACACAGACTCTTAAAACAAATATGTGAGAATGAAAATGTAGTTGACACCTATAGAATATCAAAACCTCATGGTAAAGATCTTACATGTTTGTTGGTAGATGGTAAAGTTGGTTCAAGGATCGACAGAATTTATGTGAATAGTTTGTTGACTGGGTACTGGAGAGATGTTAATATTAAGCCAGTCGCATTCTCAGATCATAACATGGTTTGTGTAACCTTTGCCAATGCTGATTGGGTAACAAAAGGGGTTGGGTTTTGGAAATTAAACACAACACTGTTGGGAGAAGAATTTTATAAGAATAATATAGAGAGTTGTTGGCAGCATTGGATTATATAAGAGCACATTGTAATGGTGGGAGGATGTAAAACTGGATTTAAAGTATGTTTCCAAACAGTATGATATTAGAAAAGCACGGGAAATACGCAAACGCAAGAAAACACTTCATCGATCACTGATGAAAATTAATGCTAGGGTAAATAATGGTGAAGATAATTAATATGAATTACTGGTTAAAATTAAAAGTAAAATAAGAGATATAGAACAATATGAGTTTGAGGGTGCAAAAATTAGAGCAAGAGCCCAGATGCATGCAGAAGGGGAAAAGCCAACCCAATATTTTTGCACATTAGAAAAAGCACGGGCAAAAGATAAGGTGATGTGCTCATTAAACATGCCGGATGGTTCAACCGTTTTTACCAACAATGAAATGAGTACTATTGTATGCAATTACTATGAGTCATTGTACAAGTCAGGGAGAAGTGAGGAAGATGCAAAATTGGATTTGCTAGCAAATATAGACAAAAAAGTGTCAGACACAGGCAGTGAATTCTCTGACCAACCCTTAACACTAGAAGATTTAACTAAATCCTTTAAAGGTATGAAACTAGAAAAATCACCTGGTTGTGATGGCCTTCCAGTTGAATTTTACCAAACCTTTTGGCACCTTGTAGGTCCAATAATGGAAGAGTTACCCACTGAAATATTTGAGAAAGGCCATTTACCACCAACTATCGCTAGGACATACGTAAGGCTAATAGATAAACGAGATGACAGACGTCTAATTCAGAATTGCAGACCAATTTCTCTACTATGTGTAGACTGCAAAATAATATCCAGAGCACTAGCATTGAAACTTGGTAGTGTTTTAGGAGAAATTATTGGAACAGAGCAGACACGTGCTGTACCTGGGAGGACAATTTTAACCAATACCATGTTAATAAGAGACCGTATACAATTGGTTGAGAAGGATAGCATTCCTTCAGCTGTGATTGCCTTTGACAACGAAAAGGCATTTGACCATGTAGAATGGGATTTTCTTTTTAATTCTTTGCAATCATTTGGGTTAGGCACACACTTTATTAAATGGGTTCAGATTTTATATACGGATATCAAGAGTATATATTTAGTGAACAATCAATTATCCAGAGAAATTGTCTTAGAACGTGGTGTTAGACAGGGGTGTTCCCTATTGCCATTATTATTTGTTATTGTGATTTAATCCCTTGTCATAGCATTGAGGCAAAATAATAACCTTCAAGGCATATGTATTCGTGGCATAGAAATACCACTTAAGCTGTCACAATATGCTGATGACACAACTGTGTTTGCTAGTTCAAACAATGATTTTACAATTTTAAACCAAGTACTAGAAAAGCTCCAAAATGCGCCTGGTTTGAAAATCAATAAAGGAAAATCTAAAGGATTATTTTTGGGGCCATGGAAAGAGCGGAATGACCAGCCACTTGAAATCAATTGGTCTAATGATACCATTAAGATTTTAGGCATCTATTTTAGCTGGAAACCGTATGCAACACAAAATTGGGATGAACGAGTATCTAAGCTTAAGAGAATATTAGCAAATTGGAAGCATCATCATCTTAAAGTTTTTGGTAGAGTGTTTGTTGTCAACAACTTGATATTATCTGGGCTATGGTATACAGCATATGTTGTACACATGTCAAAACATGTAGAAAAAGGAGTTTAACGAGTTGATATTGTCATTCATATGGGAAGAAAAGAGTCATTTAGTTTCCCATCGTGTTCTCAACAATAGAAGAAGGACGTGATTTAATTGATATTAAAGTGAAATGTGCTTCTTCAAGGCTAAGATTTTTTAATGATCTTTTTACATCAGAAATGATGTGGGCATGTGTTTCACGAGCTCTCGTGGAGAGAATTGTAGAACCATTTCTGACGGAGTGTGTTTTTACCTCAAAGAAACCACCTGCGAATAGCCAAATGATACCAGATGTGTTTAAAGATCAAGTTAAGGAGTTAGAAATATTTGACAGATACATGACTCCACCTACGTGCTGGAAGGAAGTACCAGAACAGCAATTGTGGGGCAATAGTAATATATGTTATAACAATGCAGTACTTTATCTACCATCCTTTGCAAAAATGTCATTCAACGTTTGTCTAATATGATACACCCCCAAACACGTAGATGGATTTCAATGCAAGAAGTAGCTAGAAAAACACATATGAGGCATATGGATGTCCAGCGGTTACTAAATAAAATAAAACATGCTGTACCAATTGAATGGTTTCGTCTGCCAAATGTAAATCATAATATGTTGACTCCACAACCTGCACTAAATTTAATGATGAGATGTTAAAATGCAAAATGAGATCTAAGGAATCGTACCACGTTATGAGACGAAAACAAGTACCCCCCCCCCCCCATAGCAATTAAGAGATGGGATGACTCAAGCTATAAACCATCCAGTTGGAAAAATGTATGGAAAATCTTACATTTTCCATACATACCAAATATGGCTCGTGATTTATTGTGGTGATTAGTACATCGACGACTATGGGTGGGACACTTGACATACAAGTGCAATATAACTTCTTATAGGTGTTACTTATGTCAAACAGACGGGGAAACAATCGAGCCTTCATTTGCAGAATGTCCAATATCGTCACAATTTTGGGAGTATATCAGCCAAATCTTGGCACAATTTGGAGCTAAGCCAATTGTTCTAAAAACAATGTCGAGTTATTTAGAGAATTTGGATCAAGTGGTGAACATATCACAAAGTCTGAAAAGACTATTTTAATAACAATGCTAACCATAGGCGCCATTTGGAAACATCGGTGTGCGCAGACGAAAAATCCATCTATGGATAATCACAATAGAGCAATAAAGGCAATATTTCGTTCATTGCTGCTGAATCATATTCCTTGCGAATATTTTAGATTAAAACAACACGGTAAGGAAAAAGTATTCAAAGACATATGGTGCAAAACAAACATAGTTTCAATAAAGTTTGGAACTGTAAAAATAAATGAGCCTGCACTAGCTTAAATCATTCAATTACTACAACTGTTTTATCTGTGGCTTTTAATTAATCTGTGTCTTGTGATTCATTTTAGTCTGCATTTTAATATTGTTATGTTTAATACTTCATGTTAACAAATAAACAACCTGGGGTAATTTAATAATCAATCGCTAAAATAAGTTGCCATTGAATTATAAAATAGTCCCGGGTAATTTTAGAAACTTGCACAGGGTTTTATAGGGTTATTTGTTCCCGGGTAATTTACAAAACCTTACAATAAAGTAAATCGAAAATGTAAATAAGAGCGCCAATTATGTTTCTGTAAGTTTCCTGCTGACTATATGTATTATACTACCCAAATGCTATTACGCCCGCTGATCTTTAAAGAATCAGCCCACTGGTGTTAATGATTGACATCGTTGTCATTGATTGACGAGTCACTTTTCAATTGTTAGACAGTTGCACTCGCCACATTTGTTAAGTTTTGTTTTGTTATCAGATCTTTATCAGCTTATTGGTTTGTATCTATACCGTTGAAGTGGTATATATTTATAGATTGTATTAGTGTTCGTTAGTTAGATATGTTATTTATTTGTTGTTTTTGTGTAATAGTAATCAGGCTTACTAGTTCACCAGTTTTTTTCTAGGGGTTTGCAAGCCTTTTTAAAGGAGTTCCTCCGTGAAGTTTGTCCGACTGCGTCAGTGTCGAATCTTAAAAAAAAGAAGTAGTAGTAGTAGTAGTAGTAGTAGTAGTAGCAGCAGCAGCATCAGCAGCAGCAGCGGCAGCCGCCGCCGCAGCAGCGACAGCAGTAGTTGTTGTTGTAGTGGTGGTGGTGGTAGTAGTAGTAGTAGTAGTAGTAGTAGTAGTAGTAGTAGTAGTAGTAGTAGTAGTAGTAGTAGTAGTAGTAGTGGTAGTAGTAGTAGTAGTAGTAGTAGTAGTAGTAGTGGCCATTCCGTCCTTGACCCACCCAATAAGGATGATTAGCCCTGGACCCCAAAAAGGCTTAATCCGGCTCTGCACATTTGACTAAATGTTAATGTTTGCTGACAAAGTTTTCAAAGTTGTTTCTTAAATGTACATGGCTCGTACAGATAACTATTTCCAGCCAAAATGTTTATATAGTGGTACGTGTATCTTTCAAGTTACTGGTTTAAAAACTGATGTTGCAGGTGAGTTAGTAGCGCCTTATGTTTAAAATGGCGTACCTCTGATTAGGAAAATCGTTGTAGGAATTTTCGTAAAACAAGACATTAAAGGATAACTAACCTCATCTCTTTATAGCTAGTCACGTAATCTAATATGCCATTCATAGCATATGCGGGTAATTTAAAGCTTTTTATCATGCCGCTAAAGAAAGATATTCAGGCTTTAGTAGCCAAATGTTGGTACATTTTTACACCCTATGATGACTGTCATGATTTACTTTTCAACCAATCAGAAAAAACCTAGTGTCTCTGCCTCAATATGTACGCTCAGTCATAGAGGTGCCATCTATAGTTTAACAATGTGGTGTAAAAGCAACCATGCAGGTAAGCTGTTGAATATTTTGAAACTAATTTGGCTGAAAGTTGTTGCTGCCTTCCTAAATATTCAGAAGGATGAGTATTACATAATAAAGAATCTAATGCATTGGCATTTACATGACAGCACACACTATCGCATGAGGAGACAAATGGCGACGATGACTGTTCAACATTTACTCGATATTACAAAGCAGATAATTGTGATACAGATATGGGAATGTGACGGGATATGAATGATATGGAATCTATATACCATAATCTATCGGTGCAATACAACATTTAAGATGAGATTAGCATCCCTTTAAATTGGTCTGGCCTACATCTCATGATAAATCTCAACACATTTCCACTGTAATTCTATTGTCGTAATTAAATGTCAGAGAAGCTGTGGAAACAAGTATATTGCATGTCGTTGAATGGCTAATGAAAGCATCCCTAAATTATGTTTCCAATATGTTCAAGAATATTGGTACTATGATATCTGAGAGCGTTTACAGTTTCCAGATCAAATTGAAATGCATTGTGCCAGTAGTTGTGTGAGGCTGGATAGAATATTTAACATGTATGTTCAGCTTTAACCAGAGCTGAAAAATTAAAGCTACACTGAGACTAGTAGATATTTGCCTGGGCTAGTATTATGTCTGCGTTGATCAGCCCAGTATATTTCTGGACTAACCCTTTAAACCTCGTATTCTTTAAAGAAAATTTAAATTTTCCCATACAAAATGCAAATTTGCATACCAATAGGTTATTTCTGAAAATTTACCACAGAAATCACTGGCTCAGTTATCGAGCTAGTCATTCCAGTGGTGAATGTTCGAAATTAGCCTTCTCTTGGTCTGCAAATTTGCAGTGTCTGATAAAATTAAAATTTGTATATACCTAGTTTTCTGGAAAGTGCGATTCAGGGTTCAATAGATCAGAACATGGGGCAAAGCGTGGACACAGCTTAGCTACAGAGATTGGGGTGGGGGTGGGGGGGGGGGCGGGACATAGCTGAAAGAGGATAATTAGTCTATGTTGTTATATTATCTATTAACCTTTTAATCCTCAAATTTGTTCATGAAAAATTTCTCTGTACCTTAAAACTTAGATTCTGAGAATATCAGTTTCAATGTTTCAAATGGATTCCCACACGCTTAAAAAGTGAGCGGAGCAGACTTGCGTGATTATTGATTTGAGTGACAATGATCGATTATTAGCTCACATGACCTGAAAGGCCAAATGAGCTTATGCCATGGCAGTCATCCATCATCCGTCCATCGTCTGTCCGTCCATCTGTCACATCGCGTCTTCTCCATAATGGGTTGACCAATTTCAACCAAATTTGGCTGGAATGATCCTAAGCTGGTACCCTCCAGACCATTTTTTCAGAATATTGGTTGATAAATTTTTGGGGTGAAAATCTTAGATTATGTGAAAAATCTGCCGGAAATGGCCAAAATGCTATGCTTCCTTAGCTGCTTGACATATTTCAACAAAATTTGGCAAGATGTTTTCTATGTTGGTAGGTTCCAGAATTTCTTTTCAGAATTTTGATTGATCCATTTCTTGGGTGAAAATCTGAGATTTTATTAAAAATCTACCGGAAATGGTCAAAATGCTACTCCTCCTTAGCTGCTTGACATATTTCAACCAAATTCTATGGTGGTAGGTGCTAGAACGTCTTTTTAGAATTTTGATTGATCAATTGTTTGGGTGAAAATCTGAGACTTTATGAAAAATTTACCGGAAATAGTCAAAATGCTACTCCTCCTTAGCTGCCTGACATATTTCAAACAAATTTGACTAGATGACTATGGTGATAAGCTCTAGAACTTCTTTTCAGAATTTTGATTGATCAATTTTTGGCGTCAAAATCTGAGATTTTATGAAAAATCTACCGGAAATGGTCAAAATGCGACTCCTTCTTAGCTGCTTGTATTTTAATTGACCTCGTTCTGGCATCTATTTCTGGGTCTCATTTATTATGTTGAAAGATTTCAGAAATTCATTTCCATGTTCTTTCATGCTAAAGGAAGAGTTCATATCTAGAGTCATGTAGCTGTCTGTAGACACATTTTTTACAAGGAAATTTAGACCCAGGATTTGATCCCTCTGCATAGTTTTCAGCTGCAGCAGGAATTCTTTATCATCTATCATTTCAGACAATTTATCCTTTCTCATCTATTCTTCATCGAATATAGTTTCTACATTCAACTCTTTCAAGAATTATTCCAGAGGATGCTGTTTGTCATGCAAGCTTAAGGTTGGATTATAATTCTCAAAAAGTCAAGCCTAGTTCCTTCTCAAGTTTCACCCATCTAAGCGTCTCTTTCGACCTGTCTCAGGGCTTAGTCTTTCCTTCAGAGGCAAGGGTGGAGGCTATTCTTGTTGGCTATGGATATTCTGACAACCTCTTTCACAGTCAGGGCAAGACTTTTTCTCAGGGTTCTAGGCTTGATGGTCAGCATCGAGAATGTCATTCTCTGGGCGGCGCTGATGAGAAGACCCTTTCAAGTGTTCCTGATGCCCCTCTGGAAGCAGTCAGTTCATTCTATTTTCCATCAGATTCTCATCAGAGATCCATCATTTAGACTTTTGGAAGGATCGTTCTCTGCCTCTGATAGGTGTTCCATTAGTCAAGACCTCTCCCCAGGCGATTATTTTCACAGACGCGTCCAAGGAGGGGTGAGGAGCAGTTTGGAACTCCCTGTTGATTTCCGGTCTTTAGTCCCTGGAGGAGTCGACAGCTTACATCAATATCTTGGAGTTGTGGACTGTCAAGAAGGCTCTCCTCTCGTGGTCGGATCGAGTGGGAAGTCTCAAGATCTCGATTCGATCAGCCAATTCCACGGTAGTTTCCTACATCAACAGATTGGGAGGAACGAGGTCTTCACTTCTTTGTATGGAAATTTGGAATCTTCTGTTGTGGTGCCGCAAGAACCAACAATTTTTCTAGTGGTCAGTCATGTCCCAGGCAGACTGAACTTTCTTGCGGTCCAGTTGGCAAGACCCAGCAATTTTCTCTTGTTTTGTTTATTTCTTTGAGTTGACAATTTTCCTTGTTTGATAATCACTGTGTGAATGTTATGGATGCTCTATTATGCTATTTTATTAACATTTGGATTTGATTTGTTTAATTTTTATCCTTGTTTTATGATTCTTAAATCTCCACCCACCAAGGATTATTAAGTGGGCACTGATCAATTCTACTGGTTTAGCAAGTAGCGATTGAACGGTATATATATTTTTGTGGTGTAATAACAACCACCAAAAGACTCCCCCTTGTGGGATGGATGGTATGCAGTTTTATTAACCACTATAAAACATGCTATTGCTCAATCACTACAACCCGGCCTCAACCACTCCGCGTCGGAATGATTTGAGAATCTGTTTATGTTATTTTGCATTCATATTTGGAAAAAAGTGAATCTGTTTCCTATTTGGCTCCATTGCGCATGCGCGGTCATGTGCACTGACCGGTGTCACAGAGGAGTGAGTATAGACTGGTGCCAGTCTCTATTAAGGCATATGCTGGGGTGTTCCCTACCAGTAGCCTGGTTGAGGGTGTGATGAAGTGGAATAGGCATTTGGAGGCATGTAAGCAAGTATAAAAATCTTATTCTGGAGGCTAAATGCGATTTAGCAAGTAGTAATTGAACGGTAAGTATGTTTTATGGTGGTTAATAAAACTACAGACCTACCCACAACGGGTGTGTGTGTGTGGGGGGGGGGGGGGGTTGGGTTGGGTCTGTTTGGGGGATTTGCTGCTTAGATAGAGCTATCAACAAACTGGTATGAAAACATATTAATATCTTAACTGGGATGAGACTGGCAAAATAGGACTTAACAATTATGTTTTAATGAATAGGTCTGGAAAGTGACTGAAGTGAATAAGTCAGGCAAGAAATTATTGTAAATTTCCGTTTTTAAATTTAAGTCTACCAATTCCTGTGAGATGTAACATAAAATAATATGCCTGACAATAGACTGGGAAGAAAGGACGTGGTAATTTCATTTTAAGGAATATCTCTGACAATAGACTTTCAAGACAGGAAAATATAGTCTAGAAAAGTCAAGGGAAGTATTTTTTAAATTGTAAATTTCTCTAATTAATAATGTTAATTAATCAACTGCACATACATGTACATAATTTACAAAAGTAATTAATTATGCCAGAAACCTAGCACACATCCATTGAAACATTATTATTAAGTACTAAACCCTTGATTTACCTATAAATTGTGTCTTTGATTCAATAATGTACCTGCATTTAAACCATTTCTCTGTTAATGTCTTATGTTATGATGAGAAATTGATTCACAGAATTGTTTGCATTGAAATGCAATTGCAGATGTCTCTGTTGGTTTGGCAAACTGTAATGGGACGGGCAAAGTAGCCAACGGGCCAACTTAACGGTCACGTCTTTGTTTCAATGTCCTCTATCTATATGTGACACAGCACAGGAGGGCTAGATAATAGACTGGTAATAGGCTGGTAGCACACTGACAAGAATCTGGTCCCCACCACCCCTGGGGGCAGAACCAAATGTAAATGTCCTCTTTCTCTATGCAAGCATATGGGAAACTCTCATACCCAATTTTTTAGTACTATTTAGATGTGAGATGGCTTAACTGCATATCCCTTGAACTCTGTAACACTCATATCAGCGGAAAATGGCTTCTGTAGTGGTCTTGAGAAATGTCCATTTGCAGACCAAGAGAAGAGTATTTTTGAAAATTTATCACTGGAATGACTAGCTCGATAACCGAGCCAGTCATTCCAGTGGTAAATTTTCAAAAATAATTAATTAAAATTTGAGGGTTAAATGGTTAATGGTCAAGATGGTCAAAATGACTGCTGCAGTGTTCTTCAGGAATGGCCATTTGTAGGCCAAGACAAGACTATTTTTTGAAAATTTACCAATGAAATGCCTGGTTCGATAACAGAGCTCGTCATTCTGGTGATAAATTGTCAAAAATAGTCTTGGACTTCAAATGAACATTCACAGAGCAAATGCACTTTTCCTGACCAATAGTGACCACTAACTGAATTTAACCTTTTCACCGACAAATCCCTGAAAATGTATATTCTTTAAGCTATAAAGCTTATTCTGTTAAATATTTTGAAATAAATTTGACTGGAAGCCGTTGTTGCCGAAAGCAACTGAATGCAACAGCTTCCAGTAAAATTAATTTCAAAATATTCAACAGTTTTACTGTAGCTGAGCGTTGAAAATGAGACATGGGGAGATTCATCACTGAAAGTGTTAATCGTTTAACAGCGAAGCCAACCAAAATGGATCCTAATGATTAACGTCTTGGGAAATGAGCATTTTTTGAAATGAGAATATTTTTGAAAACATACCACTGGAATTTCTGCATGGTCCAATAACTGAGAATATTCTCTGTAGTCGTCACTTGTACATTCACGGAGGAAATCACAATTATCTTGTCCATTTCTCTTAAACTGTTGAAATTCCAGTATCTCAATTTCAAAACAAGAATACATAAAATCTGTTGAATATTTTGAAACTAATTTGACTGAAACCTGTTGCTGCCATAGGCTAGCCTTCGGCAACAACAGCTCACAGTAAAATAAGTTTAAAAAATATTCAACAGTAGCTAAACATGTTTCTGTATATATAGGTATGTGCCCATTTTACTTATTTGGACCAAATACATATTATGCTTATGCTTACTTTGTCGCCAGATCAGTGGTATCAGGATATCATATACATTTGAGCAGCGATACTAACGGGTTATCTAGAGATGCCATACACACTGACTAGAAGGTAGATGCAGTAATCCGGCCCACCCTATCAGTAGTCCATAGCTGTGATTGATAGCGTTCTTTGGTATTGGCCTCAATGATGCAAATCATATCTGTGAACAGATGTTTTGACTTCAACTCCTTATACACCGCCTTGATCTCAAGTTGATCATAAGGCAATGCCTGGTTGGCAGCAGAAACTACAGTTTTTAAAGGGTTTCTGGGTACTGTTCTCAGGGAAGGTAGGAAGTTTTCTGAATACCCAGGTAATATAGAAAGTAATGCACTGTTGTCTCCAGTCGCCCATAAAGATCTATAAAATGTATCCCTCTCAACTTCAGTAGGAGAGGGAACAGGGTTGGAAAAAATCATGAGTTTTTAGAAAAATTCGAAAAAATCAGATTTTTTTTATTTAATCGGATCTTTTCGATTTTTTCGATTTTTATGGTTTGTTAACTAGAACTTTAACAAAACAATTGATTTTTTTTACACGCACTCATGTTCGGAACTAAATAGAATATAATCACTCTAAACAATGTTGATCTTATTTACTATTAAAATGTATTATAACAATAAGCATCCCAGAATTAGTTCTTGTTGTTCTTCAGACATTTTTAAAGTTGTTGTCACATTTTGAAATAACTGCAGTTCTACTGGACGAGTCATGACCATGACCAAATTTCTAATAAACATGCTTACACTAACGTAACCATGTTTTGTCTACACTTGATGGACTATATTTTATCCGTCTTAATATTTTGTGGATAAAATTTGTATAAAGTTGGACATGATATAAAATATTTTGAAAACAATTTAACTGAATGTAGTCGGCAATAACGGTCAAATTTGTTTGAAAATATTCAGCTGGTCTAGAGTTATTATTGTCTAGTGAAATTATTGTCTAGTGGCTGGCAGCAGTCAAAGTCAAGTGAGTTAAAATAATATCCACAGAACTGTTATAAATAGTATTGGTCTGTGCTGTGTTTATGCATCATATAACAACTAAGGAAAGTTTCCACTAACTGTACTGATAGAAATAAACCTTAGTTCTTATATTAGCATAATATTGTATAACCAGGCCTAATAACTATCTGAAACAATAGATACAATAACTTTTAACAAATCAAAAAAGTTTTAGAAAACTTTATAGTGCAAATGAGATGAGTTGAGGAGGATAAAAATCGACAAAATCGAAAAAATAAAAAAGTTGATTTTTTCAGCTTGATTTAATCGTTGATTTAATCATATGATTTAATCGATTTGATTAAATCAAAACAATTTGAGACGGAATATCAGGCAGAGCTGAAGTGCTGGATTTTGAAGTGTCACGGTCACTCGCTGTAGTTGAAACCGTGTCAGATATTTTCTTGTGCTGCTTGTTTAGCCAATTGTTAACCCTTTAACACTTAAAATGGCCAAGAACGGCATCTGAAGTAGTGTTTAGAAATGTTCATTTGCAGACCAAAAGAAGAGTGTTTTTGAAAATTGATCACTGGAATGACTGGCTCGCTTGTCGAGCCAGACATTCCAGTGATAAATTTTCAAAAATAGTCTTCTCTTGGTCTGCGAATTGATATTTTCTATGAAAAAATTGAAATTTTGGCTGATATGAGGGTCAAAGGGTTAAACGGACAGCATGTTAGGTCATATAGATATGTGAGCAAAAAGATAAGATTTTCGTGAATTCATACATTTTGATCAAAGCATCAATAAAGTTAGAACTTAAGATTCTTTAAAATATACAATTTGATTCAATTTTGTTTTAATATTTTAATTAATTGAACTGTTTTGGTTTCTTTGTTTTTTCATTGCCTTGCTACTGTACATGTACACTCGCTTATCACTTCCTATAACACAGACAATTTCAAGGCGCAAAACCTAATATTTTCTTGTGGACCAGGATGGCAAAACTGGGGCATGTCTGAGAGTTAATTCCTGATTGGAACTGGATTTTCTCAGGAAGGCAAGATGGAAAGTACTACAGCTAATATATCTTCTGCTATTCTTCTTGATAATGTAGGTTCCTCCTCTTCAAGGCGCACGTCGAACAGCCTAATAAGTGTTGTAGTCATCTATATAGACCATGCGCTACGAGTCTTCAGCGGACGTATAGTCTCAAACAATATGCATATAATATATCCACTCTCTAACTGCTCAATCTCACAAATGAGTGAAATACACGGACGAATCCGGAAGAATGGGTCAACCAGAAGTTAAACAAGCTGGTCTGGGCTAAGATCAGTGATGGCAAGTCAGAGAGGATTTGACAAAACCGTCTATATTGCGGAATACGAGCATCCTCGATGACATGGCACTGAAGCAGGAAATTGGGATATGGTTTGGGCCGCCTCCTTACACATCAGGCATGTTGTATCGGGCGAATTTTGATAGGGATTACCCTATGACGCCTGGAGATGGAGAGTGTCCGTTAGAGTCCTGGCCTTATATATGTCTTTTTCTCTCTCATGTGTAGACATCTGAACAGACGACTAGACTGGAGATACAGCAGCACTGACAGATTAAATTGGCCTCAGGATATATACTAACAGGAAACGATGGGTACATCTTTTGTCTTGACATCGCAAGTTTTCAGACCAGAACAAAGTGATGGCATGGTTAACAAAGTGACATTTTTCTCAGTCCTCTTTGCTAGGAGGCGCTGCTAGAGGTTCATGCACAAACGGAAGATTATATTTCCATAAGATGAATGATATCCATGAGAACCAGCTTTTATCACTTACTGATTTTAGTGAAAGTTAATAAAGTGCAAGGTCATATTACATTCACCTTTCATCACTACTGGCATTACAGAAGAAAGCAAGGGCGTATCAGTGCATCTCAGCTGTTACTGGCAGCACACTGAGTAAGGAATAATCAGAATAAATAGCTGGAGTTGCTACATTTTCTGGCAGACTGTATAGTTGATGCAGTAAATCACGCGCAGTGTTCTAGCGGAGTACACTCTTTCTCGGTACACATCCAGATTTCCATTGCATGCAGAAGGTGAGGATGGATATAAGTGATCCAGATTTTCCATGTACATTGCTGGGGTCCGTTCAGGAGCGCGAATATTTTCTGTTCGCCGAACAATTGTTAGGTCAAGTGGTACGTACATTCGCCCTCCTGAACGGGCTATTTGCTGAGAACGTTTTGTGGCGAGGCGAACAACTTTATAGGTGGTGACTCGCCATGTATCTGTATGCGGAAATCCAGCCTCGATGGGATCACTCTTATTCCGTAGGGTACGAACGGTTCTTCAAACTGTCTATATAACACAAAGTCTTAAATACACGATTACACGAACTTTGCTCTGAGTAGGATTAAATTAATTAACGTCAAATTGATTGCAGAGTTTTTCATTCACACATTAATAAGAAAGTTCTGTTAGTAACATTTATAACTTGTAGAAGAATAGGTAAATTTAGATTGTGTCTGATTTACTTTTATTAGTGTTCATTGAGATATTTATACAGACGCAATTGCCTCAATCATGTGTGTACGTTTGAGGTGCGAGACATAGCAGAGAAAACGTGTAGTTTCGCAATTTTGAGAGAATTTGCTGGGGACAGCTTAATGTTCAATCTGGATATCATCATTGTATGATCAAGTATCAGCTGAGTTGTATTTTCGGATCAGCTAATAATGTGTTGATGATGATTCGGTCATTTTCTAGGTACATGGTGGTGAGAATACTCTTCAAATATGGTTTACTTGACTCCTCCAATGCTGTACATATTGTAATGAAGAGATTCCTGTAATCAGGTGCTGAATGGCAAAGTAAGCACTTGTCAGAGACAACATATTGATTGAAACGGGCACGATTTGCTTGCAAGATGTATGAGCCAGTCAAATTCTTTGCCTTTATTACTGCTCGTCTAACATCCCTGGCAGTGTTGTCAAGTGAGTTCCAACAGTGATGAACGTTGTTAGCGGTGCATACATTGACATTTAAGTGTTTTGTTGATGTCTTCATGACAAAGTCTTCTTTCCAGACGTTGTGTACAGCACAGTTGATGTGCTTCTCTACTTGCGCCTTCCACGCTAACTTTGCAGGCATGCTGTTAATTAGTTGGTAGACACTTGGGAGCTGATACTTATGAAGCGTTTCGTGGCATTTCATAAACCAACTATTGCTCTTAATATTCTTTACAGCAAGTTGTCTGGCTGCTATCTGGAATTCTACAGTATCGTCATTTCTGAGGATGTTTCCTAGTAGTTTTAGTTTTCTGGAGTCTAGCTCTGCTTGGATGGGTCGTACTCCTAGTAGGCATAGTGTTGCTGATGATGTTGTATTGGAAGGGACTGTAATTGTTCAAGAATTGACAGTTGGAATAGTTCCAATGCACTAATCTCAGCCTTTGTCATCTGAATGACCTCTAAAACAAACAGTAATCTTGGAAGACACTAGATTTTCCATATATGCGCTGAAGTTAACGGGGAAAGTCCACCATTTCCATGAAGTCCAGCTCTATAGCTAAGTGAGTTTCAAATTTAGATTCAAAGATCTGTCTGTGTCCTGGATAAATAACGGGAGCAGATTTAGTTCGCTTGTTTAGAGAAATCAATGCACTTTTTCCAGGGTTTATAGGGTAGCGCTCTTGCAGTGTGTATTGATGAACTATTTTTAGGAGCTCATGTAGGTGATCAGTGTCCTGATCTAATAGGGCTATGCCATCCGCACATGTTGGTGCACTGCAGTTAATGTGCCCAATTTTAGCACCAATATTCACATCTTCAATTATTTTGAGAAGGTTGTTATTGAAGAGTTTGTAATGGATTGTTGAGAGGATATTCCACCTTGGCGTACTCCTTGGCGTATCACAAATAGGTCTGAGAGGGTTCTATTCATCTTGACGGAAGATTGAGCATCAGTATATATATATATTTGATGGTTCGCCATGATGATCCTTCAATTCCAATGTTGTAGATCTTTCGGAGTAAGGACGCATGCCACGCTACATCAAATGCTTTGCAAGCATCTAAGGTTACCATACTGAGCTGCTGATGATTGTCTTTAGCTTCATTGATCACTTCTGAAATAATAGGTGCTGTGTTTACTGATGATGATCTTTCAGTGAACCCGCTTTGCAGCTTTGACTGAACATTATCATGCTGCTGCTTTGTCCGTTGTAAAATTACCTTTTTCAAGATCTTGCCTACAATTGAAATGACTGTCATTCCTCTGTAGTTGCTAGACTGTTTATCATCCTTAGCCTTCTTTAATACTGGAGTTAAGATTCCTTGCTTCATACCAGATGGAATGTAGCCTGTAGTGATTATATAGTTCATTACCTTTACGAGATGATGTGTTATCACAGTTGGTGCATGCTTTAAGTGTTCTGCTGTTAGCCCACGCGGGTCTGCTGAGTTGTTATTCTTAAATCCTGCAATGATCTTTCGGACCTCTGCTTCAGTTACTGATTCACATCCTGTCCCAGTAGTATGATTGCTACACACGTCTTCAATTATCTGGACATCAAGTTCCACACTTCTCTTGTGCTCTTCATTGAAGGATTGGTCTACCAGGGGGATGGCGAGTGAACCAAAATGGTTCTTGAATCCGCTTACGATGCCAGCATCATCATTGCATATTTCACCATCAATGATAAGCTGATGCGTCCCTCTTTGACGAGTTAAGCGCTGCTTTGCTATCAACATGAAAAATGTCTGTTTGTTAATTTCATGAGCCTCCATGATCTTGTTATGCAATGATGTTCTCGTTTCACTGTTTAGTAGTCGCATTGCTTGTTTCAGCTTCTGACAAGCTTCTTTACGGTTATTATTGATATTGCTGTTGTTATTGTTAGGTCTACCATTGATGATCCATAGATAATGTGCCGTTTTCGCCCTGTAGGTGGGTCTTAGAATACACCTTCCGTACCCTCTGCGTGTCGTAAGAGGCGACTAAAGGAGGTAAGGGTGAGGTAACACTGACAGAAACCGCGAGTGCTGTAGACGGAGGTTCCAGGCCGCATGGCGCACTCTAATAAACCATGGATCCACGCACTTAACGCTTATGATCATGTCGATAGTCACTTACAGGACTGGCGGTATGATCAGCGAACGAAAAGAAGAAGAAGAAGAATGTGCCTTCTTACGCTTGTGTATTAAACTAGCTATATGTGGAGTCCATATTTTGATGCCCTTTCTTGATTTCTTTTGATTTCTAGACGTGACGTCGTAAAAGAATGCTCGTCGAAGCTACGCGTGAGCGGCGTGACAACTCGTTCAGGAAGGCGAATATGGTGCGCCAAGAACAAGGATACTTAAATATGCGAATGTTCTTGCCATGAAAATCAGCCATAAACATTTTTCAAATAAATAACCTTGAGTCTTGAATCGCATTAACCCTTACCACGCTGATGTCAGTATATTTTATAAGTTTTCTGAGTCAATAGCAAAGAAACTGGCGTACATTTTTCAACAATTTTGGTGGACGATGCTGCTATTAAAAATGTACACCAGTTCATCTTTTTAATTTGAAAATTTAAAATTTTGACATCAAAGTACTAAGTGTTAAACGCGCCCGATTTATAAACAGGTCATTGCGCCCTTATTTAATGATTAGGCCTACAATAGTTGAAATTATAGGATTAGTCTAATCAATCAATCAATCAATCATAATCTATATCCTGTAAATAGTGTTTTCAATGTCTACAACATTTTAATAAGTAAGGCAATACTTATCTGATGCTTTTTTCGCCATACGAAGAAAGCGGTAAAATTAAATAACAGAAATAAACGTGAGTTACCACTTTTCGAGAGGGGTAAGAATAAGGATATAGCCCGTCTTGATATTTACATTTTCGTAAATATGCATCTCTTAGCGACCAATTTCCTGTTTAACATTTAATTTTGGGTGACGCTTAATATTTGAAAAGCAAATTGTTTCCGTCCAAAATGACAGCGTACCAAAATATCACATGACAAGAGACAAATCTCTTCCGAAGAGGTCATAATCACGTGATGTGGATGCCATCCGCCAATGTGAAGGTACTCCAGAGCTGGACATAAAGTTCACATAAGTTGATAAAAGATTCAGGGCTATTTGTTACATTGTGGACACGAAGACTACCTGGGAGTATAATCGCCATTTTAGTTAGATATTTTCTGGTGCCATTATTTCAGATTCTATTGTCTTCGCACAATTGTCGGTATAAAAACATTTTTGTAACGCTATTTAATTAATTCTATATCGCCATTCGTTTGCTGGCTTCCAAGGTAAGCTCACTGTAAGTGCGTAGCATATAGTTCATAAACTAGTTGCGCTGTGAGAACAGATGTAGTTATAACAGTTTTACTGAAAACTGCTGCTGCATATAACAGCTAGATTTCCACCAAATTGTTGTCAAAATAATTACCAGCTGGTAATACAATTAATTACCACTATAGGTAAAAAGTTGATGGTAATTTGGCTGAAAATCATTAATGCAACAACTTTCAAGCAAATTGTTCTAAAAAAATCAGCAGAACAGTCATTGTTCCAAGACTTGCTGACGATATTTCAAGCACTTTATTGACAGTCCTTGCTGACTAAGGCAGCAAAAGCTTTGTCAAATCTTTCTCAGAATAATCAAATGACTTTCAGTTTTTTAGCTATCTGGCTTTAGCTACACCGCGTACATTTCTAGCTAAGCTCAGACCCTTTTGCGTCTGTTGGACTCGATTTGAATCTTTAAAATCTGACTTCCCAGCAGGGTCAACTCTATGGTGCCCTAGGCAAAGTTTGGATCCCTCCATTTCTACAGTGAAATATGGCTTTTGTCCCCTTTTAGCACCTAAAGAACGTCTGGCGCCCTAGGCGGTGCATAGTTCGCATGCAATTGGTCGTTTCAGTAGACCATAAGTCCCAGAAACCACACTTCAATGTAACTATGCAGGTATGATGGATATTTTGAAACTAACTCGACTGGGTTATAAGTCAAATTAGTTACAAAATATTCAACAAAATGTTTATTAAACTGAAAATTCACCAGACATACAGTTCGTGCACTTCGTGACAGACCTTTAGATTTTTTGTGACAGAGAAATGCGGGACTTTAAATTTGACGACAGCTAACATGTGACGTATTTTATTATGACATCAGATAAATGAGTGACAGATCGGATTGCTCTATTGACTTACCTTGCTTAGAAGAGCCTAGAGTAAGCCTACTTCAAGAAACCCTCACCAATGTACCTTTCCAAGTTCATCCATCTATCAGGTGACGTCATATGACGTCATCATCAAATACGTGATGTGTAGGAGCACGTCATAATCATGACGTCATGAATGACTCGATATAGCCCATCCTTAGCGCTTAATAACCCGACACGTTGTAATAATTGTATGTCTTTACCATTCTGTTAAATATTTTAAAACTAATTTGACTGGGCGCTGTTGCTGCCATCGGCAGCAGCAGCGCCCAGTCAAGTTACTTTTAAAATATTCAATAGCTTACACGTATAGTTTTCTGGAAATTGATAGTCAGAAAATTCAGAGATCGATCGATCCCAAACACGAGCGAGTTGTGGGTGAAGCCTAGGCAAAGATGGGCGGGGCATAGCTAAAACTGGAAAGGTCCATTCTGATTGTCATGGCAGAGGAAACGCATTCTCGAGTTATCACCTAAAAGGATGATATAATTATGTTTAGCCCTTTAGATGAATGGGCTAAAGCAGCAGTCCTGCTTGGCTTCCACGCGCTTTCTGGCACTGATCAGTCAGTAACATTTGTTGGAGAATGGATAGATGGCCTTAATGAACCATCAATCATATGACGCCATAATCAACTACGTGACATGTAGGAATACGGCATAATCAATGACGTCATGACTGGCATATATAAGTTCGCCACGACCGCTTACTTGATGACAGACTAACTGTTGTTGTACGAATTGTATTTCTCTACTATTTAATACACATGCTGTTTAATATTATGAAACTAATTTGACTGTGCGCTGCAAGAACAGCACCCAGTGAAATTAGTTTCAAATTATTCATCAGCTTACTCGTATAGTTTACTGAAAATTGATAGTCAGGCAGTCGTTCAATCCCACCACGAGTGAAATGTGATCGATTGATTGACGGGCAAAGCGTGGGTGAAACCTAGCTAAAAATGTGCGTGCGTGCGTGCGTGATTGAGTGTGTGCGTGCGTGCGTGCGTGCGTGTGGGGTGTATGTGCGTGCGTGCGTGCGTGCGTGTGACTAAACGGAGTCTCTGAAGAAACACGAAATAACCTGGAAACATTTGCATGCCAACTCTACAATCCAATATATACAAGACAAGACAATGAAAGTAGAGCTTAGATGAGAGGGCGCATATGTTCAGCAAAAGACTTGAAAGTTTGAAAGGAATTAACACAAACTATATGGGCTGCTTTAGAATAAAGCTTTTCTGTATTCACATTACCTATGCTGCATTTGGAAAACAGCAAATATTCTGCTTTCCCTAGTGTTAAATAACGTGGAATCTCGTTGGGACGTGTGATGGGTCACTGCCACCCCTCCATGCAAGCGTGCGTGCGTGCGTGCGTGCGTGCGTGCGTGCGTGCGTGCGTGCGTGCGTGCGTGCGTGCGTGATGTAGATAACGATTGTCTCAAACTAAGTCAATTCAAACTCACTAGGCATGTAGGCCTAAGCTAATGTTTAACACTTTAGCCATCAAATTTGTTCAAGAAAATTTTAATTTTCCTCATAGAAACCGTCCATTTTGCAACATAAGAGAACACTATTTTGAAAATTCACCAGTCGTAATTTTCCAAAAAAGCAGTTCTGGCCAGCTTGAGTGTTAACGGGTTAACTGGATGCATCTGTAGGTGGATGGATGCATCAATGGTTGAAGGGAGTGATGCGGGTGTGAGAGATGGTGGCGGGTGGGTGGCGTATACTGGACTTACACACTATCTGCCATTCATGTCAACTTTTATATATAGCTATTACTATGTGTTAATTAATCAATGCGCACAAAGATGGCGACTTCAGATCGATGATATTAATATGAACAAACACGTGCATAGCATATAAATTAATCCTTTGAAAACGAAATGGCGAACTCACAAGCTAAAAAAAGTTAGAATTTAATAAAATATTCTATTTATTATTTTGAAAGTAATTTGACTTGGACCTGTTGATGCCTGTGGCAGCAACAGGTTCCAGTCAAATTACTCTCAAAATATCCAATAGCTTGCCTGTAGCAGTACCCTATAGTTGCTTTGAAATTGAGAATTTGACAATTTAGCTTTCAATTGTTCAATTAAAGGGTCACGATAATTACACAAACATCATTTATCTTTGGCTGATGATGCGACCCTTGGCATCTTATTAGCTGATAACGTGCTTCAGTCATACGTAGATGTGGCCTATTAATGACTCTTCTTCTTATTGTGTTTGACGAGCAAGGTTAAATATCTCATTTGTGATAACGCGCTTCAACAGGACACAATCAGAGCCTGCGTCAATGCCCTCTGTTAATCTAAGGGTATTCGTGGATTGGGGGGAATGGATTAACATATAGAGACAATCTAGTGAGACAATCTAGTTACTTCACTGGTTGAACCACCATCGGCCATTCGTTGCTTGATTCAAGCAGGTACTCCACAGAATATTTCAAATCGATTTTGATTGGATTTCATATTTGGATTTAACGCAATGTCTTTTCTAAGCAGAAACCGTTCAATCTCCGGGCAACCTACAGGAACACGTAGGGTGTATAGAACATGGGAGCCGAGAAGGTCCCCGGATGCCATATGTGCAAACGGAACGATCGCCAATAAATCATACGACCATATTGTTGAAACTGACCACGGTCATCGTGACGATTATGCAGATGCCACGGAACGGACGTCGCTTCTCGAGAGCACAAGCATCGAAAATGACCCTATTCTGTCCGGGTCAGCAAGGTATGGGACCATCGTTTAAAGGTGCATATTCACAACAGTCGTGTTCCAAATGTACTGAAACGAAATGAATCTTAGCATGTGATGATTTTATTGCGTATAAATTAATATAATTTTCTTAAGTTCTGAAATTGGATAGAGACAAAAGTCCTTAATTCAATTTCACAACAAAAATATTGTATTAATTTATATGGAATGACATCATCATATGTTAAAGGGGTGCTAATCTCATCTCAAATGTATTGCATTGATATAGTATGGTTATAGATTCCATATTATTCATATTCTGTCACATTGCCTGATCTGTATCACAATTATCTGCTTTGTAATATCAAGTAAATGTTGAACAGCGATCTCCACCATTTTGTCTCCTCTTTCGATAGTGTGTGATGTCATCTAAGTGCCAATGCATTACATCCTTTATTATGTAATAATAATATCGTTGGATATTTTGAAACTAATTTGATGTTGTTGATGCCTAGGGCAAATTAGTTTCAAAATATCCAACAACTTACCTATATGGTTGCTTTATACAAAATTAAACGCTGTAGAAATGTATCAACATTAAGCTACAAAAACCTGAATATCTTTCTTTGACGGGATGATAAAAAGCTTAAAATTCATGCATATTTTATGACTGGCCTATTAGATGCAACTGTATGGATATCATGAGATGAGGTTAGTTATCTTTTAAGATTTATTTTTGGTTCATCACATTGCGGTACACAATGTAAGTCTCTAAACGTATAAACCTTTAACCATTTTATGCTCAGGCATTCTGGTGTGAATATGCACCTTTAAATTTTCAATATGAATCATACACGTATATAAATGTGAATTCACCTTTCCAGAGTACCCACCCATCATATGACGTCATAATGAACTGCGTGATGTGTACACTGACATCATAATGAATGACGTCGATAAGTACGTCACGAACACATATTTGAAGACGGTATATGCGCTGTTGTACAAATTGTTTGCTTTTACTATTTAATAAATATTATGTTGAATATTTTGAAACTAATTTGACTGGGCGCTGTTGCTGCCATAGGCAGCAACAGCACTCAGTCAAATTAGTTGCAGAATATTCAACAGCTTCCCTGTGTAGTTTTCAGGAAATTAATAGCTAGGGCATTTGGGGATCGATCAATTCCAACACGGCGAGGTGTGGGTGGAGCTTAGCTAGTGATGGGCGGGGCATAGCTAAAATGGAAAGGTCCATTCCCTTCACACCTATCTTAAGACTACATGACTTGGTGGAACTGGAAACAATGCAAGTTAACTAGCCAGCTTGTCTTTGTAATTGCGGTGAGATATATACCGAAAGCAGCAGTTTCCAAAAGGAATGCATCTTTCCAGTTTATTCATCCATCATATGACATCATAATCAACTATGTAACGTGTGGGATGACGTCATAATCTGTGGCGTCATGGATAACGTAGATAAGTTCGAACGAACGCTTTTAAAGTTATGACGGACTAAGTGTTGTTATACGAATTGTATGACTTTACTATGACTTTACTATTTAATGAGCATGCTGTTGAATATATTGAAACTAACTTGACTGGGCATTGCTGTAGGTAGCAACACCACGCAGTCAAATTAGTTTCAAAATATTCAACAGTGTTTCTGGAAATTGATAGTGAGTTCAGGGATCGATCGATCTAAACACGGGCAAAGTGTGGTATCGAAATTAATCATCATCATCATCATCATCATTATCATCATCATCATCATCATCATCATCATCATCATCAGCATCAAAATACATGTGAATGGGAAAACCATATTTTTCAGTTCATTGCGCTCTATCAAGTCTAATTGTTCGAAGGGTGTGGATACAAGAACACGCGCGCAGAAAATATTCAAATATGTTAAAATATCCATCCTGGTCTCACTTCTTCTCGTCACTATTGTAAGTATTCAAGTCGGGACCAAAGATGGTGTGGTGCCGACGTTATGAGGTTTGTGTCGCTGCTGTAGTAGTAGTAGTGGTAGTAGTAGTAGTAGTAGTAGTAGTAGTAGTAGTAGTAGTAGTAGTAGTAGTAGTAGCAGCAGTAGCAGTAGCAGTAGCAGTAGCAGCAGTAGCAGTTGCAGTAGCAATAGTAGTAGTAGTAGTAGTAGTAGTAGTAGTAGTAGTAGTAGTAGTAGTAGTAGTAGTAGTAGTAGTAGTAGCAGTAGCAGCAGCTGCCGCTATCAGAAGGTCGTACACATTCATTAACACATACACACATATATAGCTATTTAAAAATACACAAAATATGCAATATTAGAACACAAGTAAAAAGGTGAAATCACATTGCCCATATATCACTATAACTTAGTAATATATGTACGTACGTACGTGTGCGCGTGCGTGCGTGCGTGCGTACATGCGCGTGCGTGTGTGAATGACCGTGTACGACCTTGCGCGTATGTATGTATGTATGTATGTATTTTTATTTTTTTATTGACGCACTGGCAACGTGCGGCTTCAATTTCCATGTGCTAACTTAGCCGACAGTGCTGCACCCGTTAGTTTAATTTGTTGATCACCATCTCCCGGTCGCGGGATCGAACCGCCATTCTGCAACTCCGCATAGCATCAGCAACCAGGCATCTTTCCACTGGACCACCGCACCAAGACTAAAAGTCAAGGATTGGCCGACCAGCTTTCACATGTCTGATATACTGACACACTGACGATTCATATGGGACTATCTGTGGATGCATATGTATGTATGTATGTATGTATGTATTTTTATTTTATTGACGCACTGGCAACGTGCGGCTTCAATTTCCATGTGCTAACTTAGCCGACAGTGCTGCACCCGTTAGTTTAATTTGTTGATCACCATCTCCCGGTCGGGGGATCGAACCGTCATCCTGCAACTCCGCATAGCATCAGCAACCAGGCATCTTTCCACTGGACCACCGCACCAAGACTAAAAGTCAAGGATTGGCCGACCAGTTTTCACATGTCTGATATACTGACACACTGACGATTCATATGGGACTATCTGTGGATGCATCTGTCACAATCAATCCTAGGCTTTTACGCCTATTGTACTCTGACTCCAGCACGGCTCTGGCAGTATATGTATTTTTATTTTATTGACGCACTGGCAACGTGCGGCTTCAATTTCCATGTGCTAACTTAGCCGACAGTGCTGCACCCGTTAGTTTAATTTGTTGATCACCATCTCCCGGTCGGGGGATCGAACCGTCATCCTGCAACTCCGCATAGCATCAGCAACCAGGCATCTTTCCACTGGACCACCGCACCAAGACTAAAAGTCAAGGATTGGCCGACCAGTTTTCACATGTCTGATATACTGACACACTGACGATTCATATGGGACTATCTGTGGATGCATCTGTCACAATCAATCCTAGGCTTTTACGCCTATTGTACTCTGACTCCAGCACGGCTCTGGCAGTATATGTATTTTTATTTTATTGACGCACTGGCAACGTGCGGCTTCAATTTCCATGTGCTAACTTAGCCGACAGTGCTGCACCCGTTAGTTTAATTTGTTGATCACCATCTCCCGGTCGGGGGATCGAACCGTCATCCTGCAACTCCGCATAGCATCAGCAACCAGGCATCTTTCCACTGGACCACCGCACCAAGACTAAAAGTCAAGGATTGGCCGACCAGTTTTCACATGTCTGATATACTGACACACTGACGATTCATATGGGACTATCTGTGGATGCATCTGTCACAATCAATCCTAGGCTTTTACGCCTATTGTACTCTGACTCCAGCACGGCTCTGGCAGTATATGTATTTTTATTTTATTGACGCACTGGCAACGTGCGGCTTCAATTTCCATGTGCTAACTTAGCCGACAGTGCTGCACCCGTTAGTTTAATTTGTTGATCACCATCTCCCGGTCGGGGGATCGAACCGTCATCCTGCAACTCCGCATAGCATCAGCAACCAGGCATCTTTCCACTGGACCACCGCACCAAGACTAAAAGTCAAGGATTGGCCGACCAGTTTTCACATGTCTGATATACTGACACACTGACGATTCATATGGGACTATCTGTGGATGCATCTGTCACAATCAATCCTAGGCTTTTACGCCTATTGTACTCTGACTCCAGCACGGCTCTGGCAGTATATGTATTTTTATTTTATTGACGCACTGGCAACGTGCGGCTTCAATTTCCATGTGCTAACTTAGCCGACAGTGCTGCACCCGTTAGTTTAATTTGTTGATCACCATCTCCCGGTCGGGGGATCGAACCGTCATCCTGCAACTCCGCATAGCATCAGCAACCAGGCATCTTTCCACTGGACCACCGCACCAAGACTAAAAGTCAAGGATTGGCCGACCAGTTTTCACATGTCTGATATACTGACACACTGACGATTCATATGGGACTATCTGTGGATGCATCTGTCACAATCAATCCTAGGCTTTTACGCCTATTGTACTCTGACTCCAGCACGGCTCTGGCAGTATATGTATTTTTATTTTATTGACGCACTGGCAACGTGCGGCTTCAATTTCCATGTGCTAACTTAGCCGACAGTGCTGCACCCGTTAGTTTAATTTGTTGATCACCATCTCCCGGTCGGGGGATCGAACCGTCATCCTGCAACTCCGCATAGCATCAGCAACCAGGCATCTTTCCACTGGACCACCGCACCAAGACTAAATGTCAAGGATTGGCCGACCAGTTTTCACATGTCTGATATACTGACACACTGACGATTCATATGGGACTATCTGTGGATGCATCTGTCACAATCAATCCTAGGCTTTTACGCCTATTGTACTCTGACTCCAGCACGGCTCTGGCAGTATATGTATTTTTATTTTATTGACGCACTGGCAACGTGCGGCTTCAATTTCCATGTGCTAACTTAGCCGACAGTGCTGCACCCGTTAGTTTAATTTGTTGATCACCATCTCCCGGTCGGGGGATCGAACCGTCATCCTGCAACTCCGCATAGCATCAGCAACCAGGCATCTTTCCACTGGACCACCGCACCAAGACTAAAAGTCAAGGATTGGCCGACCAGTTTTCACATGTCTGATATACTGACACACTGACGATTCATATGGGACTATCTGTGGATGCATCTGTCACAATCAATCCTAGGCTTTTACGCCTATTGTACTCTGACTCCAGCACGGCTCTGGCAGTATATGTATTTTTATTTTATTGACGCACTGGCAACGTGCGGCTTCAATTTCCATGTGCTAACTTAGCCGACAGTGCTGCACCCGTTAGTTTAATTTGTTGATCACCATCTCCCGGTCGGGGGATCGAACCGTCATCCTGCAACTCCGCATAGCATCAGCAACCAGGCATCTTTCCACTGGACCACCGCACCAAGACTAAAAGTCAAGGATTGGCCGACCAGTTTTCACATGTCTGATATACTGACACACTGACGATTCATATGGGACTATCTGTGGATGCATCTGTCACAATCAATCCTAGGCTTTTACGCCTATTGTACTCTGACTCCAGCACGGCTCTGGCAGTATATGTATTTTTATTTTATTGACGCACTGGCAACGTGCGGATTCAATTTCCATGTGCTAAATTAGCCGACAGTGCTGCACCCGTTAGTTTAATTTGTTGATCACCATCTCCCGGTCGGGGGATCGAACCGTCATCCTGCAACTCCGCATAGCATCAGCAACCAGGCATCTTTCCACTGGACCACCGCACCAAGACTAAAAGTCAAGGATTGGCCGACCAGTTTTCACATGTCTGATATACTGACACACTGACGATTCATATGGGACTATCTGTGGATGCATCTGTCACAATCAATCATAGGCTTTTACGCCTATTGTACTCTGACTCCAGCACGGCTCTGGCAGTATATGTATTTTTATTTTATTGACGCACTGGCAACGTGCGGCTTCAATTTCCATGTGCTAACTTAGCCGACAGTGCTGCACCCGTTAGTTTAATTTGTTGATCACCATCTCCCGGTCGGGGGATCGAACCGTCATCCTGCAACTCCGCATAGCATCAGCAACCAGGCATCTTTCCACTGGACCACCGCACCAAGACTAAAAGTCAAGGATTGGCCGACCAGTTTTCACATGTCTGATATACTGACACACTGACGATTCATATGGGACTATCTGTGGATGCATCTGTCACAATCAATCCTAGGCTTTTACGCCTATTGTACTCTGACTCCAGCACGGCTCTGGCAGTATATGTATTTTAATTTTATTGACGCACTGGCAACGTGCGGCTTCAATTTCCATGTGCTAACTTAGCCGACAGTGCTGCACCCGTTAGTTTAATTTGTTGATCACCATCTCCCGGTCGGGGGATCGAACCGTCATCCTGCAACTCCGCATAGCATCAGCAACCAGGCATCTTTCCACTGGACCACCGCACCAAGACTAAAAGTCAAGGATTGGCCGACCAGTTTTCACATGTCTGATATACTGACACACTGACGATTCATATGGGACTATCTGTGGATGCATCTGTCACAATGAATCATAGGCTTTTACGCCTATTGTACTCTGACTCCAGCACGGCTCTGGCAGTATATGTATTTTTATTTTATTGACGCACTGGCAACGTGCGGCTTCAATTTCCATGTGCTAACTTAGCCGACAGTGCTGCACCCGTTAGTTTAATTTGTTGATCACCATCTCCCGGTCGGGGGATCGAACCGTCATCCTGCAACTCCGCATAGCATCAGCAACCAGGCATCTTTCCACTGGACCACCGCACCAAGACTAAAAGTCAAGGATTGGCCGACCAGTTTTCACATGTCTGATATACTGACACACTGACGATTCATATGGGACTATCTGTGGATGCATCTGTCACAATCAATCCTAGGCTTTTACGCCTATTGTACTCTGACTCCAGCACGGCTCTGGCAGTATATGTATTTTTATTTTATTGACGCACTGGCAACGTGCGGCTTCAATTTCCATGTGCTAACTTAGCCGACAGTGCTGCACCCGTTAGTTTAATTTGTTGATCACCATCTCCCGGTCGGGGGATTGAACCGTCATCCTGCAACTCCGCATAGCATCAGCAACCAGGCATCTTTCCACTGGACCACCGCACCAAGACTAAAAGTCAAGGATTGGCCGACCAGTTTTCACATGTCTGATATACTGACACACTGACGATTCATATGGGACTATCTGTGGATGCATCTGTCACAATCAATCCTAGGCTTTTACGCCTATTGTACTCTGACTCCAGCACGGCTCTGGCAGTATATGTATTTTTATTTTATTGACGCACTGGCAACGTGCGGCTTCAATTTCCATGTGCTAACTTAGCCGACAGTGCTGCACCCGTTAGTTTAATTTGTTGATCACCATCTCCCGGTCGGGGGATCGAACCGTCATCCTGCAACTCCGCATAGCATCAGCAACCAGGCATCTTTCCACTGGACCACCGCACCAAGACTAAAAGTCAAGGATTGGCCGACCAGTTTTCACATGTCTGATATACTGACACACTGACGATTCATATGGGACTATCTGTGGATGCACCTGTCACAATCAATCCTAGGCTTTTACGCCTATTGTACTCTGACTCCAGCACGGCTCTGGCAGTATATGTATTTTTATTTTATTGACGCACTGGCAACGTGCGGCTTCAATTTCCATGTGCTAACTTAGCCGACAGTGCTGCACCCGTTAGTTTAATTTGTTGATCACCATCTCCCGGTCGGGGGATCGAACCGTCATCCTGCAACTCCGCATAGCATCAGCAACCAGGCATCTTTCCACTGGACCACCGCACCAAGACTAAAAGTCAAGGATTGGCCGACCAGTTTTCACATGTCTGATATACTGACACACTGACGATTCATATGGGACTATCTGTGGATGCATCTGTCACAATCAATCCTAGGCTTTTACGCCTATTGTACTCTGACTCCAGCACGGCTCTGGCAGTATATGTATTTTTATTTTATTGACGCACTGGCAACGTGCGGCTTCAATTTCCATGTGCTAACTTAGCCGACAGTGCTGCACCCGTTAGTTTAATTTGTTGATCACCATCTCCCGGTCGGGGGATCGAACCGTCATCCTGCAACTCCGCATAGCATCAGCAACCAGGCATCTTTCCACTGGACCACCGCACCAAGACTAAAAGTCAAGGATTGGCCGACCAGTTTTCACATGTCTGATATACTGACACACTGACGATTCATATGGGACTATCTGTGGATGCATCTGTCACAATGAATCATAGGCTTTTACGCCTATTGTACTCTGACTCCAGCACGGCTCTGGCAGTATATGTATTTTTATTTTATTGACGCACTGGCAACGTGCGGCTTCAATTTCCATGTGCTAACTTAGCCGACAGTGCTGCACCCGTTAGTTTAATTTGTTGATCACCATCTCCCGGTCGGGGGATCGAACCGTCATCCTGCAACTCCGCATAGCATCAGCAACCAGGCATCTTTCCACTGGACCACCGCACCAAGACTAAAAGTCAAGGATTGGCCGACCAGTTTTCACATGTCTGATATACTGACACACTGACGATTCATATGGGACTATCTGTGGATGCATCTGTCACAATCAATCCTAGGCTTTTACGCCTATTGTACTCTGACTCCAGCACGGCTCTGGCAGTATATGTATTTTTATTTTATTGACGCACTGGCAACGTGCGGCTTCAATTTCCATGTGCTAACTTAGCCGACAGTGCTGCACCCGTTAGTTTAATTTGTTGATCACCATCTCCCGGTCGGGGGATCGAACCGTCATCCTGCAACTCCGCATAGCATCAGCAACCAGGCATCTTTCCACTGGACCACCGCACCAAGACTAAAAGTCAAGGATTGGCCGACCAGTTTTCACATGTCTGATATACTGACACACTGACGATTCATATGGGACTATCTGTGGATGCATCTGTCACAATCAATCCTAGGCTTTTACGCCTATTGTACTCTGACTCCAGCACGGCTCTGGCAGTATATGTATTTTTATTTTATTGACGCACTGGCAACGTGCGGCTTCAATTTCCATGTGCTAACTTAGCCGACAGTGCTGCACCCGTTAGTTTAATTTGTTGATCACCATCTCCCGGTCGGGGGATCGAACCGTCATCCTGCAACTCCGCATAGCATCAGCAACCAGGCATCTTTCCACTGGACCACCGCACCAAGACTAAAAGTCAAGGATTGGCCGACCAGTTTTCACATGTCTGATATACTGACACACTGACGATTCATATGGGACTATCTGTGGATGCACCTGTCACAATCAATCCTAGGCTTTTACGCCTATTGTACTCTGACTCCAGCACGGCTCTGGCAGTATATGTATTTTTATTTTATTGACGCACTGGCAACGTGCGGCTTCAATTTCCATGTGCTAACTTAGCCGACAGTGCTGCACCCGTTAGTTTAATTTGTTGATCACCATCTCCCGGTCGGGGGATCGAACCGTCATCCTGCAACTCCGCATAGCATCAGCAACCAGGCATCTTTCCACTGGACCACCGCACCAAGACTAAAAGTCAAGGATTGGCCGACCAGTTTTCACATGTCTGATATACTGACACACTGACGATTCATATGGGACTATCTGTGGATGCATCTGTCACAATCAATCCTAGGCTTTTACGCCTATTGTACTCTGACTCCAGCACGGCTCTGGCAGTATATGTATTTTTATTTTATTGACGCACTGGCAACGTGCGGCTTCAATTTCCATGTGCTAACTTAGCCGACAGTGCTGCACCCGTTAGTTTAATTTGTTGATCACCATCTCCCGGTCGGGGGATCGAACCGTCATCCTGCAACTCCGCATAGCATCCGCAACCAGGCATCTTTCCACTGGACCACCGCACCAAGACTAAAAGTCAAGGATTGGCCGACCAGTTTTCACATGTCTGATATACTGACACACTGACGATTCATATGGGACTATCTGTGGATGCATCTGTCACAATCAATCCTAGGCTTTTACGCCTATTGTACTCTGACTCCAGCACGGCTCTGGCAGTATATGTATTTTTATTTTATTGACGCACTGGCAACGTGCGGCTTCAATTTCCATGTGCTAACTTAGCCGACAGTGCTGCACCCGTTAGTTTAATTTGTTGATCACCATCTCCCGGTCGGGGGATCGAACCGTCATCCTGCAACTCCGCATAGCATCAGCAACCAGGCATCTTTCCACTGGACCACCGCACCAAGACTAATAGTCAAGGATTGGCCGACCAGTTTTCACATGTCTGATATACTGACACACTGACGATTCATATGGGACTATCTGTGGATGCATCTGTCACAATCAATCCTAGGCTTTTACGCCTATTGTACTCTGACTCCAGCACGGCTCTGGCAGTATATGTATTTTTATTTTATTGACGCACTGGCAACGTGCGGCTTCAATTTCCATGTGCTAACTTAGCCGACAGTGCTGCACCCGTTAGTTTAATTTGTTGATCACCATCTCCCGGTCGGGGGATCGAACCGTCATCCTGCAACTCCGCATAGCATCAGCAACCAGGCATCTTTCCACTGGACCACCGCACCAAGACTAATAGTCAAGGATTGGCCGACCAGTTTTCACATGTCTGATATACTGACACACTGACGATTCATATGGGACTATCTGTGGATGCATCTGTCACAATCAATCCTAGGCTTTTACGCCTATTGTACTCTGACTCCAGCACGGCTCTGGCAGTATATGTATTTTTATTTTATTGACGCACTGGCAACGTGCGGCTTCAATTTCCATGTGCTAACTTAGCTGACAGTGCTGCACCCGTTAGTTTAATTTGTTGATCACCATCTCCCGGTCGGGGGATCGAACCGTCATCCTGCAACTCCGCATAGCATCAGCAACCAGGCATCTTTCCACTGGACCACCGCACCAAGACTAAAAGTCAAGGATTGGCCGACCAGTTTTCACATGTCTGATATACTGACACACTGACGATTCATATGGGACTATCTGTGGATGCATCTGTCACAATCAATCCTAGGCTTTTACGCCTATTGTACTCTGACTCCAGCACGGCTCTGGCAGTATATGTATTTTTATTTTATTGACGCACTGGCAACGTGCGGCTTCAATTTCCATGTGCTAACTTAGCCGACAGTGCTGCACCCGTTAGTTTAATTTGTTGATCACCATCTCCCGGTCGGGGGATCGAACCGTCATCCTGCAACTCCGCATAGCATCAGCAACCAGGCATCTTTCCACTGGACCACCGCACCAAGACTAAAAGTCAAGGATTGGCCGACCAGTTTTCACATGTCTGATATACTGACACACTGACGATTCATATGGGACTATCTGTGGATGCATCTGTCACAATCAATCCTAGGCTTTTACGCCTATTGTACTCTGACTCCAGCACGGCTCTGGCAGTATATGTATTTTTATTTTATTTACGCACTGGCAACGTGCGGCTTCAATTTCCATGTGCTAACTTAGCCGACAGTGCTGCACCCGTTAGTTTAATTTGTTGATCACCATCTCCCGGTCGGGGGATCGAACCGTCATCCTGCAACTCCGCATAGCATCAGCAACCAGGCATCTTTCCACTGGACCACCGCACCAAGACTAAAAGTCAAGGATTGGCCGACCAGTTTTCACATGTCTGATATACTGACACACTGACGATTCATATGGGACTATCTGTGGATGCATCTGTCACAATCAATCCTAGGCTTTTACGCCTATTGTACTCTGACTCCAGCACGGCTCTGGCAGTATATGTATTTTTATTTTATTGACGCACTGGCAACGTGCGGCTTCAATTTCCATGTGCTAACTTAGCCGACAGTGCTGCACCCATTAGTTTAATTTGTTGATCACCATCTCCCGGTCGGGGGATCGAACCGTCATCCTGCAACTCCGCATAGCATCAGCAACCAGGCATCTTTCCACTGGACCACCGCACCAAGACTAAAAGTCAAGGATTGGCCGACCAGTTTTCACATGTCTGATATACTGACACACTGACGATTCATATGGGACTATCTGTGGATGCATCTGTCACAATCAATCCTAGGCTTTTACGCCTATTGTACTCTGACTCCAGCACGGCTCTGGCAGTATATGTATTTTTATTTTATTGACGCACTGGCAACGTGCGGCTTCAATTTCCATGTGCTAACTTAGCCGACAGTGCTGCACCCATTAGTTTAATTTGTTGATCACCATCTCCCGGTCGGGGGATCGAACCGTCATCCTGCAACTCCGCATAGCATCAGCAACCAGGCATCTTTCCACTGGACCACCGCACCAAGACTAAAAGTCAAGGATTGGCCGACCAGTTTTCACATGTCTGATATACTGACACACTGACGATTCATATGGGACTATCTGTGGATGCATCTGTCACAATCAATCCTAGGCTTTTACGCCTATTGTACTCTGACTCCAGCACGGCTCTGGCAGTATATGTATTTTTATTTTATTGACGCACTGGCAACGTGCGGCTTCAATTTCCATGTGCTAACTTAGCCGACAGTGCTGCACCCGTTAGTTTAATTTGTTGATCACCATCTCCCGGTCGGGGGATCGAACCGTCATCCTGCAACTAGCATCAGCAACCAGGCATCTTTCCACTGGACCACCGCACCAAGACTAAAAGTCAAGGATTGGCCGACCAGTTTTCACATGTCTGATATACTGACACACTGACGATTCATATGGGACTATCTGTGGATGCATCTGTCACAATCAATCCTAGGCTTTTACGCCTATTGTACTCTGACTCCAGCACGGCTCTGGCAGTATATGTATTTTTATTTTATTGACGCACTGGCAACGTGCGGCTTCAATTTCCATGTGCTAACTTAGCCGACAGTGCTGCACCCGTTAGTTTAATTTGTTGATCACCATCTCCCGGTCGGGGGATCGAACCGTCATCCTGCAACTCCGCATAGCATCAGCAACCAGGCATCTTTCCACTGGACCACCGCACCAAGACTAATAGTCAAGGATTGGCCGACCAGTTTTCACATGTCTGATATACTGACACACTGACGATTCATATGGGACTATCTGTGGATGCATCTGTCACAATCAATCCTAGGCTTTTACGCCTATTGTACTCTGACTCCAGCACGGCTCTGGCAGTATATGTATTTTTATTTTATTGACGCACTGGCAACGTGCGGCTTCAATTTCCATGTGCTAACTTAGCCGACAGTGCTGCACCCGTTAGTTTAATTTGTTGATCACCATCTCCCGGTCGGGGGATTGAACTGTCATCCTGCAACTCCGCATAGCATCAGCAACCAGGCATCTTTCCACTGGACCACCGCACCAAGACTAAAAGTCAAGGATTGGCCGACCAGTTTTCACATGTCTGATATACTGACACACTGACGATTCATATGGGACTATCTGTGGATGCATCTGTCACAATCAATCCTAGGCTTTTACGCCTATTGTACTCTGACTCCAGCACGGCTCTGGCAGTATATGTATTTTTATTTTATTGATGCACTGGCAACGTGCGGCTTCAATTTCCATGTGCTAACTTAGCCGACAGTGCTGCACCCGTTAGTTTAATTTGTTGATCACCATCTCCCGGTCGGGGGATCGAACCGTCATCCTGCAACTCCGCATAGCATCAGCAACCAGGCATCTTTCCACTGGACCACCGCACCAAGACTAAAAGTCAAGGATTGGCCGACCAGTTTTCACATGTCTGATATACTGACACACTGACGATTCATATGGGACTATCTGTGGATGCATCTGTCACAATCAATCCTAGGCTTTTACGCCTATTGTACTCTGACTCCAGCACGGCTCTGGCAGTATATGTATTTTAATTTTATTGACGCACTGGCAACGTGCGGCTTCAATTTCCATGTGCTAACTTAGCCGACAGTGCTGCACCCGTTAGTTTAATTTGTTGATCACCATCTCCCGGTCGGGGGATCGAACCGTCATCCTGCAACTCCGCATAGCATCAGCAACCAGGCATCTTTCCACTGGACCACCGCACCAAGACTAAAAGTCAAGGATTGGCCGACCAGTTTTCACATGTCTGATATACTGACACACTGACGATTCATATGGGACTATCTGTGGATGCATCTGTCACAATCAATCCTAGGCTTTTACGCCTATTGTACTCTGACTCCAGCACGGCTCTGGCAGTATATGTATTTTTATTTTATTGACGCACTGGCAACGTGCGGCTTCAATTTCCATGTGCTAACTTAGCCGACAGTGCTGCACCCGTTAGTTTAATTTGTTGATCACCATCTCCCGGTCGGGGGATCGAACCGTCATCCTGCAACTCCGCATAGCATCAGCAACCAAGCATCTTTCCACTGGACCACCGCACCAAGACTAAAAGTCAAGGATTGGCCGACCAGTTTTCACATGTCTGATATACTGACACACTGACGATTCATATGGGACTATCTGTGGATGCATCTGTCACAATCAATCCTAGGCTTTTACGCCTATTGTACTCTGACTCCAGCACGGCTCTGGCAGTATATGTATTTTAATTTTATTGACGCACTGGCAACGTGCGGCTTCAATTTCCATGTGCTAACTTAGCCGACAGTGCTGCACCCGTTAGTTTAATTTGTTGATCACCATCTCCCGGTCGGGGGATCGAACCGTCATCCTGCAACTCCGCATAGCATCAGCAACCAGGCATCTTTCCACTGGACCACCGCACCAAGACTAAAAGTCAAGGATTGGCCGACCAGTTTTCACATGTCTGATATACTGACACACTGACGATTCATATGGGACTATCTGTGGATGCATCTGTCACAATCAATCCTAGGCTTTTACGCCTATTGTACTCTGACTCCAGCACGGCTCTGGCAGTATATGTATTTTTATTTTATTGACGCACTGGCAACGTGCGGCTTCAATTTCCATGTGCTAACTTAGCCGACAGTGCTGCACCCGTTAGTTTAATTTGTTGATCACCATCTCCCGGTCGGGGGATCGAACCGTCATCCTGCAACTCCGCATAGCATCAGCAACCAGGCATCTTTCCACTGGACCACCGCACCAAGACTAAAAGTCAAGGATTGGCCGACCAGCTTTCACATGTCTGATATACTGACACACTGACGATTCATATGGGACTATCTGTGGATGCATATGTATGTATGTATGTATGTATGTATGTATGTATTTTTATTTTATTGACGCACTGGAAACGTTTGGCTTCAATTTCCATGTGCCAACTTAGCCGACAGTGCTGCACCCGTTAGTTTAATTTGTTGATCACCATCTCCCGGTCGGGGGATCGAACCGTCATCCTGCAACTCCGCATAGCATCAGCAACCAGGCATCTTTCCACTGGACCACCGCACCAAGACTAAAAGTCAAGGATTGGCCGACCAGTTTTCACATGTCTGATATACTGACACACTGACGATTCATATGGGACTATCTATGGATGCATCTGTCACAATCAATCCTAGGCTTTTACGCCTATTGTACTCTGACTCCAGCACGGCTCTGGCAGTATATGTATTTTAATTTTATTGACGCACTGGCAACGTGCGGCTTCAATTTCCATGTGCTAACTTAGCCGACAGTGCTGCACCCGTTAGTTTAATTTGTTGATCACCATCTCCCGGTCGGGGGATCGAACCGTCATCCTGCAACTCCGCATAGCATCAGCAACCAGGCATCTTTCCACTGGACCACCGCACCAAGACTAAAAGTCAAGGATTGGCCGACCAGTTTTCACATGTCTGATATACTGACACACTGACGATTCATATGGGACTATCTGTGGATGCATCTGTCACAATCAATCCTAGGCTTTTACGCCTATTGTACTCTGACTCCAGCACGGCTCTGGCAGTATATGTATTTTTATTTTATTGACGCACTGGCAACGTGCGGCTTCAATTTCCATGTGCTAACTTAGCCGACAGTGCTGCACCCGTTAGTTTAATTTGTTGATCACCATCTCCCGGTCGGGGGATCGAACCGTCATCCTGCAACTCCGCATAGCATCAGCAACCAGGCATCTTTCCACTGGACCACCGCACCAAGACTAAAAGTCAAGGATTGGCCGACCAGCTTTCACATGTCTGATATACTGACACACTGACGATTCATATGGGACTATCTGTGGATGCATATGTATGTATGTATGTATGTATGTATGTATGTATTTTTATTTTATTGACGCACTGGAAACGTTTGGCTTCAATTTCCATGTGCCAACTTAGCCGACAGTGCTGCACCCGTTAGTTTAATTTGTTGATCACCATCTCCCGGTCGGGGGATCGAACCGTCATCCTGCAACTCCGCATAGCATCAGCAACCAGGCATCTTTCCACTGGACCACCGCACCAAGACTAAAAGTCAAGGATTGGCCGACCAGTTTTCACATGTCTGATATACTGACACACTGACGATTCATATGGGACTATCTATGGATGCATCTGTCACAATCAATCCTAGGCTTTTACGCCTATTGTACTCTGACTCCAGCACGGCTCTGGCAGTATATGTATTTTTATTTTATTGACGCACTGGCAACGTGCGGCTTCAATTTCCATGTGCTAACTTAGCCGACAGTGCTGCACCCGTTAGTTTAATTTGTTGATCACCATCTCCCGGTCGGGGGATCGAACCGTCATCCTGCAACTCCGCATAGCATCAGCAACCAGGCATCTTTCCACTGGACCACCGCACCAAGACTAAAAGTCAAGGATTGGCCGACCAGTTTTCACATGTCTGATATACTGACACACTGACGATTCATATGGGACTATCTGTGGATGCATCTGTCACAATCAATCCTAGGCTTTTACGCCTATTGTACTCTGACTCCAGCACGGCTCTGGCAGTATATGTATTTTTATTTTATTGACGCACTGGCAACGTGCGGCTTCAATTTCCATGTGCTAACTTAGCCGACAGTGCTGCACCCGTTAGTTTAATTTGTTGATCACCATCTCCCGGTCGGGGGATCGAACCGTCATCCTGCAACTCCGCATAGCATCAGCAACCAGGCATCTTTCCACTGGACCACCGCACCAAGACTAAAAGTCAAGGATTGGCCGACCAGTTTTCACATGTCTGATATACTGACACACTGACGATTCATATGGGACTATCTGTGGATGCATATGTATGTATGTATGTATGTATGTATGTATGTATGTATGTATGTATGTATGTATGTATGTATGTAATATTGTAAACGCACCGGCTCAGAATTTTCAAAATTGAAAAAAATTGAAAATATTTTTGCTTATTTTATCACCTGAGATTGTCAATTTTGTTTAATAGATGCCATATGGCCTGATTAGTATACAATGATAAATCATTGATTGATGTTTTGAACACTTATTTGAGTTTCGCTTTTACCAAGATGTCGCGTAGATTAGGATTTTTCTTAAATGCAATTACTGGACGCTTGTTGAATGGTTGTTTTAAATTGTCCTGTAATTTGTGATACTCATCCTTTAGGATTTTCGCAATTTCAACATTTTTCCGATTGTATGTGAGAGTAAATGGGATAATCTCACGTTGATCCGAGAGGCATGGGTCCGAATTTATGCCCCTTGGCCATTGTGTTTCGAGTTCTTTAATCCAAAACGATTCTCTTAGTGATCTTTGTTTATCAGTTTCCTCTGTTGTGTCTGAAAGAGGTAGCTGTTCGATGGGCATAATTTCAAAGTCACGGGTGACTAAATGATCAGGAAGATTAAAATGTTCAGCCACATGTGTGTCTTCCTCTAGTCTAATATCTGAAAGGTGTCTGGTTGCTCGGCATCTTAGTCGATTTTTTGTTTCGCCAACATACTGCTTTTGACACAATTTGCATGAAATTAAGTAAATGACATTTTCAGAATCGCAATCTAATTTCGACTGAATTTGAAATTTGCTTTTGTTTTGAAAGCTCGTGAATGTACTCTGGGAAGGAAGAAATTTATCCAATTTACACCTTTTCTTTTCACATTTCCGAGATTCTCCTTCACCAATAATCGGACGATTATGACAAATTTTGGTAGGCCGAGAATTTCTGGCATTATCTGGAATGATTTCCAAATTATGCAAAGTTTCAGACTTTATTTTGCGCAGGAACCGAGAAGAGTACCCTCTCGGTTTGAGGGCTTTGAATAAGGTCGAACATGATGATTCAAAGTTTTTCTTATCACTCGAATTTCTATGAAAACGGATTATTTGTGATTTTACAAGTCCCTTGAACGTATGCGGAGGATGGAATGATTTCTTGTGTAGTAGTTGATGCGAGTCGGTTGGCTTAAAATAAACTTTGTAGTCTAAGTAACCAGTTGTTTCATACTTTATACCTTTGTATAAAGTTACATCTAGGAAATCTACGGACAGCTCATCGATTTGAGCTTTTAGTTTGATATTCGGATCATGATTATTCAGAATGGCCAGAAATTCGGTAAATGCTTCCTTACTATGTTGCCAGATCATGAAAATATCATCGAGGTACCTGCGGTAAATGAGCGGCTGATTTGGACAGTTTTCGAGTGCTTCCTTTTCCCACTCTGCCATGTAAAGGTTAGCGAAACCTGGGCTGAAACGCTTACCCATTGCGCAGCCACAAATTTGTTGAAAAATTTCACCAGCAAATTCAAAGTCATTGCCCTTCAGACTAAGCTCTAATAGAGCTATTACTTCTCTGTCGGGCCTGTTGGTGTCAGGATAGTCGGCAAATGCTCTACGAATTGAATTTAGACCCTTTTCGATGTCAATGTTTGTGTACATAGCATCGACGTCCATTGTAATTAAGAATGAATTTGGAGGGACCGAGATCTTAGAGACCTGGGCTAGGAAGTCTTCAGTGTTTTTCAGATAGCTAAAATGTCTATTTGCAATTGGCTGAAGATGGTAGTCGATAAATTCACTAATCCTATATGATTCCGAACCACAATCTGAAATGATGGGTCGCCATGGTGGTGTCATAGGGTCGGTCCACAAGTCAACAGACTTATGGATTTTAGGAAGAAGATAAAATGTACGTGGTTTCGAATCATCTTTTGCGCACAGGTATTTATATTGCTTTTCAGTTATCTTCTTGTTATCAACCATTCTTTGGAGAATTTTGTTGAATTTGCTACAGTTATTTTGCCAAAGTGGTTCATTTAGTTTTTGGTAATGCTTCGGATTACTAAGCTGTCTATGCGCTTCTTTGATGTAGTGGTCTTTATCCATTATTACAGTAGCCGATCCTTTATCCGCAGGTTTGATGACAATTTCACTTTTTCTAGATAAACCTAATAGGGCCTGGCGTTGCTCATAAGATAAATTTTGCTGATCGTTTGGAAATGTAGTATTTTCAATACGTTCAGAGTAAAGTTTTATACTTTCACCGATTGCTGGGTCAACACATTTTAAGTTTGGAGCCCAGCCAGTTTTTTCAATGAATAGTGGAATATTACTATTGGAGTTTTGAAAAAAATCAGCTAATTTCACACGGTGACCAAATTCAGCAGTTTCAGTAAAGCCATTATCTAAATCTGCATCCAAACCTGTTTTATGTTTTGGTGTTGGGACAAAAGTCAAGCCAAAATTAAGCAGTGACTGTTCTGCTTCGCCTAATGCGGAGCCGGTTAAGTTTACAATATTACTACCCAGTCCCATTTCTGGGTGGTTGGTACCTTGACCCGAGTTTAGTTTAAATTAAGGGCCACAAGCCAGTTATTATACATGTCATTTGCTGTCCTCTCAGTCCAATGAATATTGTCATGACCCACTTCGAATTCTGTCGAAGCAAGACTGGGTATGACAATAACCCTGGACTCAGGGGATTTGGCCTTGCTTGACGCGGCAGTCCGATTAATTGCATCGAGTGCCTGCTTTTGCTGAGGTGTCGAGGTTGCGGAGAAATTTAGTTCAGTGAAGTAGATCCTAGACTTGGGAAATTTCTTTCGTACCATACTGAATAATAACCTAAGTCGATACTCGGAGGCTGAGATCAGATTATTCCTATCATTTATTCCTATGGTGAGGACTACTTTCTCAGGTTGCAATTTCCCTGTGTATTTATTAATGATCGTTCTGAGATCATTAATCGATGCTCCAGGGAAACAGGCAACCTGAGTATCTGGATGGGGATCCACATTAATCCGACTCAAGTTTGAATCTCCGACGATCAAGATCTTTTTGTCGAGGGTCGGAAGTTGCCAATTTGGTTTGTTGGTGGCCTCATTCCTGAATTTCCAGAACTTATTCTGTTCCAAGGGTGTGGGCTTCTTTGGTCTGGCGCATGATGATGGTGTGAATCGTGGTTGAGGGACCTTTTGTGCAGCTCGGGTCCTTGGACCCGGCTGTTTACTAGCACCTTTGGCATTTGACACCCTCTGCGGAAGAGGAGGAAAATCCTCAGGAGAGAATGGTGGCGCTGGTGGAGGTGAATCTGGTAGAGGGATCATAGAGGGGTCCACTGGAATGTAAATACTGTGGTCACTGGATGTGCCAGGAAGAGAGCTAATGGGAGACGGTTGTTTAGCTGGACGTTTTAGTGGTGGTGAGGCCTCTGCAGGTGAATGTAGCCGCTTTTTGGGATGAGCGGATTGTACTAAATTTGCATTTTGTACTGGTTTGCTAACAGGGGTGACATTTGGTGGTTGAGTAACAGGCTTATAATTCGGATCAAGTGGTCTAATAAAATCATAAAATGCTGAGATGGCGTTGTGATCCAATTTTCTGTGATAATTCTTTTTGGCCCAATGGATTGCAGTGGACTTAGCCCGACCAAGGTCTAAATAAGGAAGAGTCTGGGCTGAGAGTAGCTCAGAACGGAGGACTCCTAGTTTACAGTTATAGTGGCGAACCCATGTTTTAATCATTGTTTTCGCCCATTCAAAGTTGACATTACGAATGTCGAAGTGGACCTCAGCATCTGGCATGGCCGGTTTGCAGAAGTCTGTCAAACTCTTGACCTTTCGACCGAGGCCATTTGGCACGGTGTCGCTGTCTAGATGCGTGTTCAGCACACCCAGGTGGTGAAAACATTGGATTACCATGTTGTATACTTTAACCAGGCGTGCGTGAGCAGATGATGGGTGGTGTGATTCAGCGTCATCACCAGCCCTTCGCCTACCCCCGCGTTGTCTAGCCATGGAATCACAGTCAATCAATCAATCTAAATCTTAATTAATCTTAATTAATCTCAATTAATCTCAATTAATCTTAATCAATCTCAATTAATCTTAATCAATCTCAATCAATCTTAATTAATCTTAATCAATCTTAATTAATCAGGCAATCAATCAAGTTGGCAAATCGGCAAACAACCCGTCCACCACCTTATCAATCCAAACAATCAATCACGCAACCAATCAGTTCAGACAATCAATTCAAGCAACCAATCAATCATGCAACCAATCAATACAAGCAACCAATCACGCTACCAATCAGATTAGACAACAAATCATGCAACCAATCAAATCAAACAATCAATCACGCAATCAATCAATTCAAACAACCAATCAATTCAATCAACAAATCATGTAACCAATCAAGCAACAGGTTACGCAAGCAATCAAATCAAGCAAGCAATCAAATGAAACAACCAATCAAATAAAACAACCAATCAAATCAAGCAACTAGTCAAATCAAGCAACAGCTCTAACCCCCAATCAAGCAATCAATCAGATCAAGCAACTAATTCGATCAAGCAACCAATCAATTCAAGCAACAAATTACGTAACCAATCAAACAAACACTCAAATCAAGCAAGCAATCAAATTAAACAACCAATCAAATCAAGTAACTAGTCAAATCAAGCAACTAGTCAAATCAAGAACAACTCAAGCCCCCAATCAAGCAATCAATCAGATCGAGCAACTAATCAGATCAAGCAACCAATCAATTCAAGCCACCAATCAAGCAACCAATCAACTCAAGCAACAAATCACGCAGATCAAATCACGCAACCAATCAGGTCAAATAATAAGTCCTGCAAGCAATCAAGTCAAACAAACAATCAAATCAAGCAACCAGTCAAATCCAGTAGGGCTCAAACAACCAACCAACCAATCAATCGATCAAACTCTAATGCAGCCAGACAGTCAATCAGTACAAAAATGCTACCAGGCGCACACTCTACAGGTGGGAGGTTTGTCAGCTAGTCTGTCTGTCTATATATATATATTTCTAATGCAAGAGGGCTTAATTTACAAGGCTGAAATAAGAGAAATGTGGTTAGTAGTAATGATTAGTGGTGACATGAAAATATTTAATATTTAAGGACAGGCAATACAGAAATAACAATATAAGATCAGTTTACTGACGATGTATATACTGGTGTACTCGAGATCTTAATTCTGTAGAGGTGAGAATTAAGCCTACTATGGCCTGTTCGCAGTCTAAAGATGGTAACGTAATTGTTCTGTTGTTGTCAAGTTCTTGATGTGGTCTGACTCCCGACCTCTACTGGATTGTTTTACCCTAATAATCCGCTTCAGTTCTTCAAAGTCAATGGAATTTTCATCCTGTTCTTTATTTGCAGCCTCCTTTGCAAGCTGGTCTGCCTGTTCATTTCCTAATATTCCACAGTGAGCTGGTATCCACTGTACATGTACCGTGTTATGCTTGCTTATTATCTCTTGAAAGAGCTATTTCCAACTGGATGACGTTTTCATTCATGTCCTCCATAGCTTGTAACACAGACATGGAATCTGTAAGAAAAACTGTGTTTAATGGTGCATATTTACACGAGAATGTTTGAAATAATTTTTTTCAAAATTGTATACTTTTATGGGCTTAAATTATGTGCCTATGTGTAATGAAACGAATTAAACCTTAACATATGATGATTTCATTTCCGTATAAATTAATATAATTTTCTAAGTTGCGAAATTGAAATAGAGGCACGAGCCTCTATTTCAATTTCGCAACTTAGAAAATTATATTAATTTATACGTAATGAAATCATCATATGTTAAGATTTATTTCGTTTCATTACATATAGACTCACAGTCTACGCCTCTAAAAGCATATAATTTAAACAATTTTATTTTTTAGTAATTTTGCTGTGAATGTGCATCTTTAATTGCTCCAGATCTCTGTTGCCTAGGAAGTTAGCAGTGTGGCTAAGAGCCTGCATTTCCGCTGTGTACTTGGCATATTGTTTTACTGTGGGCACTGAGATCTCCTGAGTACAGCTATCTGGAAACTGTATGTATATTCCTGCTCTTCCATCTCTTAGAGACCCATATACCGACCCATCAGTAAAGGCTCGTGTCCATTCCTCTTTAGGATATTGGTCATTGAGCAAAGCTAAGGACAGTGTCTTGTTGCCAGAATACTCCTGTTTATCTTTGCTGTTTATGCAAGGAATGGAAGTCGCGATTTCTACCTGACTCATGTTAGGAATCTCCAATGGATGGTTGTTTGATGCTGCCTGTATCACATCGACATTCTGTGGAAAATCTGGCTCTCTTCTGCTTGCAATTTTCAGTGGGTGGGTTAAACAATTCTCTCCCTTTAAATCTGCACTTAGTGGGCTGCTTCGTGATAGCATTCATTGGGTGTTTAGTCAAGACCGTAAATTTTTCTAGCTGAATTTCCGCTTTTAAATCTCTGCTTGATTATAGAGGTTCTATGGCTGTAATTTCTTCCATTGCAGTAATAGGTGTTGTCTTCATACCTCCAGTGATTATCCGTAGAGCCGGGTTTTGAATTTTATCAAGGGATTGCGAGTTACTTTTAGCTGCAGTAGCCCATGATGAGGATCCATACTCCATGATAGGTCTGACTGGTCCAGTATATACACTCCAAAAGAGTTCATATTTGAATCCCATTTAGTTCCTGTCAGTTTCCGCATGATCACCATTCTCTGTCTGGTCTTTCTTTCTCCTTTTCTAATCTGTGCTTTCCATGTCATCCGTTTGTCCAAGGTTACCCTGAGGTAGGTCGGCTGATTTTCCACTTATAATTTACGACTTTCCAGCTTCAGATCAATCTTTCTTTCATGCTTTGTGGATATGGTGCAGAGTTGCTGTTGTTTTCTCCTAATTGATTGTTACTGAGTTCTTATTTGTCGACGATGAGAGATGATCTAGAGCAAGCTGTATTCTGTATGCGGCAGTCGTATATCCATTGCATTTGTATTTGGCTTTTCTGATTCAATGGGTTAAATCCAGATTAATGCTCACGTAAACACTGTAATGCTCAATGTTGCCAAAAAGCTTCTGTAGTGGACTTAATAAATGTCTATTTGCAGACCAAGAGAAGACTATTTTTGAAAATTTACTACTGGAATGACTGAAGAAATAACAACTTTGATGGTTAAATGTTAAATAGTGCCTTACGTCACCGAAATTCAGTTGAGATAACGTGTTTACACAATACATACATCAGTTTATCTGCAGTATTGATTGAGTTCATAGTCTTTAACCCTAAAGGTTTTATCTACTCGAGTCACTATCAAAATAATCCCATCATCCCGCCAACGAGTGAGAGTATTGATCGCCTCTTAATCAGTCAATCGATCTATGGATTGATACCGTGATTAAAATAGGCCATCAATTTTTACATAGCTGCCTTGTCTGAGCACTTTGGCTCTGCTCTAGATAAACTCAGAGGCTGATGGCAGTCGTGACCTTGCCGTTAGATTAGTCTCCAACTTTGGTATATAGTTACTTATCTGCGAATAATAATTGGAATATATGCTAATCGAGGGTTTTGATCCTGAGACGGACAATGAAGCCGGTTTTGGATATGTCTAAAGGATTATATGCGGGAAATCCCACATGTGCTAATGAACCTTTCCATTTTTAGCTATGCCCCGTCTATCTCTAGCTAAGCTCCACCCACACCTCGCTCGTGTTGGGATTGATCGATCCCTGAGCTCACTGACTATCAATTTCCAAAGAACTATACAGGTAAGCTGATGAATATTTTGAAACTAATTTGACTGGGAGCTGTTGCTGCATATGAATATTTGGAAACTAATTTGACTGGGAGCTGTTGCTGCATATGGCAGAAATAGCGCCCAGTCAAATTAGTTTCAAAATATTCAAATATTCGCATTTATTAAATAGTAAAGACATACAATTCGTACAACAGCGCTTAGTCCGTCACCAATTATGCGTTCATGACGTATTGCTCCACTTCATTCATGACGTCATTGATTATGCCGTCATCCTACACATCACGTAGTTGATTATGACGTGATATGATGGATGGATAAACTCGAAAAGCCCATTGCGCGTTCACCAGGAATCCAAGATAGCGTACCATGTCCGTGACCTTCAAGCTAGACTAAAAGGTTGATCTATCTGCGGAGTTTGTCTGTGTTTTCTTAATTTCATGGAATCTATCAACTAAAAAAAGCAGGTAACCCTGTTCATATTTTCTTGGTTGAACCTCCCCTTGACGAAACTGTCAGCTCTTTGATATCAAACCGTGGGATTCACCTTGTATCTACTGAAAATAATCCAATAATGGTAGGCATATATTGATTTCTTTATTTCTCCGAAGCGCTTGCAGGCCTGATTTTGAATAAGCGAAGGCTATAGCTGTTATATGAAATGAATTGATATTAGTCCAGGAGCTAAAGCTAGGTCAGAATCGTGACGTAGCACACCCAGTATTCGGAAGGTCTGACACTTGCTGTGGCTTGGGGGACATGCCCCACACATTTTAAGCCCTGTTGTACAAACAAATTGTGGTAGCACTAATTAGTTATCCTGATTTCTTTGCACAGCTGGTCTAGGCTTTGGCTGTATCCACAGTGCACAACGATATAAGCATGATCGTGTCATAATTCAAAGTAATATCGTATTAGATTCACCATATATGATATTTAGACGGATATCGACCTAACATATATCCAACATACATTTTGCATGCATATACCAAAGGCGAGGGTGAAATGTGAAGGTTATATTTTATGTATGTATACTAACTCCATCATAGAATCTGTATATCCAGCTGTACCACTGTTGACAAAGCACCCAGGTAATGGTGGTTGGAATGAGACAGATGGATGTGGTGGTAATCGGTGCGGAAAAACAAATTAAAATGAATACTACACCTCACATCGCTCTCATTGTCATTGCCATATATGTCAAGGCAAAGGAGATACAGTGGCGATATAAAGAAGAGTTTAGTGACACTGTGATCAGACTGGGGGGATTCCACATTGCGCTAAACTACTTAGCTGTTATTGGAAAGATGTTTGATGACTCTGGCTTAGAAGATCTCCTCATAGAGGCCAACACATATGGTAGCAGCACGGCTGCTGCTCTACTTAAAGGGAAGTCATATAATCGAGGAGTGAGGGCTCACAAATTGGTTCTGGAAGCGCTGCTGCGATTACAATGGCAGTCTTTTTCCAAATGGGTTCAACAAAATGGACAACATGAAGACCACATTACTGGATGAGAAAATTAAGATGTGCCGAAGCAGCATTGACGACTTAGACGCACTGCAAGAAAATTTCAAAGAGGTGTGTATGTACGTGAATAAATTGCAACAGCTGTTCAAATCCTTTAAAGTTGAGTCAAGCTCGAAATCACACCTGTTCGCATTTTGGAACTCATATATTCATATGGTAGAGCTGCTGCTTGGATTCATAAGAGCTGAGAGAACTGCAGATTGGCAGGCACACCTATCTACTACTGCTGCTATGGCGCCATATTTCTACAGCATGGACAGAACCAATTATGCAAGATGGCTGCCAATATATCTTGCGGACATGAAGATGCTTCCAAGTACACATCCCGATGTACATGAACAATTCTTGAATGGAAATCATTCCGTAAGTCGCTCAGACCATCCATTCAATCAAGTGTGGACAGATATGGCCTTAGAGTAATCGATTAATTTGGATTCCAAAAAGTGAGGTGGTATTATTGGAATAACACAAAAGCCAGGAGCTCTGGAGAGGTGGTTTTTAACTAGCCACGAGAGGGCAGCCATAACAACGGTCACAAAGCAAATGTGTGGGTTACAAGATAGTCACATGTTTGGAGTACATAAGGAAATGGGGACTAATCGAATGAACAGGGATGAAACCGATGTGCAGAAGATACTTTCGATGCTCTCATCAGATATAATGACCAATCCCTTTAATATTGCGGAAAACGACGACAGCGAGTGTCTTCCGCTTGTAAACATTGCAACTGGCGTGGTATTGCCTAGTGAAATCGCCAAGAGACTTGTTTCCGCCTGTGACATTGGTAAGGAGAATATGGACAATTTTGTTCAGGAGCGGCTGGACACTAACACGAGAAGCTTTTGGGACACGTTGCCACACTTAAAACTTAAAACATTTGCCAGCCTAGCACAGAAGAAAAAACTCAAAACAAATGATGAAAAAATTCACAATGTGAGGTCTGACCGCGAACTATTTGGTCGATTAATTATTGCCGCAAGGTCCAGAGATGTTGATTTAAAACTAGTGATGACGTATGAACTGTCTGCTGTTCAACTATCATTGTCACATACGGATGGGACTCTAAGAAAGAATGTGAAAAGTGTTTCGTTAAGTGAACTAGAAAAGGAAGTAAATGTTGATGGACGGCTTCCACCTGTTGACAAGACAGGCGCAACAGCTTATGTAGTAGATGGCATGGCAATTGTGCAAATGGTTAAAACTGGAGGTACGTCCACATTTGGAGAAATGGCTGATAAATACTGGCACATCTTTACAGTTCCACTGAATCAAGAAGACTGCAACAGAGTAGATATAGTTTTTGACAGATATGATAGACTGGAATCTCTCAAAGCGGAAGAGCGGCTAAAACGTGGGTCATCAACAGCATTGGAAGTAAAGATTGCTGGAGAAAATACCCCCATTCCAAAGCAATGGGCCAAGTACATCAGCAATCCAAGCAACAAAAGTAACCTGGTTGCATTTCTCAGCAAGCGGTGGCGTGATACTGGTCCAAATATGCTATCTGCCGACAATTGCGTGATTCTTGCTGGTGGCTTTAACGATGGAATGGATGTTGTTGTCATTTCAGCGAACAATTCGTCGTATTTGGAAGAACTTCGATCAGATCACGAGGAAGCAGATACGCGTATGATGTTGCACGCGCTACACGCTTCAAAAGATCACATGCGTGTTGTTATACAGTCTCCTGATACAGACGTGGCAGTACTTAGTATTTATACGTATCGTTCGCTTCACTGTTCTGAACTATGGTTCCGTACGGGCACAAAGGACAAATTGCGATACATACCAATACATACAGTTGCTCAAGTACTGGGCCCAGCTATCTGTCTGTCTTTGCCTGGGTTTCATTCTCTTACAGGTTGTGATAGCACTAGTGCTTTATTTGGAGTCGCTAAGAGAAAATCATTCAATCTCTTAAAGTCATCTGAATGTCATCAGCTTAGCTTAGCCCAACTCGGCGAACATGTTGACTTATCACCGAATACTGCAATTCTATGTGAGAAATTTGTCTGTGAGTTGTATACCACCAGGGATGTGGGAAAGACAGCTGATGAAACCCGTTATTGGCTCTTTTGTCAAAAGAGACAAAGAAATGAAAATCTTCCACCTACATCGAATAGTCTAAAGCATCACACCGAAAGGGCCAATTTTCAAGCTCTTGTTTGGAGACGTTCATTGCAAGCTGTTCAGAATCTTCCATCTCCAAATGGACATGGCTGGAGTATAGTGGATGGTCTACTCAAGCCTGTTCTAATGTCAAAGGATCCTGCTCCATTTGGATTAATTGAACTCACATCATGTAGATGTCAAAAGTCTGCCTGCAAAAGAACAGATCTCTGTCAATGCAAGGCTAACAATCTACTCTGCACTGAAGCATGCCTTTGTATGGGAGGTGAAATGTGTGACAATGCTCAGCATACAATTGTCGAAGATGACTCTGACACGGATGAGTAACATTCTCTCATTTGCTCACGTGATAAATATGTCCTGCCAGCTTGTGTAGACATGCACTGCATGTCAGTTAAAAGTTTAATTATGAAAAATGTAGAAAACATGGGCATTGTTGTAGCTAAGGTATTGCTAGTCACAAGAAGACCTAAGTGCCCCAATATGTACAAAGCAACATACGGGTGTCTTAAACGAGGTTGATTATGTATAAATCTGCGATATACGATCACTCCTTTCCATTTTGGTTAAGATTGTATTGATATAACATGCGCTTAAGTTTGTGAAAAATCTACCATTGTGAAAATTGTCTGAAAACTACATTCAACACCTATTGTAAATGGGCTTCTCACGGGTTAGTGATACCACAATTTTCTTGTACAACACGGCTCAGAATATACCCAAGACATCGGTCTAGCATAATATAGAGACAAACCTTCTGAATACTGGGTGTGCTACGAAACCATTCTTCTAGACCCCTTTTGAAAATTGGCTCCCGGACTATATAACATGCTTGCAATGGCTTCAATTTGTGTAGTGTTTCCCAGTCGGTGTTGAAATACAGCGTGGGGCTAAAGCTGACATAGCTGATATATATATATATATATATATATATATATATATATATATATTCCTTGCAATGTTTTACTGCACCATCTGTGTAAACATGAATCCATCAATCCTATTAATATCCCTGATAGCACCCATTGCTGGTTCGGCACTGGACCAATACCGGGTCAATATGGGCCGGTATTGGCCCGGTACCGGCCCCGCAGCCTGTGTTGTCAGGGATGCTTCAAAGATGTATCCCTCAGTAATATCAATACTTCCATGTTTAATGGAAGGATCCGATCTGCCACTTGTTTGCTGACGTCACAGTCGAATACAGTAGGTTCTACACGAAAGGGACAATGGTGAGAGAGTAACTGTCTCTGAATTGTAGGCCTTTGTCTTTGGGTATTTACAATTTAACTGTCTGTTAAATATTTTGAAACTAATGTGATTTGAAACTGCTGCCGCCATACAGCGTACATGTATAGTTACCGAGAAAATGAGCATCTGGGAATTATATGTTCAAAGTTAAGTGATAAAATGATTCAAACACTTGTACACACTGGGTGAAAGCGGGGCTTAGCTAAAGATGGGCGGGGCATAGATAGAAATTGATTGCTAATGCCGGAATGTTTAAATGCAGACGAAGCGACAGACCAATGGAGGATTCCAGTTTATCCATCAATTATATCACGTCATAATCAACTGCGTGACGCGTTTGTAGACTGACGTCATAATCAATTACATCATGAATGATGTAGCTAAGTTCCTCAGAACGCATAATTGATTACAGACTAAACGTTGTACGAATTGTAACTCTTTATTATTTTAAATAATACACATGCTGTCGAATATTTTGAAACTAATTTCACTGGGTGCTGTTGCTGCCATAGGCAGCAGCAGCACCCGGTAAAATTAGTTTCAAATTAGTTTCAAAATATCCAACAGCTTACCTGTATAGTTTTATGGAAATTGAGATCCAGGGAGTGCAGAAATCGATCAATCTCACCACGGACGAAGCGTGGGTAGAGCTTATCTAGGGATGGGCGGAGCATGGCTAAAATTGGATTCGTCAATTTGGTGAAGAAATGAATGACGTATCCACCATGAACCATGATTATATAAACACAGCGGGTCAGATAAACCTATATATCCTGCACGTGCTATCTCTGTTTATGTTTAACAGGCGTTTATTATGACCAGTCCAGATCTGGGAGAAGAGACGGTGCAGGTCGGGGTAAACAACATTCTAAGCAAAGGTCTGTCAAAAAATATGACATTCTCTGCTAATCGGTGGTGCATTGATGTGTCCAAATCGTATTTACATTTTAATTATTTGAGCGATTCAAATCTGCCTCTAGGCCGATTTCAGTTATATTTGGCAGGGCACAGAGATGCTAGTTTGTTCAAACGAAACCGATCAGTCAATTTGTCAGGCGGCCAATTTGGATTTTGGCCGATTCTTTAGAAACATCTTTAAGAATCTTCGCCGAGGCCGCTTGGGGGGTGGGGGGGGGGGGGGTGGGGATGGGGGATTGATTCCCAAAGCATGAAGCATCATCTAGGGAAACAACTGATTGGCCAAATGCTTCGGCAGCCATCACGGATTGCCTATTTTTCGCAAAAACTACTTCTCCAGAAGCATGAACGGACCGGGCCAATTTTAATAAAACATCCAAGAAATTAGATTAATAAATTTTTCCAGTGACCATCTCGTATTGTTCAGTTTAGCCGGTGGCCAATAATTCCAGGTGAGCGATATAGGCCTCTTCGGCCTCTTGTTAATAGTTGGAAGCATCAACATTTAAGAAACAGTGGTCAAATACCATCATTAACCGTATAGACGTTAGCAGTGGGCCTATTTAATATATAACGCTATTAGCAGTAACACATATCAAGCTGACTTAATAATTATATATATTGCTAAAATATTGACTACTCAACGGTACCGGTATATATATAATTACGAAGGTATTCCAGAACTAAGGAATATCTTGCTTCAGCACGGACGCTGAAGCACTGACCAATGTGCCAAGAGGCTGGCACGCCAGACGATGACATACGCAGCCAGCGTAAGCAACGAATCTGAGGTGAGTGAGGGAGGAGTCACGTAACCACGGGTACAGTCAAGGGGAGACCTCTGGCTCGACAGCACTGCCGACCTATGTCAGCCCATGCCGCTCAGCTGACACGAATTCTAGACCATTGCAATGCTATTTTCATACCCAAGTTTCTCAGCTGTATCCCGCTCTGCCATTTTGGACAATCCGCGGAGTGGGTGCTAGCCTCTTAAGCAATATAGATACTACGGTAACCAGTAAAACTGCTAGCTACTGACTCGATCAAATCTGAGCTAAGAGAGATGAATTCAGGCCGTAGACCGCGAACATCATGGTTGATATCTTTAAGGTCCCGAGAGTAACTAACAATTGACTCCGCAATCCGCCACCACCTTGCATTTTCAAAATTTTTATCTAACCATCTAAACAGAGGAACCGCTAGGAAATCGACTGCATCAGCTGTATTCGTCCCCCATGCATAATCATACCTCTTGCTATATTAACACGATAGGATCTCGAACTACATAAGCTGCGAAATAACCACACTCACACTGCAGCTGTCTCGTGCATGAATCTCCTTTCCCTTAACCTGACATGCATGCAGGCCCTACGCTAAGAGGGGTAAACAACTAGGTAGGACTAGCTAGCAATGCTTCGCGTGCTCGCATAGTAGCACCGCCTACCGGTAACCTGACGCCACTCATCAAAGAACTGGAATAACAGGGTGATTAACCTTCAGTTCTATTTTTGCTCGGCTTGTTCGTAGCAATCTTAAATATTCATGTTTGCATGCGCTGCCTTAAATATTTGTGTTTGTATGCGCTGTCTTAAAAATGTGTGGTACATTTTCATTCTATGAGGCGTGTATATAACCACCAAGGGAAATCAGCCATTAGTCGACGAGGACGTTACATAGATCAAGGAAGAAAGGTACAGCTTCCCGTCACCAAGCAAAACAGCTAACTAACTGTCTCGTCAAGGAGAGAATTCAGACTCCATGTTCGAATTCAGCCATAGGGAAGGACTCGGCCCCATTCATATACGGCTTTACCCACGTGCATCCATATAGATCCACATCCTTCTGGGCAGCAAAATAGGGTAGGGAGCGAGCAGGCGTAGACCAGTGGGATGCAAGAGACTGGTAGCTTGCATGCCCTCCCGAGATTGGACATCAGTCATCCTGCGCACAGCACCGGCAATAGCAGCAATCGCAGCAGCAACGGTCATGCCGACGCAGTGATCATCATACCGCCGCTAACTATGACCTGACAACTGCAGCCGCAGTACCTGTTCATGTCATCTGCTGCCCGCCCACGGCAATAGAGCCCTCTTTCCAGTCTGATCTCTTTCCAGTCCGATGCTCAGCCTTGACAACTCCGGCTACACTATCACTCTGAAATGTGCCAATGTGTCCCCTGGATAGCACTCAACCTGGATGCCAAGATTAGCATATATATACCGGTACCGTTTCAAAAGTGTAATATCACTTTAAGAATAAGCCTATATGTGTCCAGGTTGAGTATCCAATATTTTAGCAATATATGTAATTATTAAGTCAGTTTGATAAGCGTTACGGCTAATAGCGTTATAATAAAACTTAAGCCCGGATTTTAATTATTGTTCTATCTATCAAATGCCCTTTAAACAATGAATGTTAATTAAGACGAAAAGGTCGCGTCCTTGTTGACGCTTCACGAATGCAGCTAGGTTGATTATCTGATGCAGTTTTCTGAATAGGGAGGTTATGATATGTTGTCTGATAAGAAGACACCAGTGGCGCATGTATATGCAGACATGCAAGAACAAAATGATTGAATGAACGAGAACTAACTAACGAATGAATGAACGAATGAACGAATGAATGAGCGAACGACCGAACGAACGCACAAGCGAACGAACAAACGAACGAACGAATGAACGAACGAAAGAATGAACAATCAAAAGAATGAAAGAACGGACACACAGACCGTTGGACGGATCTAGTGCTGATGATGTAACAGACTCATGGCCGGCTCTACCAAAAACTAATTCTCCTTCAGTGCACCCCTCTCGCGGTGTTACTAAATCTTCCCCTAATCAACCACCTAACAAATGTTAGTTATCTCTTCCTCTACCTTCTCCACATCGCCCGCTTCCTCGATCTTCTCTCCCTCCTCTTCTCCCTAATCCCTCCTACTATTCTTCCTTCTCATCGTCCTCTCTCTACTCCTCTTGCACCTTCTTTTTTTTTCTTCTCCTCATGTTTGTTTCCTGGTGGCGACTGTTTCCACCCCCTCTCCTTCCTCGACAGAATGATTCTGATAACCTATATAATCTGAAGTTTGCTAAGTATCGTCATCAATCTCACAGCAAGGGCGTGTGGAAGATACTCAGGATCACAAAGAAGTCTCTGATGAACGGGCCCGCCAAACTACACCAGATTGATTTAGATGCTAATCTTGGCATCCAGATTTGATCGAGTCAGTAGCTAGCAGTTTTACTGGTTACCGTAGTATCTATATTGCTTAAGAGGCTAGCACCCACTCCGCGGATTGTCCAAAATGGCAGAGCGGGATACAGCTGAGAAACTTGGGTATGAAAATAACATTGCAATGGTCTAGAATTCGTGTCAGCTGAGCGGCATGGGCTGACATAGGTCAGCAGTGCTGTCGAGCCAGACGTCTCCCCTTGACTGTACCCGTAGTTACGTGACTCCTCCCTCACTCACCTCAGGTTCGTTGCTTACGTTGGCTGCGTATGTCATCCATCGTCTGGCGTGCCAGCCTCTTGGCACATTGGTCAGTGCTTCAGTGTCCGTGCTGAAGCAAGAGATTCCTTAGTTCTGGAATACCTTCGTAATTATATGGGCCAGGTTCTTGGAAAGGTTGGTACATTCTAAAACTTAGCGTAGTCAGCTCGAATATGTGCCAGGTGTTATTTTTCTAGCGCGACCCGACGCTGACCAGGGCACCAACTTAGATCTCGGACAAGTTCTGTAATAGAAGAACAATAGCGCTCCATAGCATTATACCATACCTTATCGCACGTGAACGGTGATGGCAAGTACGCGAATGATGTCATCACACATCCCTATGCCAACTGTCGAAAGTCTCTCACGAACCAGCGTTGTTTACGGAGAAGGCTTCAGGCGTAGGTAATCCAAGTACACATGCTATGCGACACCAGGATGGCCCTAGCCTGGAGAAGAGCATTCTGAATAATGACATCAGCTCGAAAAATGAAACCACAACAAAACCTTCAATCCAATTAAGGTTTATGGCCTGAGAATTTAAAAACAGATTTTCTAATGCGGCATTTTACTTTGCTGAGATTATCCGTTCTGCTGTTCTGATAGCGTGTTAGATACGCAAAGGTTTTGCATCAAGCATATCAACGAATCAGAGAAAACCATTGGACTAAAACACTCCAAACAAAAACACTGTTTGGATTAAACGTGGATTCAGGAAAATCACAAAAGAACCCAATTATTTCAGCTAATATACAATAGACGTAATTTTGAATCAGTGAAAATCATGAAGGGTGAATACTCACAGTTGTAATTCAAACTAGAGGAACTGATCAAATCACTATAAGTAATCACTTACAAAAGAAATAAAAAAATGAATGACTTGCTAGTAAGATAACAGTTAGACCCAGTAGTTCCTGATAACAATGACAACGTTTAGTTCCTCAACACCTGTTCTTAAATACACCGAAACCAACCAAAATCAATGGTAGATCAACTTGACGACATACCTATAGGACATCTTTCAATTCCTATATGTACACTTATTTTAATCATGTACGACCAATCGCAGCTTCCACCTGCTGACATGACTTACTGATTGTACAACCAACTGTAAGGGGTGGGGTGGGGGGGGGGCGGCACCCCACGTAAATCCAAACTTGGTCTCGATAGAGCAAATATAGGTAAAGGAATTTTTAGTTAGAAACCTGTGCCAATGCGTTTTTTGATTGCTATATCAAACGAACAAATGAACGAACACACGAGTAAGAGGACGGATGGATGAACGAACTAACTAACTAACGAACGAACTAACTAACGATCGAACGAACAAATGAAAGAATGAACGAACGAATGAACTAACGAACAAATGAATGAATGAACGAATAAATGCGCGAACGAACGAATGAACGAAAGAACGATTGAATGAATGAATGAATGAATGAATGAATGAATGAATGAATGAATGAATGAATGAATGAATGAACAAACGAATGATTGCATGTTTGGGTGGTTGATCGTTTGCGTCCTTGCATTGCTTGCTGGTCTTTTAAATAGATTGAATTATCTGTATATTTTCAGATCTGTTACTCTCAACTGCTGATAGTTCACATTCATACGTCAAGGTTACCCTATCAGGACGTATTCTCGAGCGAGGGAGTGGTGCCACAAATGAAACTTATGCACTACTAGACGTCAGAATTCACGATACATCAGAGGTATTCTCTAAGATAATATCAGTGTCTCTTTATTATTACGTCAGAATAAAATCTCGTTGCTAATCAATGAGAGCAGACAGACAAAGGAAATCATTATACAATCACCAACTGCTGACAGTTTGATTATTTATATGTTGCTTTTTCGCCAAATCTGCCTATGGGCCACCAAATGTGGTTAGTAACACCTAATGCAGCATATTTGCTATGTATAGCTTTTGGGTTAGTAGTTCCGGAACCATTTAACCCTTTACATTCCAGTGTCTTAATTTCAGGATAACTGTTGAATATTTCGAAACTAATTTGACTGGAACATTTTAATGCTCCAACGAATTCAACATAATATTTCTTACATCATAAAAGATTCGTCGTTTTTGGCCTGCAATTATTAAAATAATCCTTTGACCTCAAAAGCAAAAGTTAAATAGAGAATGTTGTCTGTAATGAAAGGATTATGTACGAAGTATATGTCTTTGACAGAATTACAATTTAACAAACATTCTGTTGAATATTTTGAAACTAATTTGACTTGGAGCGGGTGCTGCAGCAGCCTCCAGTCAAGTTATGGTCAAAATTTTCAACATCTTTCTTGCATACCTTGATATTGGCATTCACATAATTCACGGGTCAAAGTTTTTAAATTGATTCCAACACTCATACAGAGTGGACGGAGCTTAGTTAGAATGGAAGGGGCATTGCTAGAAATGGATCCCTCATCATTGCCCTCCTGAATTCACCTTTCCACAGTGCCCACCCATCATATGACGCCATAATGAACTGCGTGATGTGTAGAATAACATCATAATGAATGACGTCATGAATGACGTCGATACATATGTCACGAACGCATATTTGAAGACGGTCTATGCGTTGTTGTTCAAATTGTTTGTTTTTACTATTTAATAAATATTCTGTTGAATATTTTGAAACTAATTTGACTGGGCCCTGTTGCTGCTATAGGCAGCAACAGCGCCCAGTCAAATTAGTTACAAAATATTCAACAGCTTCCCTGTATATATTTTCAGGAAATTGATAGCTAGGGCATTCAGGGATCGATCAATCCCAACACGGCGAGGTGTGGGTGGAGCTTAGCTAGTGATGGGCGGGGCATAGCTAAAAATGGAAAGGTCCATTATTCAGAATGATTTCACATTATTTTAGGTATGGACACTTCTGGTAGTAAATGAGGCGAATTTTACAGGAATCAGCAACACCTACTCTCATAGGTTTTCAACGCCGCTCAATCCAGAAAAGTAAGTTCAATTACCCCCTTTTGCGTCAACAGCACCTCAAAGCACTCAAAATACTACTCGATATATCAATTAAACATTTGATGGTCAATATTTTTCAAGATATTTTAATTTTAGAAAACTATCTTTGTAAATTTACCACTGAATCTTTTTTCGCCGGCTTGACAATTAAAGGGGTAATGGTAAGGAAATTTAAAGTTTTTACTTAGCCAGTGTCTATCTGCAGACCGAGAGAAGAGTATTTTTGAAAATTTACCACTAGAATGACTGGCTCTGTTATCGAGCCAGTCATTCTGGTGGTAAATATTAAAAAATACTCTTCTGTAGGCTATTCAAATAGCCATGTCTGAAGATCACTGCAAAGTTGTTTTTTGGTCAGTTTGACCATTAAAGGGTTAAGTTGACACAAGCGGGGTTTAAGGTAAGGCAATATGGTGAAACCTTACAATATTGGATGTCAATCAAAGATTACGTGATACGATTGATGTATCCAGTTTTGGCTATGACCCACCTATCTGTGGCCAACTCCACCCAGGCTTCTCGCGAGTTGGGATCGATTGAACCATGAACTGCCTGAATCTCAATTTCCAGAACACTATACAGGTGAGCTTTTGAATATTTTGAAACTAATTTGACTGGGTGCTGTCGCTGCCTATGCCTATGGAAGCAGCATCAACCAGTCAAATTAATTTTAATATATTCAACATAATGGGTATTAAATAGTAAAGATGTACAATTCGTACAACTTTACGGACTATTACGCGTTTATGATGGACTTAGATATTCCATTCATGACGTAATAGATTGTGACATTGTGACGTCAGCCTACATGTGACATAGTAGATTATGGCATCTTATGATTGATCGATAGATCGGATTCGTCAATTACGCATAGTCTAGAGGAGGTTTCTTAAATGTGCCTATAGAATAGTTTAAAGGACATCTAAGTGCACATCGAGAACCTAGCTGGGTATCATAATTTGGATATAGGTTACTGAATTAAAAAATTATGGTTCCCAAGCTAAATTTTGATATGATCACCATTTATGTTCCACATTACATAATGGCTGCCAAGCTCATTGGATTCTAAGCTAAACATTTTTTTCCGTGAGTTGATAAAATACTTTTCCTCACAATGGCGCATCTTCTTCTTCTTTTCGATCGCTGGTATCACACTTGGAGAGCCGTTCTCAAGATGAAATCTGTACATGTGTTGGTTTAGTCTGTTGTGTTGAGGGTGGCCTCCTTCGAGGCGTGGAGCCCCGCGCTGCACCTGCCTGGCGGATCCTCACAGGGCGAGCGAGCACCATTTCGGTTGATCCGATCTCCAGGTGTCATTTCATTAGCGTTGTGCATAATGCTCTGGTTAGCCCCTCCAAATGTCTGGATTGACACCCAGCGGGTTACACCCCTGCACCACGTTGAGGCCGAGCATATAGTCTTAAACAGGGGACAATGGCTCATTATTATCAGTTTATTCAGAACAGTGTTTTTCTTCTCTAAATTTTGGATGTCCCAGGGACCACGCATCCTGAAATCTGAGGTTCCCTAGCTGAAATCTGGGGGTCGCAATGTGAAAGCTGGTATTCCCAATCAGTATTTTCATTCCAGATAAGATTAGAGGGTACCATAGACTCACAATTCTTCTAATTCCTTTCGATCGCTGGTATCACACATGGAGAGCCGTTCTCAAGATGAAATCTGTGGTTTTCTGCAGTTCTTCCACAGGCCCATACAGCTTTTCAAGAAAAGAGGTTGACAAAGGCCAGATCTCTTCTCTCAGCAGCTGATACGTACTGCAACATTGAAGTATGTGCTCTGTGGTCTGTTCTGCTTCTACACAAGGACAAGCGGGCGATGTCGTAAGGTGGAACCACCTGTACATGTGTTGGTTTAGTCTGTTATGTCCAGTTCTGAGACGAAAAATGGTCACTTGCTCTGGCCTCGAGAGATGATGGTAGGCATCTTCTGATTGAGAAGTTCTATAGAGTGACTTGATGATAGTCTTCATCTCTGTATGCGTAACCATGTTTTCTGTCTGATTCTCTTCTGCACCCACCTTTGCCATCTTGTCTGCTTCCTCATTTCCTTGGACTCCACAGTGTGAGGGGATCCACTGCAATGCTATCCGAAAGCATTTGATGGTTTGTAGTGCTTCTTCAAGTTGTGGCAGCTTACCTTTGGTGATAGCCTCAAGGACGGAGCGGGCATCAGATAAAAAGACAATCTGTGCAATAGGGTCTGCTGTTCTGCTGATGGTATTAGCTGCATGGACCAGTGCTTCGACTTCAGCTCTGTAGTTTGTGCAGTGTTTGCCTGTCGGTATTGCAGCTGACTCATGTTATCCGTTTGGATACTGTATGTGCAGTCAGGCACCTCCGCTCCTAATTGCATCTTTGGCTGATCCATCTGTGTAGATCCTTATCCATGTCTGCTGAGGGTACATTTCTTCCAGCATGGCTAGGGTCAGGGCCTTCTTGCTCACATCACTGTGTTCATCTTTGGTTGTGAGATGAGGTACTGTGGTGCGAATAGCTATGCTCTCTAGTTTGTTTTCCCAGGGTGGAGGATCAAGGGTGTGGTTTGGGTCTTCTATTTGCGCTGGCAACATTTCTTTGTGTTTCCTTTGACGTGCTTTTATCTCTTTCGCAAAACTTGATCTTTTAAGTATTCCTGATGACAGCTGTGCTTGCCTGATCTTCATCGGGTGGTTGTTGAACGATTTGAACTGTGCAGCTTGGATCAGTGATTTGCATTCCCTTCCTTTGCTAAGTGGGGGGATTCCTGCTGTCTGCTCCATTTTTTCCTATTGGTGTTGATCTCATTCCACCGGTGATGATGCGCAGTGCCTGGTTTTGTACTCTGTCGAGGTTCTGTTGATGAGATTTAGCTGCTGTCATCCATGAGCTGGATCCATACTCAAGGTGTGGTCGTACGACATCTATGTAGATGGTCTTGAGGATCCTTTCATTGGCACCCCACTTTGTTCCTGCCAGCTTCCTCATGATGTTTAGCTTTCTTCTGGCCTTTGCCTCTGCGTTCTGGATGTGCTCCTTCCATGTTAATCTTCTGTCATAGGTGACTCCCAGGTATGTCTGCTGGTCCTCGTACTCGAGTGGAGTATCGCCCAGTGTCAGATTGCCAACCTTGGTTTTGGTGGACAGTGGGAATAGCATGGCTGATGATTTTTCTTTGTTGATGGTAATACACCAGCGATTGGCCCAAGCTGTAATTCTGTCCAAGGCAAGCTGCATTCTGTACGTGGCAGTCGTTGTGTACTCCTCGGTGCACCAGAGTACGAGGTCATCTGTATAGAGGGCTGCTTGGATCCCATTGGGCAGCTCTGCTACAATATCATTAATGAAGAGTATGAACAGAGTTGGTGATAATACTCCGCCTTGTGGTACCCCTTGTCTCAGCAATACATTCTGTCCAGATTGTCCATCCACCAGCACCCTAGCTCTGCGATTGTGACCAAGACTCACATTCATGAATGGACCTTTCCATTTTAGCTATGCCCCGCCCATCTCGAACTAAGCTCCACCCACACTTCGCCGTGTTGGGATTGATCGATCACCGAATGCCCTAACTATTAATTTCCTGAAAACTGTACAAGTAAGCTGTTGAATATTTTGTAACTAATTTGACTTGGCGCTGTTGCTGTCTATGGCAGCAACAGCGGCCAGTCAAATTAGTTTCAAAATATTCAACGTAAATTATGTTTATTAAATAGAAAAGACATACAATTCTTACAACGTCGCGTAGTTGATTATGACGTCATATGATGGATTGATATAGTGGAAAGGTATATTACGGCGTCCTATACTAGACTTTGTAGGTTTTTTGTGCAAAAACATATAACATTACTTAGCATAAGAGGGCTTGGTGGCAAATATGTATATAACGTATTTTATATTTACTGTAACTAACATCACCTGAAACAACGACCGTTGAATTATTTTAAGGAATTTCACTTTGTTTGATTTATATTGTATCACTCCATATATATTCTCACTGTTGCTCTGTCTGCACAGACATGTCAATGTGCAACTGCAGGGAGATTTGCTACGTTTGTAGCTGAGAGTTATGCAATGTGTGCGATATGAGCAAGCTACTATTTCCGAACACGTAGCTGGGTGGGGTTCGGTGACATCAAAATAGGTTTCTTCAGCGTGCTTCCAACACATATCGGCTGATAAAGGAAGTTCTGCTATGACGCGGTGAGCATTTCTCCAAATCATGGTTTGATAGTGTGTTTTCGTCAAGCGAAACTGCAGAGCATCTCTTGTTCGTGGCAAGGATTCTGGTTTACCTGACTTGGTGAAGAAGATAATTTGTTTTTGTTTTATCAATGGAGGAATCCTTTAGCTATGCCCCGCCCATCTCTAGCTATGCCCCGCCCATCTCTAGCTATGCCCCGCCCATCTCTACCTAGGCTCCACCCACGCTTCGCCCGTGTTGGGATCGATCGATCAATGATCTCCCTGACTATACATTTACAGAAAACTATACAGATAAGCTGTTCGATATTTTGAAACTAATTTGACTCGGTACTGTTGCTGCCTATAGCAGCAACAGCGTCAAGTCAAATTAGTTTCCAAATATTCACCAGACTGTTTTTAAAATAGAAAATACATACAATTCGTACACCAACGCTTAGTCTGTCACCAATTAAGTGATCGGGACGAATTTAATTACGCCATTCACGTCCCGCAGTTGTTTATGACGTGATGCGATTGATGGATAAACCTGAATCCTCTATTGAATTTGTTTGGCTCACATTGTATATTCTGCGTACAACGGCATCTGTTGATTTAACGGTTGCATACTCCCAAATCATTAAGCATAGCCCATGATTATCGTTAAAGATACTTCGTCCTGGCCGCTTTGTGTGATTTCCTATGCAGGATATTGCGTCTGATCTAGTCAGTACATGAAAAGGTAACATTGCCGTGCCAAATTATTAGACAGGTTGTCAAAAAATCCATCAAGTCGTATAACGTTTCTTCTGCGATGTACGGATATCATCCACAGTGCGCACGAGGATAGTGAGAAACGTCTATCGCCTTTGCAGCCATAACAGCCCTGTTAAAATGTGTGTGAATACCATCAGCACCAACCTCGTGCCAGCCTTCTCACGCGTTGTTCTGGGTGATGCTATGTCATAGTTGTTCCTTTATGATGATCGAACTTTTCATTCCTCTGCAAATCCTCCTGCAACGGCGATTTCCTTATTATCTGGAGAATTAGAAATCAGTTCTTCTGACAGGAATTTAGTCAGGTCCGCCTTATTCTCTGGCAAGCCAGAAAAGTGGATGTTTTTTTGTAGGGCCTTCCACTATACGTCTCATAAGCCGAGCAGTCTTGCCGCATCTGTTTCGCCCCATCCCCACCCCCACCCTGGACGGACGCTCTTGATGGCGGTCAACGACTATAGCTGTTCTCTGATAGCTGGATCCAGTCTACGTATCGCCCATTCAATGCCGAAAATACACCATTGACTAATCTATACATGATTAAAATAAATTTTGCTTATGTGTCATTTGATCAAAAAAACGTATTGTTGCAATGGTACTCAATGGATGATTCCAGTTTCTCAGTCAATCATATGACGTCATAATCAACTATGTGACGTATAAGATGACGCCATAATCAATTACATAATAAATGTCGTAGGTAAGTTCGTCACGACCGCTTTATGATTGATGACGGACTAAGCATTGTATGGCTTTACTATCTAATAAACATGATGTTGAATATTTTGAAACTAATTTTACTGGGCACTGTTGAGTCAAATTAGTTTCAAAATATTAAACAGCTTATCTGTATAGTTTTCAGGAAATTGAAAGTCACGGAGTTCAGGGATCGATCGATCTCAACAAGGTCGAATCGTGTGTGGAGCTAGAGATGGGCAGGGCATAGCTAAAACTGGATTCCTCCATTCCTGAGCACAATAGGTCAACATGCCGTCTATATGGCCAATATCGATGATATAACCCGGACTCCATGGTTGCCTTGGTAAGACACTGGATGGCCTGATGGAGGGATCCGCTCCGTCACTCAAGTATATGATTAATACCATAATCAAAACACACCACCTGTTAGCTGACGTCACAATCAAATGACATATATCCGACTTGAAATGGGGTTAATGTCCGACGGTAGCTGTATGATTGTATGTCCTTGGTAAATTTCCTCTTTAACAAAGATGCTGTTGAATATTTTGAAATAAATTTGACTTGGAGCTGTTTCTGTCATAGCCAGCAACAGCTCCCATTCAACTTAGTTTCAAATTATTCAATAGTTTCTGAGAATTGACGGTTCAAAGTCTTAAATTCGTTTCAAGCTCGCATACAAAGTGGGCGGGGCAAAGCTAGAAACGGATCGTTCTATACGAACACTTGATGGCATTACTCAATCGTACAAACATTACTGATAATGCAGGTTAGCGGGCCGCTATTGAGCCGTATTGGCTCAGTATTTGTCCCTGTACCGACGCATTAACCTGTGTTATCAGAGATTAAAGGTGGTCATGTGACTTCACTGATGATTATTTTTTCTGCTTGCAGTGGCTTGGAGATGCATTTTAACACGTCTTCGGAAGATATAGTTAGTCTTTCGGTTCATTATCATAGCCTGACTGGTGCGGTGGAATATGACGTAGTGTATGCCGCAGTCATCTTGGTGGGCGTTTATGTACTCATCAGCTTTGATGTAAGATTATGATGGTGACGATGACGACGATGACGAAGACGACGACGACGACGACGACAACAACTACAACAATAGTGGCAGCGGCACCATCACCACCACCACCGCCACCACCGCCACGACGACGACGTCGCCCGCATGCTACAACAACCAATAACAGAAACAAACGACAACAACGTCAGCATCGTCTTCAACGACGACAGCAATGAGAACGACACGGGAAGACAAATTAATTAGTTCACAACTTTTCTGTATTTTTTATTTTTCTTTACCCTCGTCCCGAAAAGCGTGCGTGCGTGCGTGCATGTCTGTCTGCCTGCATGCGTGCCTGTCTGCGCGCTTACAAGCATACGCACATAGGCATACGTATGAGCGTGCATGTATGCATGTCTGGATGTCCGCGACTGTTTCTCAGAAACTACTGAACCAATTTAGCTCAAATTTTAACACAAATAAGGTTGCTACAGGAACTAGGATTTCTATACAATTTTAACCTGGACCCGGATCAGATCAAATTTATGAACTATTGATATACTGGAAACTACAGATCTGATGTGGCTCAACTTTCAAAACGAGAAAGACCATGGCCGTACATTGTGATTGGTCTTGATGAGAAAAAGAACTTCGAAAAAGTCAGAAATCAAAATTTTACTTGACTGTAACAAAAGCGGATTGGAGAGTGTCTGCAATATTTTATTGTTTTTGTTTATTTATTTATTCATTTGCAATATATATATGTGTGTTATGTTTTCTTTACTTATTTCTAGCTGGTCCATCGTGTGATGGCAGCAGTACTTGGCTCGATGGCGGCGCTCGCTGTCCTGGCAGCTACAAATCAGGTTCTCAAAAAGTATTCTTCATATTATACGCCAGAACATTCCACCATCGATATGTACAGCCCATCCCACACACCCATGCATGTACAACACACACCACACCCCTCCTACATGTACAACACACACCACACCCCTCCAACATGTACAACACCCCCACAGCCCTCTTGCATGTACAGCACACCCCACACCCCTCCTACATGTCCAACACACCCCATACCCCTATTGCATGTACAACACACCACACCCCTCCAACATGTACAACACACCCCATACCCCTCTTGCATGTACGACACACCCCACACCCCGTTTGCATGTACAACACACCCCACACCCCTCATACACGTACAACACACCCCCACACCCCTCTTGCATGTACAACACCCCCACACCCCTCTTGCACGCACAACACACCCCATACCACTCTTGCATGTACAACACCCCCCACACCCCTCTTGCATGTACAACACACCCCACACCTCTCCTACATGTCCAACACATCCCATACCCCTCTTGCATGTAGAACACGCCCCACACCCCTCTTGCATGTAAAACACACCGCACACACCTTCTGCATGTATAACACACTCCATACCCCTCTTGCATGTACAACACACCCAACACCCGTCTTGATTGTACACCACACCCCACACCCCTCCTCTTGCACGCACAACACACCCCACACCACTCTTGCATGTACAACACACCCCACACCCCTCTTGCACGCACAACATACCCGACACCCCTCTTGCATGTACAACACCCCCATACCCCTCTTGCATGTACAACATACCCACATACACCGCTTGCATGTACAACACACCCCACACCCCTCTTGCATGTACAACACCCCCACACCCCTCTTGCACGCACAACACACCCCATACCACTCTTGCATGTACAACACACCCCACACCCCTCTTGCATGTACAACACACCCCACACCTCTCCTACATGTCCAACACATCCCATACCCCTCTTGCATGTAGAACACGCCCCACACCCCTGTTGCATGTAAAACACACCGCACACACCTCCTGCATGTATAACACACTCCATACCCCTCTTGCATGTACAACACACCCAACACCCGTCTTGATTGTACACCACACCCCACACCCCTCCTCTTGCACGCACAACACACCCCACACCACTCTTGCATGTACAACACACCCCACACACCTCTTGCACGCACAACATACCAGACACCCCTCTTGCATGTACAACACCCCCATACCCCTCTTGCATGTACAACACACCCACATACACCGCTTGCATGTACAACACGCACCCATACACCTCCTGCGTGTACAACATCCCCACACCACTCTTGCATGTACAACACACCCGACACCCCACTTACATGTACAATACCCACCCATATTCCTCTTGCATGTACAACACACACCCACACCCCACGTGCATGTACAACACACACCCACACCCCTCTTGCATGTACAACACACCCGAAACCCCCTTGCATGTACAACACCCACACATATCCCTCTTGCATGTACAACGCACTCACATACACCTCTTACATGTATAACACCCACCCACATACCCCTCCTGCATGTACAACACCCACCCACACCCTTCTTGCATGTACAACACCCACCCACACCCCTCTTGCATGCACAACACCCACCCACACCCTCCTGCATGTACAATACCAACCCACACCCCTCTTGTATGTACAACACCCGCTGATACCCCTCTTGCATGTCCAACAACCGCCCATACCCCTCTTGCATGTACAACACCCACCCACACCCATCTTGCATGTCCAACACCCACCCCTACCCCTCTTGCATGTACAACACCCACCCACACCCCTCTCGCATGTACAACACCTGCCCACACCCCTCTTGCATGTACAACACCCGCCCATACCCCTCTTGCATGTACAACACACCGACATACACCCATCTTGCATGTACAACACCCACCCACACCCCTCTTCCATGTACAACACACATCGTTCCAGCATTCACATTTTATGTCGCTCCAGCCAAATGCAGTAGTAGTTCCCAGTCAAATTAGTTTCAAAATACTCAACAGTCTACCTATATACCGTGTAGTTAACCTGAAATCTAGGTTCTGGGAAGTCAGTTTTCAAAGTTTCACATCGATTCCGAAAGGCACAAAAAAGTGGGCGGAGATTAATTAGAAATGGGCGTGGCATAGCTAGAAATGGATCCTTCTATTGTTATTCTTCTTGTTTTTCAGAAACCGAGTTTGGAGAAGATCATGTCATGGTTGGAAATTGAGACATTGGCATTGTTGTTCGGCATGATGATCATCGTCGCCATATTGGCGGATACAGGAGTATTCAACTACGTGGCATTATTGGTGAGGAGACAGAGGGATGGGGTGGGGTGGGTGGTGCACGATTGTTCGATGTTCTGATATATCGTGATACGAAGTAATCTCACGATTTCCCTGTGATAGGAAACTGAAAATATCGAACAATCTTGAAAAAATAAAACATCGCAAAATTTTTTTAGAATTGTGGTTTGAGATATTGTGTGTGGGTCTGACTCGCAAGCCTATTAAAACAAACCTCACATTATCTTATACTAACCATTCAGGGGTTAGAATTTGCCACCCATAATCCATCCCTAGCATTTTAGCGTTTCATCATGCGGACAACGAAAGATATTCAGCCTTTAGTAGCTAAATGTTGATGCATTTCTACAGCCTATTATGACTGTCATGATTTACTTTTCAACCAGGCAGGAAAAAACCCTAGCATGTCTGCGTCTGTATATACCCTCAGCCATAGAGGCTCCAACTATAGTTTGCCAATGTGGTATAAAAGCAATCATACAGGTAAGATGCTGATTATCTTGAAACTAATTTGACTGGAAGTTGCTGCAGCAACAACTTCCAGTAAAATTAGTTTCAAAATATTCAACGAGAAGAATGTTACACAATAAAGTAATTAGTAATGCATTGCCACTTACATGCCATCGCACTCTATAGCTTGAGGAGACAAAATGGTGGCGATCACTGTATTACGCGACATGACAAAGCAGATAATTGTGATACAGATAAGGGAATGTGACAGGATATGAATGATATGGAGTATAGAAAGCTAATCGCTTGGGCATCTAGCATAATTTCCAATGATTGAGCTATGCAAGATGTGTAATACATCGGCTCTGTCTGTAAAAGTCGGCCAGAAAAGATGGTCCATGTTTGGCCATATGCTAAGGATACCAGGGGACACACCAACCCAGAGAGCCTTGGAATTCGCCCTACTGGGAGCCGGCAAATATAAAGCCAAGAGAGGACGTCATTGACTCAATTTGTTAAGTGTGCCATGAGGTGACCTGAAGAAAGCAGGACTCGATACACTCAGAATAGACCTGAGGAAGCTACAGCCGTAGAATACAGTAATCATACGTATAAGTGGCCATTAAAACCAAATTACAATACAATGCAAAGAGCGGTACAATACATAACCCTGTCACACTCACATGAAAAAAAACACCACATTCTTTATGATGAAAGGAATCTTATGATTATGTCCGTTTCTGTATTTTAGGCTTATAAAGCAGCGCGGGGTCGTATATGGCCATTGGTCGTCATTCTATGTGCCCTGTCTGGCGGGATATCAGCTTTTCTCGATAATGTTACAACAATCCTGCTTATAACACCGACAACGATCAAGTAAGTAATTATTACCATCGCCCCATAAGAGGCATCTGTGTGCGTACATGTGAGCGTGTGGGTGCGTGCGTGGGTGCGTGTGTGGGTGCGTGTGTGGGTGCGTGCGCACGTGCGCGCGCACGTGCGTGCGCCACACATTTTAACACAACAAAGGACATGGCCATAAAGGCGAATTCCCAGATTTTAGCTGTGATCAGGATCGAATAATATCTGGATCCATGGATATCTAAAAACTGCTGGTTTGATTTGCCTCAAATGTTAACACAATAATTTGTATGACAGTCCACTAGACTTCTTTTGTCCTGCTCCGAGAAATTTCGAAAGTCCTACTGTTGAATATTTTGAACATAATGGATGATTCCAGTTTGTCAGTCAATCATTTGACGTCATAATCAACTGCGTGACGTGTAGGATGACGTCAGAATGAATTAAGCCATCAATGGCGTAGCTAAGTTCGTCATGAACGCTTAATTGATGACGGACTAAGCGGCGGTGTGCGAATTGTATGTCTATACTATTTAATGAACATGTTTTTGAATATTTTGAAACTAAATAATTAATTCTAACATATTCAAAAGCTTACCTGTATAATTCCTGGAAATTGATAGTCATGGAATTCAAGGATCGATCGATCCCATCACGGGAACAGCGTGGGTGGAGCTTAGATAGGAATGGGCGGGGCATGGCTAAAACTGAATTCCTCAATTGGATTGAAAATCTTCCAATCCAATAGACATTTCCAGTTTTAGCTATGACCCGCCCATCCCTATCTAAGCTCCACCCACACCTCGTCCGTGTTGGGTATCGACCGATATTTGAACTCCCTAACTATTAATTTCCAGAAAGCTATACAGGTAAGCCATTGATTATTTTGGAACTGATTCGACTGGACGCTGTTGATGCCTATGGCAGCAACAGCGTCCAGTGAAATTAATTTCAAAATATTCAACAGCATGTTTATTAAATAGTAGAGACATACAATTCGTACAGCGTGTCGGAATATTACGAGTTAAAGACGGAACAAATAGAATCATTTATGACGTGATGATTATGACGTCATCTTATGCGTCACTCAGTTAATTATGACGTCATATGACGTCAGATGATAGATGGATACTCTGGAAAGGTGAATTATGTTCAAAATATTCAAACGAAGATTTCTCACTAACTAAAACGTTTCTGTTCTTGCTTTGGAAACATGGAACCTTATTTATTAGCTGTACTGCATCTTTCTTTTTTCAGACTCTGCGAGGTGCTACAATTGGATCCGAAATATATCCTTATAGTGGAAGTTCTATTCTCTAACGTGGGTGGTACTGGCACAGCCATCGGAGACCCGCCCAATGTTATCATCGTATCAAATAAGGATATCGCGGCCAATGTAAGGATTTAATACAAACGCAACGATCATAGACGCTAGAGTTTAAAGTGGGGTGTGAATTTTGGAGGGTGGGTGTGTATTGTCGCTGAAGCCATCATTACAGTAAAGCTCATAAATAAGTTAGGGGTTTTCCCAAACAAAAACAGAAACATTTTGGTTAGTACAATTTTGAACACGATGTAAGAAATGTTCTGTTGACTATTTTGAAGATAATTTGACTAGACTGTAGACTGTTCAAAATATTCAACAGTGCGTTTCGTTTTGTTTTGGAAACATGAAGACCCGACCCCCTCCCCTCGTTAAATCACATGCCTCTTTTCATCTAATGAGATGAGCTTAAGGGTACTTAGCACAATGACGCTTGGCAAGGGTTAATGAGGGTAATTAAGCGCTGATCTCTTCGAGCCAGGACAAACATGCAAGAGTTAATGTATTGCATACTGATTATTGACCAGTTGCATGTTTGGACTTATCTTTTCCGGGCTGTGGGAACTCATTCAATCATGGGAGATTAATTCTAAATGGTCAATCTATCACATAAGGACAATTGTCAAGCGATTGTGGAAGATGACATGGTTAGTCTAATGGGTTGATCATTGAACTTCTGAACGTCAGATCTTGTTAGCCATGACAATGGACAAGGGTTAATCTATCGCATAAGGACAATCGGTTGGTTATTACTCCAACTGATTAGAATTAACTAGTTGCACTTGACAACAACTCTGACAGCGTGTAACTATAATCAGAGTCATACAAAGTTCAATGATTCAATTTTCAATTGAGTTACGTTAATAACTACTGAGTACACGTTTAACATGCCTCGAATGGCCACGCAATATTGGGAAAAAAATCCAGCCTAAGTTGACTCAGCTTTTGGACAGGTTATAGACGATGGTTCTTTCAGTTTTCAATGTATTATATGTTTATGTGTATGGGAGACACAGTTATAAGATGCATATATTATGGCGCTTCCATTATCACAAAAAATAGAATCTGTTTAAACCAACAGCGCCCAGTAAAATTAGTTTCAAAATATTCAAAAGCTTACCCTTTTCCAGTTTTCTGGAAATTGCTAGTCAGGGACTTCAGAGATTGATCGATCCCAACATGATGCCAACATGATCGAGGTGTGGGTGGAGCTTAGCTAGAGATGGGCGGGCATAGCTAAAATGGAAAGGTTCAGGTTAGGGGAATGCATTTGGAGCAATTTTAACGTGTACATGTGTACATGTGTACATGGTACACGTATTTAGCATTCTTTTGCAAAAATGTAGTATTAATTTGATATCTATTTAGCCTATTATTAAATGTAGAGGTTGTATTATGATGGGTTTTTGAAATAAAAATACAAATTTATTAACTCCCCCCTGCCCACCCACAGCCACATTGTGTCAACAGCGCCTCTAAGCGCCCAAAGTGATACTCATTTTGATTTTAAAAATACAAAATATTAAATTTGTGTGCTCTGTTAAAGTCTATTTGAGGATCAAGAGAAGACTATTTTGTAAAATCTTCACTGGAATTTACAAAAAGAGCATTTTGATGTCATTCAAATCGATATGTCTCACGACCATTAGATGATGTTTAGGTCGGCTTTAATATTAAAACGAAAATGAAAATCCTAACAGGGTCCATTTGCATGCCAATAGAAAACTATTCTTAAACTACTGAAATGACTGGCTCGGCTAGTGAGCCACTCATTGCAGTGCTAAATTTACAAAGCTAATCTTTTCTTTGTCTGCAAACTGAATTTTATAGAGACAATTTCAGAGGCCACTCTGGCCAGCGTGAACATTATATGGTTAAGTTGACACAAGGGGGCTAAAGCTTGTTTACCGACTTTTTACAAGAATCCGTATTTGGCCCATATTCGGGACAGATCATCATCAAGCAATAGTCATTCACCATTTGATGGTCAAGATTGGCTAAGAAAAATCGAAATCTGACATTACTGAATATCTATTTGCGGGCAAAGATAAGAGAACTTTTTGAAAATTTACCACTGGGATGACTGGCTCACTCGTTGAGTCAGTCACTGCAGCGATAAATTGACAAAAAAATGTCTTCTCTCCACATGCAAATAGACCTTTAAAAATGACATATTCTGCAAGACCACTATAGAGACCGTTTTGGCCGGCTTGGGCATTAATGAGTTGAGCAAACGCTGGTGGTGATCAGACCACTGTGAGCTTAGATGCCACATGTCATGACATTCAAAGTGATAATCTGTGTTGATAAGATCACACTTGAACGCTCACCAGTAATTCACACTTATGTGATCTGACAAGAAGTGTTGGTTATTCAAAGGAATACCCATGTGGGGATGCCACTGCTATGTGCGGATAATTGATTAACCCCGGTGATACTCAAAGTTATTCAAGAAAATTTCAATTTTCTCATAAAACAGATCACGAGATGATTGTTTCTGAAAATTTACACTAGCAATGACTGGCTCTGTTAATCATTCCAGTGGTAAAATTTAAAAGACAAAACCTGTCTCCTCTTGATCTGCAAATTGACATTTCTCAAGACCACTGCAGAAGCCGTGTTTTTTTTAGAGGCTTAAGCTTTAAAGGGTTAATTCGGAAATCAACGACAGATAGAGAGCGTGGCGGTAAATTCTGCAAATTAATTTGTCAAAAAATATAAACAGTTTCTTTGAGGGCTATCGTAATTATTTCACATAAATATGTATATTTTATAAGTTTTTCTTGTGTACACGTTTCCGATTTTTGTAACCGTGTACACATCACCTGAACATTTACACATATACATGTGTACACGCGGCCAGCCCTAGTTCAGGTCTATTCCAAACATTAACTGCTGCTCTGTTTGTATACCCTGATTTTGTCCGTGAAAGGGTCTAAGAGCTCTACCCCAGTATTTTATATCTCAAACTTCCACATACATCATCTCTCTCTCTCTCTCTCTCTCTCTCTCTCTCTCTCTCGCTCTCTCTCTCTCTCTCTTTCTCTCTCTCTCTCTCTCTCTCTCTCTCTCTCATGCATACACGCACGCCAGCATGGACACATGACATCTGCAAGCATGCATTCCCGCACATATGCATGCACGCACACACTATGCCAAAACGTCTAACGTGATGCATAATGCAGGGCCATAACAGCTAGTAAATTTGTGATATGGTTTCATTAAGATTATTTTAAATTGTAATATATTCCACTTATATTTACACTTTTTTCACTCAGATTTATATATACATATTTCGATTCAGTTATGGAGAACATCTGTGAACGTGGAGAGGATTAGTTACATGTATTTCCGATATTAAAAATTGGTATATTCGCTATCACAGTTTTAACAAGTTTCAAGTTTATTGAAGTGGGCCTACTCCCGTGTCAATATAACAATGTGTGCATTCCAGTCATGAAAAAACTGTAATGATGATTAGGCATACACGAGCTTAGCATTCACCCAAGGCAATATTGGCAAGAGCTGGGCTAGTAGAATGCCCAATTCCCCACACCCCACCCCAACGATTGCTATGAATAACATTCATATAGCCCACTCAGACTGGTCTGTACTATTCAGCGTTATCAATTTTTTTATAGCATTGCCTATATACAGTACAGCTCAGGGGTAAGATAACATGTCTATAAGCGTGAACAGAAACATGTTTGTAAGAACTGTGCTCTTATGTATTTTGGGCATAATTTGATTTAAAGACAATTGCTGCCTTAGTCAACAATGTCTTTCAATCCAGTTTTGTTCAAAATATTCGCCAGTGCATTTTATTTTGTTTTCTACAAATTTGAGGTTATTTCTGTGCTGGACTGTACTCGAAATTGATTTCTAAGCCAGACAAGACAAGCGTTATCGATTTTTGTTACAGAGCTCTAAGTTTAGTGAGGTCATCAGCAAGGTGGGTTGTGTGTACAGCTCGAGACTACACCAATTCAATTCAAGTTTATTTCGATAACTTTGAAGTACACGAATATATAAATTAATGTATAAATGATAAAATTACTCAGTTACAGATACACATGGTATTATAATGTAATTGAATTGTAACACCTGTAGACTGTTCAGTGGTGTGGGGCTGGGCTGGGTCATGTCATACTGAACAATGGAGACAAAACCCCAGTGCGCATGTGCTAATTTGGCATTATGACTTGTCCTGATATTTACTGTGAAACAAAGAGGCAGTGTTTATAAAATCGGCATTGTCCGGTTGTATTTATGATTAGTTTTGAATCTAACACATATGACCAATAAAGTAAAATCTATTTGGTTTATAATGATGTAAATTATAATAATCTGGTCAAAGTGCAAATTACGTCCCTTTTATGTTTTATATAACAGTTGTCTGCCCCATAGGGAATATATGTGAGGGTGGAAAAACCGGGGGTATTACTCAACTTTAAATCAAAACATTTCCCATTAATAAATGTTTGTCAACAAATTAACACTATAGACTAGAATCTATGTTTAGTGTAGAGTCTAACTATACAAATATATAATTTGTAGGGAAAACCTTCTCACATCCTTTTTTCATTTGAAGACAGGAACATAAGCAATTCATAATTTTCATAAAAAATTGTCAAAGTCCAATAGTCAAAATAGTTTTTTCTGCTATCTTCAGACGGAAATTATATAACCTTAAAATATATACTCAATTATTTAAAAATATGCCCTGAAAACGTTATAAAATCTGTTTTGCAAAGATGTTCAACTTGTTAGAGTAGTAATTTATGATGATACTTGAAAGGTGTTTTGAAAAAATGTAGAAATTGCTGCGAGAAATCGCAGAGACTACATGAAAACAGCTTACAATTTAGCTTCGATTGACGCCAGCATAGGTGTTAGAATCACCCGCCCCACCCCAAGCGTTTAAGTTGTAACCACCAGAGATGCTACGTCAGACAGAGACAGGATATTGGCAATCTATTCGACCTAATAGCCAGGTTTGAAAATAAAATAAAAAATAAAAAATAAAAAATAAATAAAATAAAAAATAAAAAATAAAATAAAATAAAATATTGAAATGTTGAACATTTTGAATCTAATTGGACTGGACGCTGTTAGCAATGGCAACCAGTCAAATTAGTTTCAAAATATTCAACCGCTTACTTGTATAGCTATATTGAAAGTGGGATTCTGAGAATTCAGTGTTTAAAGTATAGAAATTTATCCCAGCGTGCAGAAAGTGTAGGATGAGCTTAGCTAGAAATGGATGGGGCACAGCTAGAAGTTGGCGTGGCATAGCCAAATGGATCCATCTATTAAATGGAATGATACAGATGTTATAAAGGTATATTACTCAATTCGATTCCACTTTATACAATAGGTATTGTTGTTTTTTCGAAACAATGTTGCTGCAAACTTTTCCTCTCTAAGAGAGCAACAGCTCCAGCAACATTGTTTCCATGGCTTTCGTGTTACCTTTTCTCTTTAATGGCTAAATTTGATCAAGAAAATTAAAATATTTGCTTATTGAATGTTCATTTACAGGATGAGACAAGAACATTTCTGAAATTCTACCACTGGAATGACTGTCTCAGTTATCGAACCAGTCATTCCAATGGTAAATTTGCAAGAATCATCTTCTCTCGGCCTACAAATGGACATTGCTCAAGACCACTGTATAAGCCACTTTTGTCCGTCTTCATCATGAGCGGATTAACAATGAGCACTTTGACAAAGACACAGGAATTTGCAAATCCTATCATTGTTCATGGTAACAGCAATTTTCAGTCAAAAGTAGTTCAATTGAAAAATTACAAACGCAAACATACAATTGGATATTTTTATTTTAATGTTTCAAATAACTATACATTGGTAAGCACACACTTGCATGTGCGTGCGTGCATGTGTGAGTGCATGCGTGCGTGCGTGCATGCCTGTGTATATATGTTTCTGTTGCTAGCATAAACAGACAGTCAATGTTCTGGAGATCCATGAGTCTACGTGTAGACTGATACCTTATGCATCAGTCATATGAATGCTTTTCAGCATCAGATATATCATCATCACCACCGGAATCATCATCATCGTCATCATCAACGTCGGAATCTAGATTGTTGTTTACGTACTCAGATGAAGACTATCATCAAGTCACTTTATAGAACACCTCAATCAGAAGATACCTACCATCATCTCTCGAGGCCAGAGCAAGTGACCATTTTTCGTCTCAGAACTGGACATAACAGACTAAACCAACACATGTACAGGCGGTTCCACCTTACGACATCGCTCGCTTGTCCTTGTGGAGAAGCAGAACAGACCACAGAGCACATACTTCAATGTTGCAGTACGTATCAGCTGCTGAGAGAAGAGATCTGGCCTTTGTCAACCTCTTTTCTTGAAAAGCTGTATGGGCCTGTGGAAGAACTGCAGAAAACCACAGATTTCATCTTTTGAACGGCTCTCCAAGTGTGATACCAGTGATCGAAAAGAAGAAGAAAGAAGATCATCACCACCGGGATCATCATCATCGTCATCATCAACGTCGGAATCTAGATTGTTGTTTACGTACTCAGTGATCAGAAACTCCCTTTTGCGAAATGCTGTGAAGACTGCTTCATCGTATGCATACCCCGTGGTGATAAAATCTTTAGTTTCCCTACGAATTATGTTCTAGAGTTACACCGACACCGGGCACACCTGGCTAATGACACATTCCAAATTAAAGGTCTGTACGAAAATCGATAAGGTTGAATACGGTACACCAGTCTGAGCGGGCTATATGATTGTTATTTATAACAATGGTTGGGGTGGGTGTGTGGGGACGGGGTGGGCGCGGGTGTCGTTAGTGAATAGAGAAAGGTGTCATTCTAGTAGCCCAGCTGTTGCCAATATTGCCTTGGGTGAATGCTTAGCTCATGTATGCCTACTAGTCATTACAGTTTTTTTCATGACTGGAACATACACATTGTTATAGTGACCCGGGAGTAGACCTACTTAAAAAAACTTGAAACTTGTTGAAACTTTGTTTAAGTTGTTGAATATATTGAAACTAATTTGGTTGGCCGATGTTGGTCTAAACAGATTTTATTTTTTGTTCTAATGGAAGCACGATAAGATATGCATCTGATAACCGCGTCTCCCATACACATAAACATATAATACATTGAAAACGGAAAGAACTATCGCCTATAACCCACCCAAACCCTGAGTCAAATTAGGCTGGATTTCCCCCCAATCTTGCGTGCCCGTTCGAGGCGCATTAAAATGTAATCAGTTGTTATTAACCTAACTGGATTGAAAATTGATTCGTTGAACTTTGTACGACTCTGATGATCGTTACATACCGTTGGAGTTGTTTTACAGGGCAACTAGTTAATTTTAATCGGTTGGAGTAATAACTAACCAATTGTCCTTATGCGATAGATTGACCTTTGTACATTGTCATGGGTAAAAAGGTCCGAGTTTCAGAAGTTTAATGATCAACCCATTGGACTAGCCGAGGCATCTTCTGCAATTGCTTGACAATTGCCCTTGCTCGATAGATTGACCATTTAGAATTAATCTCCTGCAATTGAATGAGTTCCCAGAGCCCGGAAAAGATGTCTCCAAACATGCAACCAGTCAGTAATCATTACGTAATACATTAACCCTTGCATGTTTGTCCTGGCTCGATGAGATCAGTGCTTAATTACCCTTATTAACCCTTGTCAAGCGCCATTACGCTAATTACCCTTAAGCTCACCTCATTGGATGGCAGGAGGCACATGATTTAACGAGGGGGTGGGGGGGGGGTCGGGGCTTCATAATTGAATGAGTTCCCAGAGGCCGGAAAAGATGAGTCCAGACATGTAACCTGTCAATCATCCTTGTGCAATGCATTAACCCGTGGCAATCAGCATTACACTAATTATCATTAAGCTCAGCTGATTGGATGACAGGAGTCACGTGATTTAACATGGGAGGCGGGTTTCGTGATCGAATAAGTTCGCAGAGGCCGGAAAAGACGAGTCCAGACATATACCCTGTCAACCATCCTTACACAATGCATTAACCATAGTCAATCATTATGCTAATTACCCGTAAGCTCACCTCATTGGATGAAAGGAGGCGCATGATTTAACGAGTGGGGGGGGGGGCTTATGGCCACCCTCTACACCTAACATCCAATCAAAACAGGGGAGATCTGGACCCACGTCAAAGGAAACCGACACAAAAGGCGGCAGAGATCAAAGGAAAAAATGTGTCAAAATAATAAAGGAGAGAACAATGGCAAAGAACAAAAGAAAAAGGTGTGAAAGAGAGGGGAGGGGGGGGGGGGCGCAGCTCGTACCACCTCTACTCATTTTCAGGCCAAGAGTTGATCACCCACGTGTAATCCATGGCCGGAATGACTGGCTCGGTTATGGTGTAACCGAGCATGTCATTCCAGTGGCAAATCCTAAAAATAGTCATTCCCCCGGCCTACAAATGGACACTGACTAAGTGTAAAATATTTGGATTTTCTTGACAATCAGCCCCCCCCCCCCCCCCCCCCCCTTAACCGTCAAGCCGGCCAAACGAACTCTTCATAAGGCCCATTTCTAGTTAAGATCCGTCCACTTTTCACGTGTGTTGGAATCTTTAAAAACTGGTTTCCTGTAATCTAAATGTCACGGTACAGGTAAGCTGTTCAGTATTTTGAAACTAATTTCACTGGGAGGTCTTGCCTATGGCAGCAACAGCTCCCAAACAAATTAGTTTCAAAACATTCAACGGAATGGTTATTAAATTGTAAATTCACCAAAGACATAGTATTCATACACTTTCTTGACAGACTTCGAATTTCTTAGCGGAACCACGTCATTTTGTTTGTGACGTCAGCTAACAAGTGACGTATTTGTTTATGACATCATATACTTGAGCTGCAGATCGGATCTCCCATAGTGGCATCCAATCTGTCACTCAAGGGTCTGACGTCATAAATAAAAACAGGTCACTTGCTAGCTGACCTCATAATGGATGATTCCAGTTTATCCATCAATCATATTATGTCATAATTAACTAGGTGACATGTAGGATAACAATAATCAATGACGTTTTGAATGACGTTGATAGGTTCGTCAGGAATGCTTAAATTGATGACGGACTAAGCGTTGTTAAACGAATTGTATGTCTTTACTATTTAATCAACATGCTGTTGAATACTTTGAAACTAATTTGACAGGGCGCTGTTGCTGCCATATGCCGTAACAGCACGCAGTCAAATTAGTTTCAAAATATTCATCAGTTTACCTGTAGAGTTTTCTGGAAATTGATTGTCAGTGAGTTCAGGGATCGATCGATCCCAACATGAGCGACTTGTGGGTTGATCTTAACTAGAGATGGACGGGGCATAGATAAAACTGGAAAGGTCCATTGTATGTCTGCGGTAAATTTACAATTAATAAACATGCTGCTGAATATTTTGAAACTAATTCGACTGGACGCTGATGCTGATAGGCAGCAACAGCTCCAAACCAAATTAGTTTCAAAATATTCACACAGCTTACCCATATAGTTCCCGTGAATTTGAGATTCTTGGAAGTTAATATCCAGATTGTTAAATTCCATTCAAGCACAGAAATGGGTGGCCATCGCTAGAAAATGAAGCCCTATCTATTGCCCTTCTGCAAACGATATGGACATTGGTAAACAAATCATTCATACTACGCTTCTTATTAATGTTATTCTATTTATCAACCTCTCACAGGGCATCACGTTTGCAAATTTTACTCTGCACGCGGCAGTCGGGATCGTGTTTGTAATGGTGGCGAGTTTTGCATTTCTGAGACTGATCTACGTGAAGATGAATCTGTTTCAGAACCTCGACCCACCTGAAATTACAGGTACGCTACATAAGTAGGAATACTGTTCTAAAATTATACTCCTCGGCGATTTACCATTTTTCAAAGACATCTAAATTTAGAGGCTAACTGGGCATCGTCTATTTATCTCTAAACTTTTTGAATATGGATTTCAAGGACTCGGAATCGGCATCAACATTCTTGCCATGCACATTTCAAAAATTTCTACAATGGATTTTCGCCGGAAGCGGCTTCCATGAACATGATTCCTTGGATATAGACTCTTTATATCATTCCTTACAGAGTAATCAATAATTACAAGTAATCTCTATTGTGCTCATAGTAACCAGTAACTGTGTGATGTTATTGATTACCATGTAAATTTGACCTATTCATGGTGTTTGACTTTAGCGGAAGCAGTAGTAGTAGTAGTAGTAGTAGTAGTAGTAGTAGTAGTAGTAGTAGTAGTAGTAGTAGTAGCAGTAGTAGTAATAGTAGCAGCAGAAGCAGCAGCAGCAGCAGCAGCAGCAGCAGTAGTAGTAGTAGTAGTAGTAGCAGTAGTAGTAGTAGTAGTAGTAGTAGCATCAGCACAGTAGCAGTAGTAGTAGTAGTAGTAGTAGTAGTAGTAGTAGTAGTAGTAGTAGTAGCAGCAGTAGTAGTAATAGTAGCAGCAGAAGCAGCAGCAGCAGCAGCAGCAGCAGCAGCAGTAGTAGTAGTAGTAGTAGTAGCAGTAGTAGTAGTAGTAGTAGCATCAGCACAGTAGCAGTAGTAGTAGTAGTAGTAGTAGTAGTAGTAGTAGTAGTAGTAGTAACAGCAGCAGCAGCAGCAGCAGCAGCAGCAGCAGCAGCAGCAGCAGCAGCAGTAGTAGTAGTAGTAGTAGTAGCAGCAGCAGCAGCAGTAGTAGTAGTAGTAGTAGTAGTAGTGGCCGTAGTAGTAGTAGTAGTAATAGTAGCAGCAGCAGCAGTAGTAGTAGTAGTAGTAGTAGTAGTAGTAGTAGTAGTAGTAGTAGTAGTAGTAGTAGCAGTAGTAGCAGTAGTAGTAGTAGTAGTAGTAGTAGTAGTAGTAGTAGTAGTAGTAGTAGTAGTAGTAGCAGTAGCAGCAATAGCAGCAATAGTAGCAGGAGGAGGAGGAGGACGACGACGAGGAGGAAGAGGAGGAGGAGGAGCGGCGGCGGCGGCGACCGCAACACCAGCAGCAGCAGTCGTTCCTAGCAGGAGCAGTACATACACAATGCAATCTAACTTATCCACGCGTTAGTTTTTTTAAAGTTTACACACATGTTCGCCAATGCACATTGAATGACTACAGCTAGCTCCTTACGGTAGTCGCTCCCTGGCATACTGTACAGGTAGAAGTTAGCAGAATGGTTTATGAACACGAGGAACAGTGCCATGTATTCCAAGAAAACGGATGGTACTTGTCCGTGGTGTTTCAGAATGTCCAGTACCATCGCTGGTGATGTAAGATGACCATTACGATTGACAGTGCCAGCAACATCACAGTCAAACGCCGCTGTCTTTGCTGACCACTCAATGAGGATTCTTGCATGGTTGTTCTCTGTCTCCGGTATGTTATAAGAATCTATGTGCTGCTCACCAAGACGATGCTACATGGAACAATATTGTAGAGGGACACGTTCAGCCATGTTTGAATTTCATCAAAGACTTTCATGCACTTAACTTCACGACAGCATTCACTATCGCTATAGTATTCTTTCTCTAGAAAATATGTTATTTTTAACAATGAGCATATAAGAAGAATAACTCCTACTATCAACCCTGCTCGCTTCTTGGAATTCATCTTTAGATAGTATAATGGGCGAAACACTGATATACACCGATCTACCGACAGTGCTGAGTAGTATAGCCGGTAGTAGAAAAACACGACCTCCCTCCACAGGCAACCGTTCAGTGATCCGCGACTCCCACCGCCCTCTCAATTCCTGAGTCATAGGAATTTGAAACATGGGCCACACAAATACATACCAGGGCCCAGGCCCCACTGAACCACACCCATCAGCCCAAGGTTTAAGATCCTTGATAGAGACTTTATCAAACATGCATTATAATGCATGCAAATGGCTCATGAGAGGCAAGCCTGTTCGATGCTTAAGGAACTGTGTTGGAGAATATTGTGGGACACACAATGCTCAGTTTCGGAAGGCTGCTCTTGAGCTGAAGCCATGCATAGGATGTGGGGCAGGTATTTCTACAGACTGTGGACTATGTCAAGTATACGGGGGTCGTAAACATTCCAACAGAATGAACTGCAAGAATGCCTGCCCCAGGAGAAAGTTCAGTTTAGTTATGGACGAACTTAAAACGCATCATGTCACACATTTGAGACAAACACTCTTATATAGGCGCCTCGAAGACGGGCAGAAATCAAGTATTTAGAGACAGTCGGTTTAAGATCTAATATATAGACATCACATTATGGTTACTATAACACAGCTTCGAGTGATGGCAAAGCAATTCGGACTTAGAGGCTATTTTAAGGCCTGCAAAGCCGACCTGCTCCAGATGACTGCATGCGCTGATGCCAGAAGTGGCGAAAGCAACTCCTCGCCCTTGCCGAGGAGTGGCTAAAGCGACTCTCTCTCTCTCGAGCACAACAGAAAGGGAGGATTCCGGCGCTCACCTCTGATGATCCATGGAACCCTTACAAGAAAGCACAGCTACTCCGTGAGCTTCGTCAGTTGTATGAGGAGACGACTGTCAGCTTACGGGCCAAAGCTGTAGCAACTCGGATGGCAAGCCATCCACAGGAAGAAGAAGGGAATGACAGCACTCGATACCTACAAGGACAACATGTGTCTCTGGAGATGTCTAGCAGTCCAGCAGGGTGCGAGAGCTGATAGAAGTACAGCTCCTGCGCGAGAGCTTGTTAAACAGTTCTACGGCCTGAACAGTCCTGTGGCTAACGTACCAAAGACGTCCTTAGACCAGCTGGACAAGGTAGAGTTATTTGCAAAGACAGGGATTCGTGTTTATGAGCCCACTGAAGAGGGCATCTGGCATCTGACCAAGAAACCTGCTCATTATCAGAGCATCATGCCCATTGGAGTATACGACCACCATGCCTTCTTCACTAAGGACAGCTCCAAGCTGGCCCAGAGTTTCAACTGCGGGCACTGTCAACAGCAGTTCACTCAAGCTTGTAGTCTCCAGCACCATGCTGACTGTTGTACAGGGGGAAAAACGACCATCGAGTGCCCCGTGGAGAAGGTAGCGGTACCACAGTCAGCATACAAGAAGGCTTTTATCCATCCCAACCGGCCAGTTCAGCGGCTACTCATTGGATTGAATATGAGACAAGAAACTGAGGAATTCACCTACACCACGCAAAGTGTGGTCATGGTGGTGAGCGTTGGATCGAGGGGGCTCCTGTAGATAGCTATGATCTGACAACCGACACAGTATACCAGTTCCATGGCTGTCAGTCATGGATGTTCACAACACCAGCGAGGTGAGGATGCCGAACAAAGATACCACAAGATGGTTGCGAGAGACAAGAAACTGAGAGCATCTGGACGCACGCTTGTGGTACAGTGGGGGTGCTGTATAAAACGCTGTCCAAGCGTCCATTCACCGGTGCGGACGGTATCATACCCACACTTTATTGTCTATGACTTTGAAGCCCTTCTAGATGGGATAAAGACCCACCCTACAGACTCTCACGATCGAGAGTGCCCACATACCAATCTCGGTGTGTCCGCTGCTCCTTAGATGGTAGCGCAAGCTCGCCAACTCACCTCTGTAATGCTAACTCCAATGTGCTGATCTCAGAGTTCATGCAGGAGATCCAACTACGAGCCTCCACGATCCGTGCAAGGGTTCGGTTACAGTATTTACCCACGGACTTGGACAAGTTACCAAAACAACAGCAGCGACTTATCAATGAGTGGTGTGACCAGGTGCCTGTGCTCGGGTTCAACTCTGGCCAGTACGACCTGAATCTCATCAAGAAGTACTTCGTGGATGAGCTCACAAGTTCTGTGCTAGCACATGGAACAGCAGGCATGGTGAAAGTCGCCAAAAAGGCTAGCCAAACAATGTTTCTCATTAGACCTGAACTAAGGTTTCTAAATATGCTGAACTACCTCGGTCCAAGGGTCTCCTACAAGACGTGGATCAAAGCTTATGGGCGCACACAGCAGAAGAGCTTGTTACCTTATTAATGGTTTGACACACCCGAGAAGCTCGACTATCCTGGACTACCTGATTGTCCGGCATGGCGATCTAAGCTCAACGGTGATTACCTTCTTGAGTTGTCAGAGTGGAAGCAATGTAAGCAGACCTTCAGAGATAAAGGGATTAAGACATTTACTGACTGGCTGCAATACTACAATAACCTGGATGTCAGTCCGTTCATCGAAGCTCTTGAGCAGATGCGACAATTCTACACAGAACAAGGTATTGACATTCTGAAAGATGCTGTCTCTCTTCCGATAGCGTCACTACAGTATCTACTTCACGGAATTGCTCAACATATGCCAGATGTTAGCCTTTACGCCCCAGGCAAGGAAGCCTACGAGATGCTGAAGGGTGCCATTGTCAGTGGACCCAGCATCGTGTTCACAAGGTACCATGAGTCAGGTGTTACTCGAATTCGCCAAGGTAAGCGAGTATGTCAATGTCACCTTGGTTATGATGCGAATGCTCCGTATTTGTCAACCATGGCCCAAGCAATGCCTTGTGGTAAAGAAACTGTACGACGGTGGGGTGATCATGTAAGCAGTGATATTGAACGCTTTAAGGAGGATCTGCTAGCGGATCATTGGTTCAGGTTTGCTGAGGTCGACATTCAGGTACCTAAAGCTGTATGGCCAAAGTTCGAGGCGATGTCTCCCATCTTCTATAATTGTGATATCCCAGAAGGGGCTATACCTTCGGAGATGCTTGCATACCTTGGTAAAACAGGCCCACAAAAGTCTACAACTAGCAAGCTCGTTGCTGCATTATCTGGTAAGAAGAAGGTATTGTATAAACCAACTCTCAAGTGGTACATTGCCCACGGGTTAGCGATTACTGCTATCTAAGGCACTATAGACTGCAGTGCTACCAGATGGTGTCCACACCGAGCCCATCGAGTATCACAGCCCAAACGCGGCACCACCAACCATGGTTCAATCAGCACAAGCGCAAGTCAGCACTTACGATCTGGAGGATGTCTACTTGACGTAAGCCCTCCTGGTGGAGGTAGCTGTAATGGTTTCTTATTGGAGGGTTGCACTGGTTTCTGACCCCCAAAGATGATCTGCTGGAGAACTTTACCAAACATTGCCGTTTAAACCTGTATATAGCTAGATGTTAAACATACAGCAGTACGTGCGGTATCCTGATGGAGTGGTTGAACCCACGACCTCGCACCACACCAATCCTCGGAAGGACTGTCTGATAGTCATTCGACATAATATCCATGATGTGAACCCTCTCTCCGATGTTGGGAAGTACATCAACTTCGTGATCTCGGGACAGATCCACAAGATTAGGAGCATGACACTCAAGTTTAAGCTCGACAGCACTGAGGAGAAGTAGAGCTCCCGCATATGGTGAGCAGGTGGGAGATTGTGCAGAACAACACCACCTTAAACACCACCTACATAAACGATGAGTATCGAGTCCTGGCTCCTGTAGCTCATGGACCGGCCTACTATGCGAAGGGAAATGGCACTATGCCATCAGATGTAATGAAGGTTTCACAGATTTCAACTTACAGCCAGACGTAGAAATGCCTGTCGCGGTGCCACTCTTCTCCCTCCTCGAGAACACGCACGTGAATCTGGCCTTGATGCAGGACAAGCTGTTCCTTCGGGTGTACACTGAACATCTTGATGGAGTAACGATGACCTCTCCTCGACTTCACGTCTGGCATGATGAGAATGACCAGGAACTAAAACGGGAGGGTTCTAGACAGCGAATCCTACATGTAGAGCGAGAGTACCAGCAGCTCCAGGCCACAGATAACCAGCGCCTAGAGTTGATATTGCAACGAGGTGTCTCAGATTGTGTAGCTGTGACAGCCTTGGCTCATAATGGATGGGTGGTCCATCAGGGGCGTGAGCTAAATGGCTTCAAACTTATAGTCGCTGAGACCAATGTTTTCGGTGGGCTACGCAATCGGGCTGATTGCTGTCTCTATCAACAGGAGACGAAGTCGTATGCTTACTGCGTCTAACCAGTGGTCCCGAGGATCTGGAGATGGCACTTGAGGGTCAGTACCACCTCGGAGGTAAGAACATCTCACCTAATAATGGCAACCGGCTCAACTTTTATGTTGGGAACCTGCTCGGAGAACACGTGGGCACTCGCACAGTAGGCGTGGCAGTACTGTACTTCGGCTATGCCAAGGTTTGTGTATTGCACACCACTGGTATTCAGCTTGAGCGCACATAGAGCATGATTCCATCTCTAAAGATAGGTGATCACTAAAGACAGGTCAGCACCTACCATCATCATCACCATCATCATCATCATCATCATTATGTCTATCATCATCATCATCATCATCATCATCATCATCATCATCAATGATCATCCTCATATCATCATCAATCACCATCAATCATCATCATCATCATCATCATCATCATCACCATCATCAACAACATCAATCATCATCATCAATCATCATCATTCAATCATCATCAATCATCATCATCATCATCATCAATCATCATCATCATCATCATCATCATCATCATCAATCATCATCAATCATCATCAATCATCATCAATCATAATCATCATCAATCATCATCATCATCATTAATCATCATCATCATTATCATCATCATCATCATCATCATCATCAAGTTGTCCAGCGTGCTCTACTGTCTGGCTATACTGTTTAACATTTACTAATAATACATAGCGAGATTTGAACCGGCGATTTTAAGTGTATCTCGGCTATGCATGCATTAATAAAAAAATTACCTAGATTTAGCTGATAACCTGTTATAGCTATTTTGCGTGCTTAGGCGCATCGCATATTTTCTCGTGACCCAATCCCGAGTTGGAATGTGTGGAATGTATGTGCATAATTACTGTACAGTGCAATAATCCATCTTTTTTACATGCTGAGGGACACATCAAGTCGCAGAGAGAATACATTATGATAGTGAATGGCCTAAAATACAGTTCAAGTTCGATTCGCTAAATTTAGTCAGTTAAATTGTTTACTGATCACGCGCATTGGCTACCAGTACTTGAATTGGCACGACGGATGTGTCGCCGGAGTCAGGGACGAAGTGGTGGGCGGGCGTCGAGAGGTCAGTTACGGTCGACCCTGTACAAGCAGTTGGAGCAGCTGGTCGGAAGACGAGATGTCAGATCTCAGGTGGGCGGGCATGTTGCTTGTCGCCCCCCCCCCCACCCCAACCCACCCCACACCCCGCTCATCCTCTTGTCTCCATACAAACGTGTGTGTACCAGAAGTGGATGCTGCATCTATGGATTTACGGAGGGTCTTGCCGTATATGAACAGAACCGAGGCCTTTCCCGGCATGTCGAACTCGATCGTGCTGTCTGGATCGTCTCGAAGAGATATCATGTTGGTTAGCAGCGTCTCTCCTTCCAAGTTCATAATTCCACAGAGATGAGAAGGCAGCTGTCAAAATAGGCGGAATCCAGCGACGGGATGAGTTCGCTTGCCACTTGTTCCCCTGTGTAGTTACCTTGAAATTGCGATGCTAGGAATTCAGGATTCAAATTATATAACTTGATTCCAACACGCGGACAAGTGGGCGGAGCTTAGCTAGTAATGTGTGTGGCATAGCTCCAACTGGATTCGTCAATTCACGTACGCGTCCCTTTATTATTTAAAGGGATGCTAATCTCATTTCAAATCTTGTATTGCACCGACAGATTATGGTTTATAGACATTCCCTTATCTGTATCACAATTATCTGCTTTGTAATATCGCGTAAATGTTGAACAGTGAGCGCCACAATTTTGTCTCCTCAAGCGATAGTGTGCGATGTCATGTAAGTGCCAATGTATTACACTCTTTATTACGTAACACTCCTCCCGTTGAGTATTTTGAAACAAATTTGACTGGAAACTTCCAGTCAAATTAGTTTCAAAATATTCAAGAGCTAACCTATATGATTGCTTTGATACCAAACTGTAGTTGGAACCCCTTTGTCTGAGGACGTATACCGAGGCGGACACACTAGGTAAAAAGCTAAAAATGTCATGGCTGGCTTATGGGTGACAGATTCTATCACATGAATTGCTAGTTGAAGATAAGGTGAGCTTTCCTTTAATTTCCAGATTTAAAACGCGAAATTGTAATGTGGAGGAAGACGTTCGATCGGACCCCAAACACGACACGTGACCAGGTGACCGTCAGGGCGTTGCTGCAGCAGAAGATTAATCTATTAGAAACAAAACTTAGTAACTGCGAGTTCATCGACAGGTACGGTACAGCTTAGAAATAACATTTAAACATGTTTACAAAACAAAATAAAACGTGCCGTTGAATATTTATTTGAACATAATTAGATTGGAAGACATTTCTTCCTATACAGTTATGTTCAAAATATTCAACAGAACATTTCCTACATCGTGTTCAATATTGTACTCACTAACATATTTCCGTTTTTGCTTCGGAAACGTACTAAATTATGTATACACTGTACTGTAGGATGCATTGAATCATAGGACATCTTGGATTCACTCGGATTTCAAACGCATGACTGATGTCAATAGATGATGCGATTTACTATTAGATGGCACCCGAATCCTATTGCTTGCCGAAATGGAGGGATGGGGTGGGGGGGGGGGGTCGTGATAGAAGAGTCGGGTATCAACTTAAATGCATATACACATTATCAGTTTTCTACGGGGTGTAGGCCCTACACGCGTGTGCGCTGTTCAACAGCAACACACCCACCCACACCCACACCCGCAAAGCGCGGGTATAGCGATTTCATTACCCATCAGAACAACGAATTAATAAGCAATCAAATGATGTACATTTCATCACAACAGAAACAAAGCCGATAGAATCTCGGGAGCTCCGAATGAAGCGTGAAAGGTATGTCACAATGACGCTACATTGGCGTATATTTGCTACTCTACATACATTAAGCCTACAATGCATGACAAATAAGTCTTTCATGAGCATGGTTGTCAAAATAATCATTTTAATTGAGTCACCAATGCCTTGACCTTTTGACACCAGATTTATCACACGCCTTTGTGAGCCTGTGTGCAGTTGTGCACCTTCCACCCGAGTCTGGTCTGGTCATTTTGACAAATGTGTCCGTCCATCAGGAACATAATTTCCAAAAGAATCATTTTAATTTGGCCATCGTGGCCTTGACCTTTGATATGTTGACCCTAAATGTACCTCATATCTTCATGACTCCAGGGAAATCATTTCTCCAAGTTTGATTACTGTGTATGAAACTCTGGAAATGACAGCCAGGAATAAGCTTTTGTGACTGACCAACTAAGTATAATGGACCTTTCCGGGTTTAGCAATTCCCCGCCCATCTCTAGCTAATCTCCACCCACACCTCGCTCGTGTTGGGATCAATCGATCTCTGAACACCATGACTATCAATTTCCAAGAAACTACACAGGTAATCTGTTGATTTAAGTAAATCTACATTATTAGCTTACCTTATTTTATGATGCTAATCATCCATGCGCTCCGTAGTCATCGAAGGGGTCCATGTGATGCTCTTTAGGTCCAGTAAATCCATATTTCTTGATCCGAGTGCACATAGAAAGAATGTTATTAATGCGCACTACACTTAGTGCGCATACGTCATACAATAGTTCGCATAAGTACGATTTAAGCAAATCTACGTTATTAGCTCACCTTATTTTATGATGATAATGATGCCTAATTTAGAGATAGACCCGTAAACACGAACAGTCTTAAAGTTAAACACACATTCAGAACATATGTGCAGATGAAGCGGTCTATTGTCTGCCTAAGCTTCGCTTAGAACGTCCGACGTATATGATGCCGGCGCGTTTGGATACACATAGCGATTCATAAATGTATCCTTAGTCTTCCACCTTCCTATCTGCATAGCAATCTCTGGTAGCACACCTGTACGCATAGCAAGAGTAGTACCCGTGGGCCGGAACGACTTTGCTGAAAAACCCTGATTAGATAATCCAGCCATGTTAATTGCTTCTTCCAAAACGCGTGATACAGTATCACTGGAAATAGCTTTAAAAGGCGTATTCAATGTCAGAAACAACGGATTTAAGTCTGTAGGACGTCTCATACTAGATGGATCCTTCTTGTTTGCTGAAATATTAACTTCGAAACCAGTCCTGGATGTATCATTCTTTATCCCGAAAGAAGTAATAGTTAATGAAATATCTGGTTTGAAATCTACATCGTCTAACGATAAACTTATGCTATCAATTGACAGATTTTCTTTATTTAGAATCACACCGTTTGGAGCCAAATCTGATGGGCTTCTCATACACACAAGCGCTAGTAACGCTATTGCTTTAAGACGCAGGCGTTTTATAGGCAACACATCATTGGTTCCCCATGCACTAAATAACCGAACAAATGCCTCTATTGGCACCGGCTTCGACCGTTTTGTAGGTTCGCTGGTACCAGATTTTCTTAAGCCCACAATGAGTCGCTTAATGTCCGCATTATGCATTGGAGAATGTTTACCTAATCCTTCGTAAAGACACGATATTGATGACACTGACGATTTAAGAATTGATTCAGGTCTTTGTGATTTTGACGCAATATGACAAAGAAAATCTGCTACAATATTATGATCTGTTTCATCTTTGAAATCAACATTTCTATCAACACAATACGAAATATAACTAGCCATGTGTCTATTATATGTATTAAGAGTAGATTCAGCCCAACTTAATATGGCCGATTTTGTGGCTTTATGAGACCAACCGAACGAAACGTTCAATTTTACTTTCGACCGAAAACAATATGAAATCGTCTACATAGAGGACAATTCTAAGTCCATTCGCTCTAAAGAATGTAACAATAGGTCGCAAGATTTGTGTGAAAATATATGGGCTACAGTTATGTCCGAATGGCAGCACAGCTCATCTATAGTAAACAGACTTATACATAAAGCCTCAAAGTGTTCTGTGCTCTATATGTATAGGAACATCATGAAACCCGTTTTTAAGATCAGCGGTAATTATAAAGTCTTTTGGTTGTACCAAATTAATTACAATGTCTATATTATCATAGTTAAAGCTAGGTGGACTACAACAATTATTGACATGTCGCAAGTCGCAAACTAACCTGAGTTCTCCAGATTTCTTTGGCACGCATGAAATCCTAGATACGCAAATCGGTTTCGTATTGCATAGTTCAATATGTCCATTTATCACCAGATTAACAATTTCTTTATCTAAAAAGTGAATCTCTTTAACTGAACACTTATTATTTTCCTTCTCAAAACTATTAATGTCATTAATTACGGGGAATTTTACGCCTTGTTGAATCCAATCAATTACTTTATCTGACGCATTTATAGTTTTCCATATGTCAAGCTTAGTAGAGAGAGGATTTTTCATTATCATTAAATGAACAACCATCAACGAAATATAGAAAAATTTGTTCCAAAATATCATATTATTATATACTACACACCTCTCTGTGTGCTAAGGGATGTTTTAATCCGCCTGATCTCTCATCGGCCCAGGGTATTGAGGGCGAAGTCTTGGTACGTTAGTACTTCTCATGCTATGGAACACATCCCGAGAACTGCGACCGCGATAACTTCCAGAAAATCTATATTTGTAATTAGGCCGTACGTTTTGTGGTTGTTGTGGTCTACCTATGCTCGATAACTCAGCCACGATCCGAATGTTTTGCAAACTCTGAGAGTCAAATCCAGAATTTTGACGTCGTAGTGACCTAAATAGTTGTGACGTAGACGCATCAAAATGACCGTTCACTAGCAATGCCGCAGCTAAAGCAGTTGATGGGGTTAATCCTATATCTCATTTACAGAAGCCCAGAGGGTATGGGGGAGTGGCGGTCTTATGGCGAGATAATATCGGCTATGCAATTACCCCCATACCAGATGGAAGTAGCAGAATACAATGTATCGAAATACGTACTGATGAGTTTCCACTACTGATAGCATCTGTATATATGCCTTACAGAAGAGATGCTGAGGCCGATCAAGAGTTTACTGAAATACTCGACCAACTACATGAGATTTGTCAGAAGTACAAAATGTCACATTGTATTCTCCTAGCTGGCGATTTCAATTGTGACCTCGTCACTGAAGAGAAGGTCAAGAGGCAGAGATTGTTGCGAGAATTTGTATGTCAACAAGGACTGGTGTATACAAGAGAAGGACCAACATTCCAACATGTTAGCGGTATGAGCAGCTTAACGATAGCTTATTTTCTCATGTCTAGTTCCATGGAGCATTTGTGTCAGAATCCTCACCGCCATGATTTGAGTAATAACTGTTCCGATCACTATCCTTTATCTACTGAGCTAACCACGGTGGTCCAGTCCAGGGATTCATTTGTCAGACATGCAAATGCAGATGTAATTCCACGACTGAACTGGGACAAAATCAATAAGCCTACTTACCGAGATTATGTGCAAATGTCTCTTCAGGAGTACAATCCAGAGATGAATGGCATGTAGGATCTATGCTTAACATATACTAAGCTTCGTGATACCTTGATTAAGGCAACACAGGCCTCTGCACCAATTTCAACCAATAAACAAAGCAAATCTCACTGGCTATGGAATGACGAAATTGCAAGAGCTGTGATAGAAAATAAAAATGCATTCCACCAATGGAAGATCTGCGACAGACCAAGTGATCAAAATCACCCAGCTACCATTTGTAGACGAAGGTCAAAAGCACTGCTACAGCAAGCTCAGCGCAAGCTTCAGGCTGCTAGGCGTGATGCAGACATGCAGAAACTTATCGAAGCTAAGAACAGTGATAAAAAGCTGTTCTACAAACTAATCCGTAAGCAACGTAGTAGTGCAGCACCCAACCTAGCAGAACTCAAAGTGCAGGGCACTACATTCCGAGCAGATCAAATTTTAGAAGGGTGGCACTCACACTTTGTGCAAGTTGGTACTCCAATGAGTACCTCGAGCAACGACTCAAGAAAGCAGAATTGGAATTTAACGAGATTGTACTCAGTGATCTCTCTTCAGAAATTGATGATTTTATCCCATTCACTTATCCAGAGGTGATGAAATCAGTCAAGCGGTTGAACAGTGGCAAGTCCGCTGATGCAGACAGTATCTCAGCTGAGCACCTGAAAGAGAGCGGAGCTGCAGCAATTTATATAGTGACTCTGATTCTCAATGCAATTGGTCACCTAAGAACCATTCCTGCTGTCCTTAAAGTCGGTCTGCTAACACCAGTCTACAAGAAGAACGGAAGTCCAAATCAACCCTCCTCATATCGCGGGATAATGGTGACATCAATGATCTGCAAAACCCTAGAGATAGTGCTAAAGCTTCGCATACAGCAGAAAATACTCAAGTTTCAAAACCATTTACAGTTTGGTTTCACCTCGGGGATATCCCCTATGTATATAGCTACAAGAGTGTAGTGCTGAGTCGCGAAACAAAGCGTTCAGTAACTATGTTGCCCTTCTCGATGCCAAATCAGCATTTGACGTGGTGAACCATGTGAGTCTTGTAAACAAACTCTATTTTGTAGGCATAAAAGGTGTCACATGGATCCTCATCAGAGACCTCCACATGAATGCTACTACCACAGTAAAATGGAATCGCCAGTTTTCAGATCCTATTCCCTTTATGCAAGGTGTTAGGCAAGGAGGAATACTGTCAACAGACTTGTACAAGCTGTACATCAATGACCTGCTTGACACCTTAGATGCCTCAGGATATGGAGCTAGCATTGGAACTGTGCATTGTGCAGCACCGACATGTGCAGACGACGTCAGCTTAATAGCAAATAGTGAAAACAACCTGTAGAATCTATTGAATATTTCTAGTCATTACAGTGTTAACCAATTTTATGAGCTCCAGCCAAAGAAATGTGTCATTCTCTCTGACTGTAAGAAGGAGAAGACTCCATTCTTCTTAGGTGATGTGGGCGTATCTGCACCAGGCTGTGCATCTCGCTTAGGGATACAAAGAAGTGATCACTTTATAAATGCCCGCCCTACAGTAGATGAAAACATCAGGAAAGCCAGGCATGCTATCTACTCGCTTATGGGAGCAGGGCTTCATGGGATAAATGGCATAACACCCTTGGCATGCATGCATCTGATAGAAGTCTATATCCTTCCGGTTCTGCTACATGGGATTGATGTACTTATTCTCAACAAAACCGAAGTGAGACTCCTTGACCAGTTCTACCATAAGCTGCTCTTACAAATCCTGGGCCTTCCAGATCGTGTAGCGCATCCATCTCCGTATCTTCTGCTTGGCACTCTTCCGATTTAAGTGCGTATACTCATAGAGAAGCTAGCGTTAGTGAGGAACATTTGTGCAGACCAAGAATCCATACTCTTCTCGGTGACTCTGATGCAGATTACGATCAAAAAGCTGGTTTGCTGACACTCGTAATATACTCGCGAAGTACGATCTCCCTTCTATCCACACGTTCATCTAGATCATCCACCAGCAAAGGGAGCTTGGAAGACTCTTACTAGGAAGCTGGTCAACAGGTTATGGTCGGATGAGCTCAATAGTCAGATACCACCATACTCATCCTTACAGTATCTGAGTAACTGTTCTATAAACCTTTCATCCGCCCACAAAGCAATTGAGTCGGTCACCGCTGCTCCACGCGATATACGCACATTAGCGCTACGGCTGCGCTTGCTGACCAACTGCAGTGCAACAGGACTAAATATAGTCGCGGCATGATAAAACCTGATTGCCCACTATGTAACAATGGATCAGAAGACCATCACCGTTTCCTGACAGTTTGTCAACATTTAGCAGTGATTCGGAACAAGTACCGGGACCTACTACAGCGTAGCCTATGCCCGATGTGCATTGCGCATACTGAGCATGTCTGGAACGATAACAGCATTCTAACTTCATTCCTTATGGATCTATCGTCACATCTGTACATGCCAGATCTCACGTGTCAGTGTGTCTACTCAGTAGAAAAGATAATTCGTCAGTACTGCTGCACGTTGAACAATTTTCGAACACTCCTGACTGCTGAAAGGAACAATATCAATACCGAGAGTCGCAGTGGTATATCTGGTATACGTCCCATACAACAACAACAATAAAAAAACTGTTGCATGCACGAGCTGGCCTCATATATTAATATATTAATATTCCTTTGCGGGGTGCTCCTACTTACAGGAGGGATTTACGTAATGAACGGAACGGAACGGAACTGAACTGAACTGAACTGAACTGAACTGAACTCGTCCTGTAAATACCGAATGTTCGCGGTTAACACAGTCATTAAAGGGTGAACATCAACATTTTCACTCTCATCAAACTCGCTTATAACTTTTATAGCCATTTCCACATACCGCCCGCATTTCGTAATAACATTCAATGTTGGCTGTTCTTCTTTCTTTATTCCTGACCGGGTGTCATGTAGTTTTAGCGATGGGGGTAAAAGGTCCACAGATTATTTAATAATATTAAATTGTTCCTGAATCTCCCCAAATTCGTCGACACCGGCTGTGACCCTTTTAAAGTCAGAGACACGACCGAGTGCGCTTGCTTTGGCGGCGAAATCCAATGGATTTTCACTATGCGCCAGGTCTGGCAATTTGTTACAATCAGCGACTGGCCTCACGTCGCCGAACACGTGGTGTGACCTACTTCTAGTTTCGGTTATTTCTAAGCGTTCTATGCGATTAAACAAGCTTATTTAATGTTGTAGTTATCAACTGTAACTCATGTCTCACTTCACTGACACTACTATCAACTAATTCGACTGTTTCACTTGACTTTTTAACTTTATTGTCTTCTGTCGACATTCTGACCCCTTCTTGTGAAAGTGCACATAGAAAAAATGATGTTAATGCGCACTACACTTAGTGCGCATACGTCATAAAATAGTTGCATAACTACGAATATTTTGATACTAAATTGACTGGGTGCTGTTGCTGCCTAAGGCAGCAACAACGCCCAGTCAAATTAGTGTCAAAAAATTCAACAGCATGTTTATTAAATAGCAAAGAATTGCAATGACATATGGAACCCTTTGTGACGTAATGATTGTGACGTCATCATGCACGCGCTGAGCTGATTATGACGTCATACGAGGTCAGATGATGGATGGATACTCTGGAAAGGTGAATTGACTTGACTAAGGGGCATGGCGGTTTATTGAACTGCTAGCGGCAGCTAAAAATTGATTTGCAGAAATATGCCATGACAAGTACAGAAGCCAGTAGATCGATCTGAAATTGGTTCATTATAGCCTTAATTACAAAACAAATCTTTGTCTAATGGACCTTTTCAGTTTATGCATCAATCAAATGACGTCATAATCAACTACGTGACATGTTGATGACGTAGATAAGCTCGTCACTAAAGCATGACGGACTAAGCGTTGTTGTACGAATTGTATCGCTTTACTATTTAATAAACAGTCTGTTGAGTATTCTGACTAATGAAATTAAGTCAAACACAGTTAAATTAGTTTCAAAATATTCAACAGCTTACCCGTATAGTTGTCTGGAAATTGATAGTCAGGGAGGTCAAGGATCGATCGATTCCAACACGGACGAAGTGTGGGTGGAGCGTAGCTAAGTACCTCCATTGAATGAGTACGCGCAGCCGACCAGTGCCGTTAGCCTCCATGTCGAATACTGGTAATGCGTTACTGAATAATGTATAGGCGATTGAATTACCGAAGCGACATTGATCGCTTAGCCGCCAATTTAGTTCCGCATTGTTGTAAAATGGTGAGGGTATATAAGATATGTCCGCATGACATTGTATTCTCATTTATGTAGCTGTCAAATAGAAAGTGTTTATTATGCCTTGCGTTCGGTAGGGTAAGCATTTCAAAAGCTTTTGCTAAATCTGCAAACTATTGACAATTTGATGTCATATAATATACAAACCGAGAAAAGCCGATTTTGCACAGGCAGAGCGCTCTGGAACGTTTTCCCTACTGAACGCAAGGCAGATGCTTGGTTCTTTTCCATACATATTTTGAGTGGTTTTATTTTGTAAATTTAAGGTCCACATTCATAACAGAATGCTTGAAAATAAAAATAAAATTGTTAAATTGTATAGTTTTAGAGGCTTCAAATATATACCTCAACATAATGCAACGAAATAAATCTTAACATAAATGCTGATTTATTTCAATATAAATAAATAGAAAAAATTGTAGTTGAGAATTTGAATTAGGGGAAAAGATTAGACCCCTATAATACTTTAAACTTTATGTAAAGTAAAGTTTTTATTTTCAAGAATCCTTGCGTGGAATATGTGCCTTTAACGGACACAGTATTGCCCATCAATAAGCGGTCAGTAAAGATAGGTGACCACTTTTAATACGGCTCATTATCTATGGGATATAGCTTCTATGTTCAAATGATGGCGGTTCGCTAAGATACGAAATCTTACGACCACGCTTCTTAAATAAGCACCATTATCTGACCCCAAGGGCAGGTGTCAGTCATAGACAGGTTCAATTCATCTTTCCAATTTATCCATCCATCATATGACGTCATAATCAACTACGTGAGGTATAGGATGACGCCATAACCATTACGTCATGACTGACTCGATATAGTCCGTCTTTAACGCTTGATAGTCCAACACGTTGTACGAATTGTATGTCTTTACCATTTAATAAACACTCTGTTGAATATTCTGAAAGTAATTTGACTGCGCGCTGTTGCGGCGTAAAACGGGCCTTATGTGCCCAATCCACGCCACGTGGCCAGACTATTTCTACTTAGACACTATTGCCCAGAATGGACCTTTCTACTTTATCCATCCATCAAATGACGTCACAATGATGACGTCATAATCAATGACGTCATGAATGACGCAGAGAAGTACGACACGAACGCATAATAGGTGACAGCTTAAAGGGATATTCCACTGGGGGATTTTATGCATTTGGTGTAAAGTACTAATTCTCCGCATTAATTTGAGACCAAGAGCACAATTTTATGCCAACAAATAAAAAAGATATCCTCAATTTAAATTGCTAAAGTAACCAGTAGATAGAGGCGCCATTTTGGACAAGCGGCTGACGTCACCGACACGCCTACTCTCTTTGCCCGATCGAGGATAGCCATAACCAGGGGAGGTAAATCTTGCATCTCGTGGATAATTAGCGCGCTGGCTAAACAACTGACTTTGCCACAGCGTTTGGAGGAAATTAAAGTGCAATTAGTGTCCCGATGATCGCACCAGTCATTGTAGTGCTAAATTGTCAAAAATTGTCTTCTTATGGGCAATTTCTATTTAAAAAAAACACATTGAAGGGTTATGTCCAGGAGCATGTTCGCAATCAACCAGCTACAACAAATTCTTGAAAAATATGTTAGCTGAATAAATGTTGAAAGTAATTTCTCCGAAAGCTGTTGCTGTTGCAACTTCTGCTTCCAGTCAAATTCCAGTTTCAAAATATTCAACAGGAAGTAAATATGGGTCAACATTTAAAAATTTGGGATCAATTAGTCAACTCTTTCAAGGACAGAAAAGCAGAAAGCTTAAAATTTACCCTGCATAGGCCTATTGTGTGAAACTAATTTGTTTGGAAGCTACTGCAACACAATTCCAGGCAAATATAATTCAGAATATTCAACACTCAGTATAGTTATTTTAAAATTGGGAGTAAACATTGTAAATGATTAATAACGCTGGATTTAAATAGTGTGAAAGCACTAAATTACTAATTATGTCTAGCGTACACGAAGTAAGCCGCTAAGCGATTGCCTATAACTGACCGACCGGACAATCAGCGACATCGTTTCATTTTGGTTTGCAAATCCCATTTTACAATTGATGCAAGCAAATACTGACGTTAATTGTCGAGCTTGATTCTGTTATATTAAAATTAAGTACCGTGCCTTTTGTTTTGAAATGCATGACACATAATTTTAAAATTATGCAGACTATATGTTCTAAACTTATGTCTTCCAAAATTAAATGTGGAAGATATCCATCCAGTGCCGATGTTATGAAGCCATCTTTCAGTTAGCCCCTTTTCATGCGGATGTTTCTGTGGGTCGGTATCTGAAAATGTGAATTTCCGTACCCTTTCCATGATCGTTTCTATTACTGCAAGCCCATGCTTGACATGCGGACATGATGCGATTTAACCATCTGATGCCAGCACTGGCCTCGGCAATCGTCAAGTTGAGGATGCAGGTCAAGAGAAGGCTATTTTGAGAATTTACAGCTAAAACGACTGTCTCAGTAACCGAACCAACCATTCCAGTGGTCAACTTTCAAAATAGTCTTCGCTTGGCCTGCAAATGGACATTCAATGAGGAAATATCCTGATTTTCCTGATAGAATTTGGCCATTAAACGGTTAATTAATATTTGGCCTTCATAACGTGAAGTAAGCAGGTAAATCTAAAAGCGCTGGCGATATTTTGCTGGTGTGTCGTTGACGTCATAATCTCGCGATTTCTCGCTCTCGTTGCGAGAAAATGGATGCGCCCGAGGAGTCACGTTTTCGGACCGTTTTGGGCATATTCATTTTATTATTTCTTGGCAATAGAACAGTGTATTTTATATTTTTTTGCGGCAACTATTTCGGATTATAGTATATTTTTAGTTGACTTATTCTCGATTTTCACTGGAATTTCCCTTTAAGCGTTGTTGTACGAAATATTTTGAAACTAATTTGGCAGCAAAAGCACCCAGTCAAATTAGTTTTAAAATATTTTAACAGCTTACCTGTATAGTTTTCTGGAAATTAATAGGCATGGAGTTCATGGATCGATCGATCCCACCACGGGCGTGGTGTGGGTGGGGCTTAGATTGAGATGGGCGGGGCATAGCTTAAAGTGGAAAGGTCTATTGTATATTCTTGTTTCTTTTCCCCTTCAGAGAAAGACAGCAAGTCAGTTTTAAAGAGACTGTCATCGACCTAGAAAAAAGAGTACGTATTGATTACAGACAGTGGTGGTTATGTTATCAAAAGATAATTGGTCTGAATATATTGGAATCTAAGGTAGAACAATAACTAATTCATCAACAGATGTCTATGGCCTTGCTTAACAAACACGAAAAGTGAAAAATAGTCATATAGCATTATCTGTAGGGGCCTATATTATTATAGTGGGGGTGGGTGGGGTTGGGGGGGTTGGGGGGGAGGTATATCTTGTAATCATGGTTTTGAAACTGGAAATTGGCACTATATACCACTGTAAATAGCTGTCAAATCTATGTCACAAGATAAAATAAAGGCTTCTTCATTGCCGATTATAATAATATCTAACAAGTCAGTGAGTGGACTATAGTGTCTACGAATGCCATTCCTATCACGGTTACCATTACTATTAATTATTGTTGACAACCGGCCACGTTGCTGTATTTATTGTATCATATGTGTGTATGAGAGACATTGATTTAAGATACAGTTTTGTTGAAGCAATAATAGCGGTTTTAAAGGTGCATATTCACACTAGAATTCCTGCAAATAAAATTATTAAAATTCTATGCTTTAGGATGCTTAAATCACGCGCCTATAGGCCCCGATGTTATGAAACGAAACAAATCTTAGCAAATGGTGATTTCACGCCGTAAAAATTAATATAATATTTTTAGTTGTGAATTTTAAATAAGGATTCGTGTCTCTAATTCAATTTCACAACTTATAAAATTATATTAATTTATATGGAATGAAATCATCATATGTTAATATTTCTTTGTTTCATTACAAATATGCACACAATTTAAGCTTCTAAATGTATAAAATTTTAACAATTTTATTTTCAAGCTTTCTGGTGTGAATACGCACCTTTAACGGTATATCGACATTAGAATTGATACTACTGCAAGAACTCGTTTAATGGGCCTTTCCAATTTTAGCCATTCCCCGCCCATCTCTATCTAAGCTCCACCAACAGGTGTCTGTGGACCCAAAAGCACCCAGTCAAATTAGTTTCAAAATATTAAACCGCATAGTTGTATAGTTTTTTGGAAATTGTTAAATTAGGGAGTTCAGGATCGATCGATCCCAACATAGGCGAAGTGTAGGTGGAGTTTAGCTAAAGATGGACGGGGAACAGCTAAAACTAGATTCCTCCGTTACAAGGATAACACGCAAGAAAACGGCTTAAAATTTTAAGATTAAAGTTTGCGTGTCTCATTAAATAGAGAAACATTGGCAGGAGATATAAGAATATGCCTGTTGATTTCTGTGCAATTTTCCGAGCATGCGATGCCCTGACTCCATATTCATTGTAACTATTGGACGCCGTGTTATGTTACAACGCACACGGAGTCGGGGGTATTGTATGCTGGGCAAATTGCACAGAAATCAACAGACAACTCACATCTCGTGTAAATGATTCCCTATTTAATGCGAAACGAGAACTTTAATATAACTAGAGGATGGAAGCTGTTGCAGCAATGGCGCCCAGTCATGTTAACGTCACACTGTTCAACAGGCTATTCAGTAGTTCATAAAGAGTATAGTTGACATATTTCTGTTTATTTCAGTACTGTATCACGGATGGTTATCTGCTGTTGAAATGTGCCGTCGTCCTCGTCGTTATTATGCTTCTCTTCTTCTTGCATTCATTCATAAGTGGTATTCACCTCGGACTAGGTAAGTCGCAGTGACACACATAACAGTTATCGACACAACACTAAATATCGCGCTTCATAAGTAACACGTGATATAGTTGTGACGTAGGCAGTTTTGTCAGAAATGTAAAAAAAGTGGACAATAATTCATGAATCAATTTCCTCATTCAATCATATGAGGTCATAGTCAACTAAGTGACGTGTACGATGACATCATAATCATGACGTCATGAACGACTCGATTTAGTCCGTCTTAAACGCTTAATAGTCCGTCAGGTTGTATGAATTGTATGTCATTACTTAGGCAGCAACAGCACCCAGTCAATTTGTTTCAAAATATTCAACAGCTTAGCTGTATAGTTTTCTGGAAATTGATACATGGTCAGGGAGTTCAGGGATTGATCGATCTCAGCACGAGCGAGGTGTGGGTGGAGCTTAGCTAAAGATGGGCGTTGGGGTGGGGGTGGTGGGGAGGGGTGGGGTGGGGTGGGGTGGGAGGTCCATTGGTCTGAATATCTTGGAATCTAATGTAGAACAATAACTAATTCATCAGACAGACAGACCGACACACCGACTTATATGAGTCGGAACTAAACGTCATCAATGACTTTTTATGGAGTGTGCCAGCATGTGTTTAGCTACAGCAATCAAGTTTACCTACTACAATAAAAAGAAGGATCCATTCCTATCTAGGACCCTCCCATTTTCAGCTCAGCTCCGCCCACCATTTATGTGTGTTTGAATCAATATGAAACAGGAATTCTCAGAATATAGATTAAAAGTCAAATATGCAGATAAGCTGTTGAATACTTTGAAACTAATTTGACTGGGGACTGTTAGTCTAAATTTGAGACAAATTAGTTTCGCTAACGGAATGTTTTATTAGAATATAACTTCGCCAACGACAAACAATTCAGACACTTCTTATGGCCCTTTTCCACTTTCATGTCACTTTCATGACATACAATTCGTACACCTTTCGTGACAAACATTTCGATTTTCGTGACGGAGCATTGCCATGTTGGTTGTGACGTCAGCTAACTTGTGGAGTATTTGAGTATGACGTCAGATATTTGAGCGTGAGATCGGTTCCTTTTATTGTTCGATTTACTACCAGCAACCATGCATAACTTGGTTACGGCAATTCGATTCCATTCCATAGCACATAGCCAGCGGGTAAGTGGTGTTACTTTGTGTATGTGAATGCTTTCTCACATTGATGATGATGATGATGATGGTGATGATGATGATGATGGTGATTATGATGATTATGATGATTATGATGATGATGATGATGATGATGATGATGGTGATGGTGATGGTGATGATGATGATGATTATGATGATGTATAAAATGACGTTGAAAATGAAATTATATAATTGCCCAAAAGCTACTGTGTATATAAATTATTGTACATTGTATATCCCCATAAAAAAACTTGAACACGCATTATGATGACGTGAACCATAATGCCTGTAGCTTTAGCCAATTGGCTCTCGAGGCGTGTAATTTGAATATCGTACTGCCAGCTTTTAGGCCATACCATTCCATATCCAGGAAAAAATAATGCTGGAATTTTAGGGCATTCTTTTCATCTAACAATTTTTGGCAGACACAAAAAGAGTTGCAGAAAATTCTGAGGAATTCCCAAGTGATAAAGATGACTGGGAATTCCTCAGGATTTTCTGCAACTCTTTTTGTTCTCTGTAGCTCTGCTAACCATTTAATGGTCAACCCGCTCAAAATTGCTTTGCAATGGTCATGAGAAAAATCCATGTGCAGACCATGAGAAGAGTAATTTTGAAAACGTACCACTGGAATGGCTGGCTCGTTTAACGAGCCAGCCATTCCAGTGGTAAATTTTCAAAAATACGCTTCGCTTGACCTGCAAATGGACACTCACTGAGAAAATGGTTTGGATTTTCTTGGTCAATCTTGACAATTAACACGATGAAAGGATTAATACTATAATCGCTTGAAACTTCTGACGTTGAAATTGTGCATTATTCTTTTCCCATCTCGGATTTTGTGTTTTTGGGTGGGAATTTTTTTATAAAACAAAACAGTACATGGAACTGGCCTTATTGTTTTTATTGCGATTGGTCCCGGCTATCTTATGCTGGGGGGGGGGGGGGGGGGGGGAGAGTCAACAGTACTTAATAGTCGAGTTACTAGATACTTGATTGATATTCATTACAGACGGTGCGGTTACCATGAAGTTAACTTATGTGAACAATCCACGTCACGTGGCCGGACTATTTCTACTTTAACACTATTGCCCAGAATGGACCTTTCCACTTTATCCATCCAACATATGACGTCACAATCATCTTTATGATGTGTATGATGACGTCATAATCTATGACGTCATGAATGACGCAGATAAGTACGACACGAACGCACAATTGGTGACGGCATAAGCGTTGTTGTACGAAATATTTTGAAACTAATTTGATTGGGCGCTGTTGCTGGGATGACGTCAAAGTCAATTACGTCATGAATGATCATTGGAAGTAAATATCTATGCGACGTCTTTTCACGCATAGCAACAAACAAAAAAACATTGCAGAATTCAAGCACCCAATAAGATCTATACAGAAAAACTTCCAGTGCTGTAACTTAGTAAGTGCCCTGATGCAAATACGTGTAAAAATCACTGAGTGCATGTGGATCTCAACAGGCAGATGCCCTCGTGAACAAGCCAGTTATTCGTGCTAAGGAAAAATGATGGCAGTGACTTGGCATAGGCGTCGCAACGAAGGGGGGTGTATGGGGGTGGGGTGGGGGCGTAAGGGGGCGATAACCCCAGACATTGCCTCTCCCATAATGTATCCTCATAGCGCTTCCTAGGTTTTGAATATTTTGAAACTAATTTGATTGGGCGCTGTTGCTGCCATTGAATTCTGCAATGTTTTTTTGTTAGTTGCTATGCGTGAAAAGACGTCGCATAGATATTTACTTCCAATGATCATTCATGACGTAATTGATTTTGACGTCATCCTACACGTCACGTAGTTGATTATGACGTCATATTGATTGACTGAGCAACTGGAATCCTCAATTTGCAGGCTAAGACAAGACTACTCTCGAAAATTTGTCAATGGAATAACTCTATTATTGGTGTACAAATGGACACTGGGTAAGGAAAAATTTGGAATTTTCTTTACCATTGCCCCTGTGATGGTGAAGCTGACCAAAATGCTATCTCCCGTGGTTTGGAGGAATGCCGATTTTGCAGGATAACAGAAAGCTATTTTTGAGCGGTTGAGTAGCAAATTTACACAAATATGTTCATCTTAGCCTGTAAATGAACATTCACACAAATTCTAACTTCTTGAAAGTCAAGACCATGCAATTGTTTATTGATGAATCCAGTTTCTCAGTCAATCACATCATGTCATAATTAACCACGTCACATGTAGGCTGAAGTCATAATTAGTTACGATCTTGAATGACACGATTTATTCGGTATTACACTCTTAACAGTCCGTCAAGTTTTATGAATTGTATGTCTTTACTATTTAATAAACATTCTGTTGAATATTTTGAAGCTAATTTGACTGGGTGCTGTTGCTGCCATACATACGATTCGTACAACAACGCTTAGTCGGTCATCAATTAAGCTTACCTGGCAACAGCAGCCAGTCAAGTTAGTTTCAAAATATTCAAGAGCTTACCCGTATGTTTTTCTGGAAATTGAGATTCCTAATAGTGCATGGATCGATTGATCACAACACGGGAAAAGCGTGGGCGGAGCTTAGCTAGAGATGGGCGGGGCATAGCTAAAGCTGGATTCCTCCATTAATATATGACTCATCTTTACCGCGTTGAAACCTTATTGTGACACTATGTTTAATGGCCATGTTTCATATTGCCCAGGTTGGATCGCGTTAATGGGTGGATTCACGTTATTGTTTCTGGCTGACATGGAGAGCATGGACCGTGTCATACACGGAATAGAATGGTCAACCCTGCTGTTCTTTGCGGCATTATTTACGTTAATGGAGGTAAGTTTGCGGGATTTATAACGTTGAAGTCGATCAAATTAGTAAAGGTCATTTCGTATTTAACCCTTTAAAACTCATATCAACCAAAAGCGGCGGCTGCGGAGGTCTCGAGAAATGTTGATTTGCAGACTAAGAGAAGACTATTTTTGATAGCCGAGCCAGTCATTCCAGTGGTAAATTAAAAAAAAATAGTCTCTTGGTCAGCAAATCGACATTTTCTGAGAAAATTGAAATTTTCTTGAGCAAATCCGAGGGTTAAAGGGTTAATGAATTTTCTGCTGAAGATTTGAACTTAATTAAAAATTATGGAAAGATTCGCGATTTCAAAATTGATTAACCGCAGCTAAGTTAAAATTTACGGATATTGGAAATTATTTGTAGCTATGTTATAGATTAAGAAATTGGTGATAACATACAGTGATATCAGAGGGAAAAGTTGTTTTGAAATTGCATTCTCTTTACGTCATAAATCTCGCACACACCCTCGCACGCACTGCACGCGCAGTTAGGGATTGAGGGCGTGTGGGCTTGAGAAGGGATGGAGGGGTGGGGTGAGAGAGAGAGAGAGAGAGAGAGAGAGAGAGAGAGAGAGAGAGAGAGGGAGAGGGAGATGGGGAGGGAGGGAGGGGGAGGGAGGGAGAGAGGGAGAGAGGGAGAGTGTGTGGCCGAGAGGGAGAGGAAGAGTGTTGAAGGAGAGGGAGAGAGAGAGAGAGAGAGGGGAGAAGCAGAGAGTCAGTGGAGGGGTGGAAGGAGGATGGGATAGGGCAATGGAGACGGGGGGGGGGGGGGCCTGGTGTTGGAGGGAAAGAGGAGGGGCGGACGAAGCGAGGGGGGGGAAGGGAGGTAGACATGCAGGCAGGCATGCAGGCAGGCAGGCAGGCAGGCAGGCAGGCAGGCAGGCAGGCAGGCAGGCAGGCAGGCAGGCAGGCAGGCAGGCAGGCAGGCAGGCGGGCGGGCGGGCGGGCGGGCGGGCGGGCGGGCGGGCGGGCAGGCAGGCAGGCAGGTAAGCAGGCAGTCAGGCAGACATGGAGTGCGATGCATGGGGAGTGGGGAGGGTGGGATGGATGGGTAGGAGGGGCGGTTAAGGTAGAGACCGATGGTGGTGGTGCTGGTGGTGGTGGTGGTGGTGGTGGTGGTATGGCGGCGACAGCGGCGGTGGAATTATAGAAAACAGCACTAGAGAGATAGATGGGCAATGGAGTACATATAGGCCCTACTGTTTCAAGAATATGGTGTAGTATGTTATAAAATAAAATTGAAAATGATTAAAATTGAACATATAATTTACAGGCACTGGGTGAGCTCGGGTTAATATCGTGGATAGGAGATAGAATAGGAGAAGTGATAGCCAGTGTGGACGACGACAAGCGTATGGCGGTAGCCATAGTTATCATTGTGTGGATATCATCGATAGCATCTAGTTTCATTGACAATATCCCTTACACCACTGCCATGGTAAGATGACAGAGCATTGAGAATCGGTCAACATTATCTCTTTAACACTCAAAACACCCAAAAATGGCTTCTGCAGTGGTCTTGAGAAATGTCCATTCGCAGACCAAGAGAAGAATATTTTTGAAAATTTACAACTGGAATGACTGGCTCGATAACCGAGCCGATCATTCCAGTGGTAAAATTGACAAAAATGGCCTTCTTTTGGCCTGCAAATGGACATTTTCTTTGAGAAAATTGAAATTCGAGGGCTAAAGGGTTAATGGACCTTTCCAGTTTATCCATTCATCATATGACGTCATAATCAACTACGTGACGTGTAGGATGACGTCATACACAATGACGTCATGAATGACGTAGATAAGTTCGTCACGAACGCTTAATTGATGACAGACTAAGCGTTGTTGTACGAATTGTGCGTCTTTACAGTTTAATAAAGATGCTGTTCAATATTTTAAAGCTAATTTGACTGGGCGCGATGACGTAGATGGGTCAATTTCAGGAAAATATACCAAAAGGGTGGTTCAGAAATGTCAAATTTCAAACCGTTTTGATATATAATTATATGAATTTCTATTCATTTGACTTGGGTGGAGAGGATGATTTTATAACTTGCCATGTTTAATCTTAATCCATTTCCTGAAAATTATGTCCTCATTACTCACATTGCCATCGATTTGGTCAAGACCATCACACGCTATCAAGGGTGATTTTTTTATATCAAAACTAACATGCAGATCCGATGTAAGTGATGCAAAATCGTCAAGAATATATATACGGCCAATTAATGAATAATATATCGACTCGTTAGCTGTACGGGTAAATTGTATGAATCCAAATCAAAAATGCAATGTGATGGTCTTGACGTATGTGACAGTCTTGACAAAAAGTTTCCTTCATGAGTTTTAGAAAATGTTTCTGTCTACTACACATTTTACGATGGAAGGACATCTTACAGCGTCTGTTTGGCCATTCCCACATACATGGCACTGATTATTGTGGCATTATTGTTTACTAGAGATGCTGATTATATAAGTTATATCATCTACAAATTTATGTCTTAGTTTCTGACATGGCCTTTTTGAGGGGGTTGACATGATTCACGAGTGATTCTCACATTCTACTTAAGCACCCACATTGCTTTTATATATGTATCTAATCACAATTATAGTTGCCACTACTGAAAATAGCTTAATAATAAACAAATTCGTAGGTATAACACAAATCTTTGCTGACAAAAATCTCTGACACCATTTGGTACGTTTTCTTGAAATCGACCCAGATAAGTTCGTCACGAACGCTTAATTGATGACGGACTAAGCGTTGTTATACGAATTGTACGTCTTTACTATTTAATAAAGATGCTGTTCAATATTTTGAAACTAATTTGACTGGGCGCTGTTGCTAAATTAGTTTCATACTATTCAACAGCTTACCTGTATAGTTTTCTGGGAATTGATAGTCAGGATGTTCAGGGATCGAGTGATCAAAATACGGACCAAGTGTGGATCGAGCTTAGCTAGAGATGGGCGGGGAATAGCTAAATCCGGAAGGGCCTTACTAATCAATAGAGGCATATGATCGATTCATCCGGTGTCTGACGTCATGATCAAATACTTCACATATTACCTGACATCATAATCGAAAAGACGTTATCACGAAAATCAAAATGTCCGTCACTGAGGTGTAGAATTATGTCTGTGATGCTAATTTATAACTTAGTAAACATTATGTTGTATATTTTGATAATAATTTCATTGGGAGGTGTTGCATGAGTTGTTATTGCATTCAAATTAGTTTCAAAATATTCAACAGCTTACACGTAGAGTTACCATGAAATATAGATTCTGGGAATTCAGGTTTCAAATCGAATGGTACATGCGTAGAGAGTGGGCGCATTTTAGCTAGAAATGAGGGTGGGGTGGGGTATAGATAGAAATGGATCTCTCCATTTAGATACAACAACGACGGTAATCATATGTAATTTCTTGTGATGTAGGTTCCTGTGATGATACAGCTAAGTGAAGATAAGGAGCTGAAACTGGAACTGATGCCCCTCGTAATGTCCCTGGCGTTTGGAGCTTGCCTTGGAGGTAAGCGGCGGTAGCCTACAGAATCCCATAACAAAACGTGATGTACCAGTCAGGCGTAATACTGTTCCGACTGTCGGTGACAAGAGTTCAGTAAGACGCAAGTGCGCATGTTTCGATATCACTGAATGGCTGACGCAGACGATCAGCAGCACATATGGTTAAGTTTGGACATGTTGTCGGGGTAAGCGGGGCACTCGACAACATATCTGAACAACCGAGAGTATAATCGGACAACGGTATCACGTGGTACAAATTCGTATCACGTGGTACAAATTCTTCTCAATTACTCCTGCTTCAAGCGAGAGTAAAAGTGTGCACATGCGTAGATAGGCAAAGCAACTACGCGATACATTCGAATTCAACCTTTATATATAGGCCCTAAAAGGGACTCACTTCTGTTTTGGCAATTGGAAGAGAAGTAGAATGTGAGGACGTATATTTATATTTAAAAAAAATCAGAAATACAGTTGTATGGGATACATTAATCTGACTCTTTATTCAACAAAAACATATTATTTGGAGACTATTGTAAAATTCTGAACTCTGAAATTCCGCCTTTGCTATGGTCATAGCGGGCCTATAGCTATAAGTCTATGATTTTAAGCATTTGAGACTCAAACTGGCCAAAAAATGCTTCTGCCGTAAGCTTATGAAATGTCTATTTGCAGAAAAGAAGCCTATTTTTGAAAATTTACCACTGAGATGACTGATTTTGATAAGTGAGAGGAGACTGAGCATTGGACAATCTCTGAAATCGAAGTATCTAAAGTTAAAAGCATGTATAGTCATACAGCTAAGCTAGAGTGAAATATTTTGCTGCAATTTCCAGTCAAATTCGTTTCAATACATTCGAAACATAATTTGTGGTATTCAATTTTTGCTGGTGGAGTTGTTGACATTGAAACACATTAACCTTTGCTATACCGGTATCTCAATTTGTATTGATAGCGATAGGCCTACAGGAAAGCTGTAGAATAATTTGAAACCAATTTGACTGACATCTGTTGCTGCCATAGGCAGCAACAACTTCCAGTCGAATAAGTTTCACATTATTAAACTGTATATTTCTTGAATCGCAAAGAATCTGTCATTTCTGCCTCTGGGTTAAGCAACATTTTTCTCGTAATTCCCCAGGAAATGGTACAATAATTGGTGCATCAGCTAACGTGGTGTGTGCCGGCATAGCCGAGCAACATGGGCATGGATTTACGTTTAACGAATTCTTCAAGTAAGTAAATCGCATGATTTCAAATTGGCACTATCGAAAAATCTCGAAAATCCTTTAAAAAACACCCTTTGACTATAATGAGAGTGTTAGGTTATGTAATCTCTGATTGCTCTGATTGCTCTGGTTGTCAATAGAAAGAGTTTCTATGAAAATGTTGGTAATTATTCCTACTAAATTACAAGAAATATTTTATAAAGCTTATATGAGCAATCTCCCATGGCTTGGATGCTACTTTTCCAATCAGAATAACGAGTATTTTCTTATGCTACAGGGGCTGTATTCACGAAGGGCACCCACCCACCCACTCACTCACCCAGCCACCCACGCATTCACTCACTCACTCACTCACTCATAGTTAGATGACATCACAATCAGAATGCCGTATCAAAATGGTCGCCACTATTGTACGCATTGTATGTCTTTGATAGATTTACAATTTAATAAACATTCTGTTGAATATTTTGAAATTAATTTTACTGGGAGCTGGTGAACAACAGGCTACGGTCAAATTAATTTTCAGCTATTCAACAGCCTGCCTGCATAATTACTTTGAAAATTAGATTTTGGGACTTCATGTTTCAAATTTCAAATGAATTCCAATAAGCGTGAAAAAGTGGGCCGGGTGTAGCTAGAAATGGGCCGGGCATAGCTAGAAATGGACCAGCCGTAGCTAGAAATAGACCAGCCGTAGCTAGAAATGAGCCAGGTGTAGCTAGAATGGGCCATGCGTAGCTAGAAATGGGCCAAGCGTAGCTATAAATGGGCCAAGCGTAGCTAGAAATTGGCCAAGAGTAACTAGAAATGGGCCAAGTGTAGTTAGAAATAGGCCAAGCGTAGCTAGAAATGTACCACGGGTAGCTAGAAATGGGTCAAGCGTAGTTAGAGAAATGTGCCAAGCGGAGCTAGAAATGGGTCAAGCGTAGCTAGAAATGGGCCTAATGATATCTAGAAATGGGCCGGGCATAGCTAAATATGGACCAAGCATAGCTAGAAATGGGCCAAGGGTAGCTAGAAATGGGCAAAACGTAGCTAGAAATGGGCTGTGTGTAGCTAGAAATGGGCCAGGCGTAGCTAGAAATGGGCCGGGCGTAGCTAAATATGGGCCAAGCATAGCTAGAAATGGAACAAGTGTAGCTAGAAATAGGCCAAGCATAGCTAGAAATGGGCCAAGCGTAGCTAGAAATGGGCCAAACGTAGCTGAAAATGGGCCAAGCGTAGCTAGAAATGGGCCAAGGGCAGTCAGAAATGGGCCGTGTGTAGCTAGAAATGGGCCAGGCGTTGCTATAAATAGACCAACTGTAGCTATAAATAGGCCAAGCAAAGCTAGAAATGGGATAAGCGTAGCTAGAAATGGGCCAAGCGTAGCTGGAAATGGGCCAAGCGTAGCTAGAAATGGGCCAAGGGTAGCTAGAAATGGGCCATGGTTAGCTAGAAATGGGCCAGGCATAGCTAGAAATGGGCCGAGCGTAGCTAAATATGGGCCAAGCATAGCTAGAAATGGGCCGAGTAGGCCTATAGCTACAAACGGATCTCTGATGTTTATGCCACATAAGGTGGTCACCTCCTCAGGGTTTACTGCGCTATTCATGATTTTGCACATCCTGGCATCTTGAGATCGCCGCCATTAAAGTGGGAGCAAACTTACTACATGCTAAAGAGGAAATTAGGCCCTAAAAATGGCGTCGTTCATAGGGTATTATGGGAAATTTGATTATGATTCTATGAATTATACCAATGTCTTGTTTTTTTAACTTACAGAATCGGATTTCCGATGGTATTGGTAACAACTGTGGTTGCTACTGGATATCTGATGGTCTGTCACGTGGCATTCGACTGGAATAGTTAATTTTAATTTCTAAGTTATTCGGTTGTTTTAGATTTCATTCGCTCATAACTGTTCAAAACTGGTACAGAAACCCAGACTGTCGTATAGAATCACGGCGATGTTGCGAATTGTGACCAGAAAATGATAAAAATTATGTCTATGGTCATGCATGATTGGCCAAAAGTTTCTGATTGGTTCTTTATAGCATGCGCGTTTTATTTTCATCAAGATAGTCTAAAAATAGTATTAATAATTAAGAATAAAATGTATTTCTTAGTTTAGGACAAACGTTTGCAAACGTGTCTATATCCCACACTACGCGAGTCATTAACCCTTTCATGACGAAACCGGTAACCGAGCCAGCCATTCCAGTGGTAAATTTTCAAAAATACTCTTCTCTTGGCCTGCAAATGAACATTCAATAAGGAAATATTTGGATTTTCATGACCAAATTTAGAAATTAAAGGGTTGAAATGTGATTACTAAAGACAGGTGGCTGTTTAATACAATGGAGTAATCCGATCTGTCACTCAGCTATCTACCGTCATACTCGATTGCGTCACTGGTTAGCTGAGGCAAGAAAATCGGAATTTCCGTCATTATGTGGACCTTGATGAACTTACAGTGTGATAAACATTACATTGAGTATTTTGAAATTAATTTGACTAGGAACTGTTACTGCCATAGGCATTAACAACCCCAGTCAAATTAGTTTCGAAATATTCAACAGCTTACATGTACCGTTACATTCAGGTATAGATTCTGGCCATTCAGGTTTCAAATCATTTGAAACACACGCAAACCAAATGATTGGCACAGGTAAACACCATCATTTGACCCCAAAATTATTTACTATAGCATATTAGAGACGGTTATGAATAACTTGAAGATAGCCTATGTGATGCGCGTGTTGTTACTATTTAATAATTAATAATTAATTTCTATTATAATTACTTTAAATTAACAAATAATATTTAATTCTTTATTTCTATTAAATCCTTTATCTAGCCGAAATATGAGTAATTCCATTCCAAAGCAGCCACCATACATGAAGGTTGTCAAATATTTTGACAGTAATCTGACTGTAAGATGGTGGTACTTTATGTAGCAATTCGATCAAATTACTTTAATATAGGCCTACTCAGTAGTCATCGTCCTATCGCACGGTCTCACCCTCCCACTAACGCACCCGTATCTAGTCCCGTGCTTGCGGGCTTTTGATGTCTGGGCTAAGTCCGCGAAACTTCATACTCGGTTATTATCATCCTACTAATATACTGTCAATCACATAGATTGACATTAGTGTCTCACAAGCTCTCCATCGATGTCGGCACGAAGCTACGCCTCTATTTTTAGATTTATAGCGAGATTGAAGTAGGCAGAAATCTGATTGGCTACCTGAAAACCGGCAGCGAACATAGGGAGAAATTGCGGGTTTGCAAGTACGGCCTTGAGCAACGAAGCAATGTGAGCGGGCGTATGTTAGTATGATTCTCAATAGTTTGACTGAAGTCTTGTTCTGTCTTTTTCAACAACAGCTGCCTATAATATTATGTTCAAAATACTCAACAGACTTGTCGTAGCGTCATATAAACTATATAATCTCTGGTCTATGCGATTGAAAAATGTTAATACTTCGCTCAACGCAGGCAATGAACCTTTCCAGTTTATCCATCCATCATATGACCTCATAATCAACTACGTGACGTGTATGATGACGTCATAATCAATGAAGACATGAATGACGTAGATAAGTACGTCACGAAGACATATTTGAAGACGGACTGTGTTGTACGAATTGTATGTCTTTGCTATTTAATAAACGTTCCGTTGAATATTTTGAAACTAATTTTACTGGGCGCGGAGCATAGCTAAACCTCGAAAGGTTCATTGCATTAACATTTTGAGTCGTATGTTCTCTCTATATGGTTGCATATTCAGAGTGTCTATGTAAGGTTGCATTTGTATATATAATTAATTATATATTGTAACACATTTAAACCACTGTATTAGTAAGAATGTGTGTTTATCTTGTCTCTTCATATAAAAAACATGTACCAATTCAAAATAGTGTTCGTTTACTTTTATTATGAGTTTGTGGTTTCATTCATAAAGGAACACCGGTGTGCATGATTATTGTTAAACAGCCCTACCACCGTGTTTTCGTTATGATCATTTTATTGTCGAATGTTCATATTTCATTATTTTTTACAAAAATAAGTGGCTTTCCTAAGAGACCATCTGCTGAATAATCTTCAAATCACTTCATTGAGGAATCCAAGATATCACAATATGGGGGTAGGTCTATGTGGTGGTGTTCACCATCCATTCGTCTGTCTGTCAATCCGGCTGTCTTTACGTCCAACCATATGATTCTTGTCCAATCCATATCTCGAAGGGGTTGGGACGTATGCTCACAATTCTTTCCCCAGCTGATATATTAGGGGGAGATAAGGTAATTATTTCATTTCGCTGATTTCCATCAATAGTTATCTCCCCTGTAAATCTTAAAGTTTGTCAACAATTACTTGTCCGATCGATATCGCGGAGCGTTTTGGATTTACGCTCGCAGTTTTTTTCAGTGCATAGCCTATGATTGATACCTATTGCTGAAGTGTCATGATTTCGTTTCAGCAAATCTGTCCGTATTCACCAGTATTATCTCTCTTGAAAACCGTAAAATTCTTCATAAATTTATTTTCTGACCCATATCTGGAAGAGTTTTGAACCGACAGTCACAATTTTTATCCAGTGGATCTAATAGCTATAGTCGAAGTGTCATGGTTTGGTTTCAGCAATATGTGTCAATATTCACCAGAGTTACCTCCCTTGAAAGATGTAAAACCTGTAAAAAAATGTTTTGTCTGGTCAATATCTCAGAGTTTTGGACTTCCGCTCACAATTTCTTTCAGGGGATCTAATAACTATGGATGGAATGTCATAATTACATTTCCGCGAAATCCTCCCGTGATCGCCAGGGTTATCTCACTTGAAAGACGTAAAAATGTTCACAAATGTCCGATCCATATCTTTCAAGTTTCAAAATATCTGCATCACCTTGTATACAAGCAACGCAGCTTACTGGGCCAGTACTGGATCATTAACGGGCCAATACAGCATGGTATTGGTGAAGTACATGGCCAGTAACCTGCCTTTTAAGATTCCAAGATGCTACTTCATTAAGACACATTCTCTAGACTAGGATGCATAATTTCTACCTGCATCACTGCTAGACGCAAGGGTATATGCGAGCATAGAGTGCTTGTTGTTGTTGTTGTTGTTGTTGTTGTTGTTGTTGTTGTTGCTGCTGCTGCTGCTGCTGCTGCTGCTGCTGCTGTTGTTGTTGTTGTTGTTGTTGTTGTACTTATTCTTCTTAAGACACTTTTGTATAGCACTGGTTCTACTAGAGGGATCTCTAATTTTGGACTCTAAATCCCAAAAACAACAACTTTACCAACAGTTTTCAAAATAGACATTTTACTGCATTATTCAATAACTCTGAAGCGTTAGAAAAGTGTCCAAAACAGCCCCTCATTTATCGCAGGTACCTTGATGACATTTTCATGATTTGGCAACACACAAAGGCAGAGTTTGATGAATTTTTCGAAATTCTGAACAATCACGATCCGAATATCAAATTAAAAGCAACCATTGATGAGATGTCAGTAGATTTCCTGGATGTAACTAAACCAACCGATTCGCATCAGCTACTGCACAAAAAATCTTTCCATCCGCCGCATACTTTTAAAGGAATCGTAAAATCGCGAATGTTCCGTTCTCACAGGAATTCGAGTGATAGGAAAAACTTTGAAGAAGCGTGGTCTCCCCTATTCAAAGCCTTCGAACCACAAGGTTACTCCTCACGATTCTTGCGCAAAATCAAATCTGAAACATTGGACGGTTTTGAAACCATTCCAGAAAATGCCTCAAATCATCGGCCCACCAAAATTTCTCACAATCGTTCGATTGTAGGTGTAGGCGAATCTCGCAAATGCGGAAGGAAAAGGTGCAAGTTAGATGAATTTCTCCCAAACCAGAATACTTTCACGAGTTTTCAGAAAAAAAGGCAAATTCCAACTTCAGTCTAATCTAGATTGTGACTCTGAAAATGTAATTTATTCCAATATCATGCAAATTGTGCCAAAAACAGTATGTCGGCGAAACCAAATGTCCATTAAGATGGCAGGCAACTCGACAGCTCTCAGATATTAGGCTAGAGGAAGATACACAATCATGTTTCCGAACATTTTAATCTTCCTGACCATTTAGTCTCTCGTGACATTGAAATTATGCCGATTGAACAGCCACCCTTTTCAGATACGGCAGAAGAAACTGATAAACAATGAAAACTTCGAGAATCGTTTTGGATTAAAGAACTCGAAACACAGTGGCCAAGGGGAATAAACTCGGACCCAGGCTTATCTGATCAACGTGACAAAATTCCATTCAATTTAATAATCATTCTGTTAAATAACTGATTTGACTGGGAGATGTAATTACCGACTAACCTATAATCGGAAAAACGTTGACGTTTCCAAAATCTTGAAAGATGAGAATCAAAACCTAAAGGAGAAACTGAAACAACCCTTAAACAAGCGTCCAATAATTGCGTTTAAGAAAAACCCGAATCTACGCGGCATCTTGGTAAAAGCGAAACTCAAATAGCTATCCAGAATATCCATCTCAATCATTCAA